>OX326959.1:29113114-29713114 GCA_946800325.1 Luzula sylvatica | reverse complement strand
ATTATCATTTTTTCTAAAAAATACCAAAATAGTTCTCTAAAATTAGCAAAATACTTCATTTTCATGTTCTTCTCAAAAAATTCCGTGATTGAAGACTCACACATACAAATTTCTATTTTTCCATTTTTTTGCAAAAAATCAAAATTTGAAGTCTAACACCTTAAAAAATATCAATTATCATTTTTTCTAAAAAAGACCAAAATAGTTCTCTGAAATGAGCAAAATACTTCATTTTTCATGTTTTTCTCGAAAAACTCCGGGATTGAAGACAAACACATACAAATTTCTATTTTTCCTTTTTTTTGCAGAAAATCAAAAACTGAAGTCTAACACCTTCAAAAATATCAATTATCATTTTTTCAAAAAAATACCAAAATAGTTCTCTAAAATTAGCAAAATACTTCATTTTCATGTTCTTCTCAAAAAATTCCGTGATTGAAGACTCACACATACAAATTTCTATTTTTCCATTTTTTTGCAAAAAATCAAAATTTGAAGTCTAACACCTTCAAAAATATCAATTATCATTTTTTCTAAAAAAGACCAAAATAGTTCTCTAAAATGAGCAAAATACTTCATTTTTCATGATTTTCTCAAAAAATTCCGTGATTGAAGACTAACACATACAAATTTCAATTTTTCCAATTTTTTGCAGAAAATCAAAAACTGAAGTCTAACACCTTCAAAAATATCAATTATCATTTTTTCTAAAAAATACCAAAATAGTTCTCTAAAATGAGCAAAATACTTCATTATTCATGTTTTTCTCAAAAAACTCCGGGATTGAAGACTAACACATACAAATTTCTATTTTTCCTATTTTTTGCGGAAAATCAAAAACTGAAGTCTAACACCTTCAAAAATATCAATTATCATTTTTTCTAAAAAATACCAAAATAGTTCTCTAAAATGTGCAAAATACTGCATTTTTCATGTTTTTCTCAAAAAACTTCGTGATTGAAGACCAACACATACAAATTTCAATTTTTCCAATTTTTTGCAGAAAATCAAAAACTGAAGTCTAACACCTTCAAAAATATCAATTATCATTTTTTCTAAAATAGACCAAAATAGTTCTCTAAAATGAGCAAAATACTTCATTATTCATGTTTTTCTCAAAAAACTCTGGGATTGAAGACTAACACACACTAATTTCTATTTTTCCTATTTTTTGCAGAAAATCAAAAACAGAAGTCTAACACCTTCAAAAATATCAATTATCATTTTTTCTAAAAAATACCAAAATAGTTCTCTAAAATGAGCAAAATACTTCATTTTTCATGTTTTTCTCAAAAAACTTCGTGATTGAAGAACAACACATACAAATTTCTATTTTTCCTATTTTTTGCAAAAAATCAAAAACTGAAGTCTAACACCTTCAAAAATATCAATTATCATTTTTTCTAAAAAATACCAAAATAGTTCTCTAAAATGAGCAAAATACTTCATTATTCATGTTTTTCTCAAAAAATTCCGTGATCGAAGACTAACACATACAAATTTCTATTTTTCCATTTTTTTGCAAAAAATGAAAATTTGAAGTCTAACACCTTAAAAAATATCAATTATCATTTTTTCGAAAAAAGACCAAAATAGTTCTCTGAAATGAGCAAAATACTTCATTTTTCATGTTTTTCTCGAAAAACTCCGGGATTGAAGACAAACACATACAAATTTCTATTTTTCCTTTTTTTTGCAGAAAATCAAAAACTGAAGTCTAACACCTTCAAAAATATCAATTATCATTTTTTCTAAAAAAGACCAAAATAGTTCTCTAAAATGAGCAAAATACTTCATTTTTCATGATTTTCTCAAAAAATTCCGTGATTGAAGACTAACACATACAAATTTCAATTTTTCCAATTTTTTGCAGAAAATCAAAAACTGAAGTCTAACACCTTGAAAAATATCAATTATCATTTTTTCTAAAAAATACCAAAATAGTTCTCTAAAATGAGCAAAATACTTCATTATTCATGTTTTTCTCAAAAAACTCCGGGATTGAAGACTAACACATACAAATTTCTATTTTTCCTATTTTTTGCGGAAAATCAAAAACTGAAGTCTAACACCTTCAAAAATATCAATTATCATTTTTTCTAAAAAATACCAAAATAGTTTCTAAAATGTGCAAAATACTTCATTTTTAATGATTTTCTCAAAAAATTCCGTGATTGAAGACCAACACATACAAATTTCAATTTTTCCAATTTTTTGCAGAAAATCAAAAACTGAAGTCTAACACTTTCAAAAATATCAATTATCATTTTTTCTAAAATAGACCAAAATAGTTCTCTAAAATGAGCAAAATACTTCATTATTCATGTTTTTCTCAAAAAATTCCGTGATAGAAGACTAACACATACAAATTTCAATTTTTCCAATTTTTTGCAGAAAATCAAAAACAGAAGTCTAACACCTTCAAAAATATCAATTATCATTTTTTCTAAAAAATACCAAAATAGTTCTCTAAAATGAGCAAAATACTTCATTTTTCATGTTCTTCTCAAAAAATTCCGTGATTGAAGACCAACACATACAAATTTCTATTTTTCCTATTTTTTGCAAAAAATCAAAAACTGAAGTCTAACACCTTAAAAAATATCAATTATCATTTTTTCTAAAAAAGACCAAAATAGTTCTCTGAAATGAGCAAAATACTTCATTTTTCATGTTTTTCTCAAAAAATTCCGTGATCGAAGACTAACACATACAAATTTCTATTTTTCCATTTTTTTGCAGATAATCAAAAACTGAAGTCTAACACCTTCAAAAATATCAATTATCATTTTTTCTAAAAAAGACCAAAATAGTTCTCTAAAATGAGCAAAGTACATCATTTTTCAAGTTTTTCTCAAAAAATTCCGTGATTGAAGACTAACACATACAAATTTCAATTTTTCCAATTTTTTGTAGAAAATAAAAAACTGAAGTCTAACACCTTCAAAAATATAAATTATCATTTTTTCTAAAAGTGTCCAAAATAATTCTCTAAAATGAGCAAAATACTTCATTTTTCATGTTTTTCTCAAAAAATTCCGTGATTGAAGACTAACACATACAAATTTCTATTTTTCCAATTTTTTGCAGAAAATAAAAAACAAAAGTCTAACACCTTCAAAAATATCAATTATGATTTTTTCTAAAAAAGACCAAAATAGTTCTCTAAAATGAGCAAAATACTTCATTTTCAATGATTTTCTCAAAAAATTCCGTGATTGAAGACTAACACATACAAATTTCAATTTTTCCAATTTTTTGCAGAAAATCAAAAACTGAAGTCTAACACTTTCAAAAATATCAATTATCATTTTTTCTAAAAAATACCAAAATAGTTCTCTAAAATGAGCAAATACTTCATTTTTCATGATTTTCTCAAAAAATTCCGTGATAGAAGACTAACACATACAAATTTCAATTTTTCCAATTTTATGCAAAATTTCAAAAACTGAAGTCACCTTCAAAAATATCAATTATCATTTTTTCTAAAAAATACCAAAATAGTTCTCTAAAATGAGCAAAATACTTCATTTTCATGTTCTTCTCAAAAAATTCCGTGATTGAAGACTCACACATACAAATTTCTATTTTTCCATTTTTTTGCAAAAAATCAAAATTTGAAGTCTAACACCTTAAAAAATATCAATTATCATTTTTTCTAAAAAAGACCAAAATAGTTCTCTGAAATGAGCAAAATACTTCATTTTTCATGTTTTTCTCGAAAAACTCCGGGATCGAAGACTAACACATACAAATTTCTATTTTTCCATTTTTTTGCAGATAATCAAAAACAGAAGTCTAACACCTTCAAAAATATCAATTATCATTTTTTCTAAAAAAGACCAAAATAGTTCTCTAAAATGAGCAAAATACTTCATTTTTCATGATTTTCTCAAAAAATTCCGTGATTGAAGACTAACTTATAAAAATTTCAATTTTTCCATTTTTTTGCAAAAAATCAAAAACTGAAGTCTAACACCTTCAAAAATATCAATTATCATTTTTTCTAAAAAAGACCAAAATAGTTCTCTAAAATGAGCAAAGTACATCATTTTTCAAGTTTTTCTCAAAAAATTCTGTGATTGAAGACTAACACATACAAATTTCTATTTTTCCAATTTTTTGCAAAAAATAAAAAACTGAAGTCTAACACCTTCAAAAATATAAATTATCATTTTTTCTAAAAGTGTCCAAAATAATTCTCTAAAATGAGCAAAATACTTCATTTTTCATGTTTTTCTCAAAAAATTCCGTGATTGAAGACCAACACATACAAATTTCAATTTTTCCAATTTTTTGCAGAAAATCAAAAACTGAAGTCTAACACTTTCAAAAATATCAATTATCATTTTTTCTAAAATAGACCAAAATAGTTCTCTAAAATGAGCAAAATACTTCATTATTCATGTTTTTCTCAAAAAATTCCGTGATAGAAGACTAACACATACAAATTTCAATTTTTCCAATTTTTTGCAGAAAATCAAAAACAGAAGTCTAACACCTTCAAAAATATCAATTATCATTTTTTCTAAAAAATACCAAAATAGTTCTCTAAAATGAGCAAAATACTTCATTTTTCATGTTCTTCTCAAAAAATTCCGTGATTGAAGACCAACACATACAAATTTCTATTTTTCCTATTTTTTGCAAAAAATCAAAAACTGAAGTCTAACACCTTAAAAAATATCAATTATCATTTTTTCTAAAAAAGACCAAAATAGTTCTCTGAAATGAGCAAAATACTTCATTTTTCATGTTTTTCTCAAAAAATTCCGTGATCGAAGACTAACGCATACAAATTTCTATTTTTCCATTTTTTTGCAGATAATCAAAAACTGAAGTCTAACACCTTCAAAAATATCAATTATCATTTTTTCTAAAAAAGACCAAAATAGTTCTCTAAAATGAGCAAAGTACATCATTTTTCAAGTTTTTCTCAAAAAATTCCGTGATTGAAGACTAACACATACAAATTTAAATTTTTCCAATTTTTTGCAGAAAATAAAAAACTGAAGTCTAACACCTTCAAAAATATAAATTATCATTTTTTCTAAAAGTGTCCAAAATAATTCTCTAAAATGAGCAAAATACTTCATTTTTCATGTTTTTCTCAAAAAATTCCGTGATTGAAGACTAACACATACAAATTTCTATTTTTCCAATTTTTTGCAGAAAATAAAAAACAAAAGTCTAACACCTTCAAAAATATCAATTATGATTTTTTCTAAAAAAGACCAAAATAGTTCTCTAAAATGAGCAAAATACTTCATTTTTAATGATTTTCTCAAAAAATTCCGTGATTGAAGACTAACACATACAAATTTCAATTTTTCCAATTTTTTGCAGAAAATCAAAAACTGAAGTCTAACACTTTCAAAAATATCAATTATCATTTTTTCTAAAAAATACCAAAATAGTTCTCTAAAATGAGCAAATACTTCATTTTTCATGATTTTCTCAAAAAATTCCGTGATAGAAGACTAACACATACAAATTTCAATTTTTCCAATTTTATGCAAAATTTCAAAAACTGAAGTCACCTTCAAAAATATCAATTATCATTTTTTCTAAAAAATACCAAAATAGTTCTCTAAAATGAGCAAAATACTTCATTTTCATGTTCTTCTCAAAAAATTCCGTGATTGAAGACTCACACATACAAATTTCTATTTTTCCATTTTTTTGCAAAAAATCAAAATTTGAAGTCTAACACCTTAAAAAATATCAATTATCATTTTTTCTAAAAAAGACCAAAATAGTTCTCTGAAATGAGCAAAATACTTCATTTTTCATGTTTTTCTCGAAAAACTCCGGGATTGAAGACAAACACATACAAATTTCTATTTTTCCTTTTTTTTTGCAGAAAATCAAAAACTGAAGTCTAACACCTTCAAAAATATCAATTATCATTTTTTCTAAAAAAGACCAAAATAGTTCTCTAAAATGAGCAAAATACTTCATTATTCATGTTTTTCTCAAAAAATTCCGTGATCGAAGACTAACACATACAAATTTCTATTTTTCCATTTTTTTGCAGATAATCAAAAACAGAAGTCTAACACCTTCAAAAATATCAATTATCATTTTTTCTAAAAAAGACCAAAATAGTTCTCTAAAATGAGCAAAATACTTCATTTTTCATGATTTTCTCAAAAAATTCCGTGATTGAAGACTAACACATACAAATTTCAATTTTTCCAATTTTTTGCAGAAAATAAAAAACAGAAGTCTAACACCTTCAAAAATATCAATTATGATTTTTTCTAAAAAAGACCAAAATAGTTCTCTAAAATGAGCAAAATACTTCATTTTTAATGATTTTCTCAAAAAATTCCGTGATTGAAGACTAACACATACAAATTTCTATTTTTCCAATTTTTTGCAGAAAATCAAAAACTGAAGTCTAACACTTTCAAAAATATAAATTATCATTTTTTCTAAAAAATACCAAAATAGTTCTCTAAAATGAGCAAAATACTTCATTTTTCATGATTTTCTCAAAAAATTCCGTGATTGAAGACTAACACATACAAATTTCTATTTTTCCTATTTTTTGCGGAAAATCAAAAACTGAAGTCTAACACCTTCAAAAATATCAATTATCATTTTTTCTAAAAAATACAAAAATAGTTCTCTAAAATGTGCAAAATACTTCATTTTTCATGTTTTTCTCAAAAAACTCCGGGATTGAAGACTAACACATACAAATTTCTATTTTTCCAATTTTTTGCGGAAAATCAAAAACTGAAGTCTAACACCTTCAAAAATATCAATTATCATTTTTTCTAAAAAATACCAAAATAGTTCTCTAAAATGAGCAAAATACTTCATTTTTCATGTTTTTCTCAAAAAACTTCGTGATTGAAGACCAACACATACAAATTTCTATTTTTCCTATTTTTTGCAAAAAATCAAAAACTGAAGTCTAACACCTTCAAAAATATCAATTATCATTTTTTCTAAAAAATACCAAAATAGTTCTCTAAAATGAGCAAAATACTTCATTTTCATGTTTTTCTCAAAAAATTCCGTGATTGAAGACTCACACATACAAATTTCTATTTTTCCATTTTTTTTGCAAAAAATCAAAATTTGAAGTCTAACACCTTAAAAAATATCAATTATCATTTTTTCGAAAAAAGACCAAAATAGTTCTCTGAAATGAGCAAAATACTTCATTTTTCATGTTTTTCTCGAAAAACTCCGGGATTGAAGACAAACACATACAAATTTCTATTTTTCCTTTTTTTTTGCAGAAAATCAAAAACTGAAGTCTAACACCTTCAAAAATATCAATTATCATTTTTTCTAAAAAAGACCAAAATAGTTCTCTAAAATGAGCAAAATACTTCGTTTTTCATGATTTTCTCAAAAAATTCCGTGATTGAAGACTAACACATACAAATTTCAATTTTTCCAATTTTTTGCAGAAAATCAAAAACTGAAGTCTAACACCTTCAAAAATATCAATAATCATTTTTTCTAAAAAATACCAAAATAGTTCTCTAAAATGAGCAAAATACTTCATTATTCATGTTTTTCTCAAAAAACTCCGGGATTGAAGACTAACACATACAAATTTCTATTTTTCCTATTTTTTGCGGAAAATCAAAAACTGAAGTCTAACACCTTCAAAAATATCAATTATCATTTTTTCTAAAAAATACCAAAATAGTTCTCTAAAATGTGCAAAATACTTCATTTTTCATGTTTTTCTCAAAAAACTTCGTGATTGAAGACCAACACATACAAATTTCAATTTTTCCAATTTTTTGCAGAAAATCAAAAACTGAAGTCTAACACCTTCAAAAATATCAATTATCATTTTTTCTAAAATAGACCAAAATAGTTCTCTAAAATGAGCAAAATACATCATTATTCATGTTTTTCTCAAATAACTCTGGGATTGCAGACTAACACACACTAATTTCTATTTTTCCTATTTTTTGCAGAAAATCAAAAACAGAAGTCTAACACCTTCAAAAATATCAATTATCATTTTTTCTAAAAAATACCAAAATAGTTCTCTAAAATGAGCAAAATACTTCATTTTTCATGTTTTTCTCAAAAAACTTCGTGATTGAAGACCAACACATACAAATTTCTATTTTTCCTATTTTTTGCAAAAAATCAAAAACTGAAGTCTAACACCTTCAAAAATATCAATTATCATTTTTTCTAAAAAATACCAAAATAGTTCTCTAAAATGAGCAAAATACTTCATTATTCATGTTTTTCTCAAAAAATTCCGGTATCGAAGACTAACACATACAAATTTCTATTTTTCCATTTTTTTGCAGATAATCAAAAACTGAAGTCTAACACCTTCAAAAATATCAATTATCATTTTTTCTAAAAAAGACCAAAATAGTTCTCTAAAATGAGCAAAATACTTCATTTTTCATGATTTTCTCAAAAAATTCCGTGATTGAAGACTAACTTATAACAATTTCAATTTTTCCATTTTTTTGCAAAAAATCAAAAACTGAAGTCTAACACCTTCAAAAATATCAATTATCATTTTTTCTAAAAAAGACCAAAATAGTTCTCTAAAATGAGCAAAGTACATCATTTTTCAAGTTTTTCTCAAAAAATTCTGTGATTGAAGACTAACACATACAAATTTCTATTTTTCCAATTTTTTGCAAAAAATAAAAAACTGAAGTCTAACACCTTCAAAAATATAAATTATCATTTTTTCTAAAAGGGTTCAAAATAATTCTCTAAAATGAGCAAAATACTTCATTTTTCATGTTTTTCTCAAAAAATTCCGTGATTGAAGACTAACACATACAAATTTCTATTTTTCCAATTTTTTGCAGAAAATAAAAAACAGAAGCCTAACACCTTCAAAAATATGAATTATGATTTTTTCTAAAAAAGACCAAAATAGTTCTCTAAAATGAGCAAAATACTTCATTTTTAATGATTTTCTCAAAAAATTCCGTGATTGAAGACTAACACATACAAGTTTCAATTTTTCCAATTTTTTGCAGAAAATCAAAAACTGAAGTCTAACACTTTCAAAAATATCAATTATCATTTTTTCTAAAAAATACCAAAATAGTTCTCTAAAATGAGCAAATACTTCATTTTTCATGATTTTCTCAAAAAATTCCGTGATAGAAGACTAACACATACAAATTTCAATTTTTCCAATTTTTTGCAAAAAATCAAAAACTGAAGTCTAACACCTTCAAAAATATCAATTATCATTTTTTCTAAAAAATTCCAAAATAGTTCTCTAAAATGAGCAAAATACTTCATTTTCATGTTCTTCTCAAAAAATTCCGTGATTGAAGACTCACACATACAAATTTCTATTTTTCCATTTTTTTGCAAAAAATCAAAATTTGAAGTCTAACACCTTAAAAAATATCAATTATCATTTTTTCTAAAAAAGACCAAAATAGTTCTCTGAAATGAGCAAAATACTTCATTTTTCATGTTTTTCTCGAAAAACTCCGGGATTGAAGACAAACACATACAAATTTCTATTTTTCCTTTTTTTTTGCAGAAAATCAAAAACTTAAGTCTAACACCTTCAAAAATATCAATTATCATTTTTTCTAAAAAAGACCAAAATAGTTCTCTAAAATGAGCAAAATACTTCATTTTTCATGATTTTCTCAAAAAATTCCGTGATTGAAGACTAACACATACAAATTTCAATTTTTCCAATTTTTTGCAGAAAATCAAAAACTAAAGTCTAACACCTTCAAAAATATCAATTATCATTTTTTCTAAAAAATACCAAAATAGTTCTCTAAAATGAGCAAAATACTTCATTATTCATGTTTTTCTCAAAAAACTCCGGGATTGAAGACTAACACATACAAATTTCTATTTTTCCTATTTTTTGCGGAAAATCAAAAACTGAAGTCTAACACCTTCAAAAATATCAATTATCATTTTTTCTAAAAAATACCAAAATAGTTCTCTAAAATGTGCAAAATACATCATTTTTCATGTTTTTCTCAAAAAACTTCGTGATTGAAGACCAACACATACAAATTTCAATTTTTCCAATTTTTTGCAGAAAATCAAAAACTGAAGTCTAACACCTTAAAAAATATCAATTATCATTTTTTCTAAAATAGACCAAAATTGTTCTCTAAAATGAGCAAAATACATCATTATTCATGTTTTTCTCCAAAAACTCTGGGATTGCAGACTAACACACACTAATTTCTATTTTTCCTATTTTTTGCAGAAAATCAAAAACAGAAGTCTAACACCTTCAAAAATATCAATTATCATTTTTTCTAAAAAATACCAAAATAGTTCTCTAAAATGAGCAAAATACTTCATTTTTCATGTTTTTCTCAAAAAACTTCGTGATTGAAGACCAACACATACAAATTTCTATTTTTCCTATTTTTTGCAAAAAATCAAAAACTTAATTCTAACACCTTCAAAAATATCAATTATCATTTTTTCTAAAAAATACCAAAATAGTTCTCTAAAATGAGCAAAATACTTCATTATTCATGTTTTTCTCAAAAAATTCCGTGATCGAAGACTAACACATACAAATTTCTATTTTTCCATTTTTTTGCAGATAATCAAAAACTGAAGTCTAACACCTTCAAAAATATCAATTATCATTTTTTCTAAAAAAGACCAAAATAGTTCTCTAAAATGAGCAAAATACTTCATTTTTCATGATTTTCTCAAAAAATTCCGTGATTCAAGACTAACTTATAAAAATTTCAATTTTTCCATTTTTTTGCAAAAAATCAAAAACTGAAGTCTAACACCTTCAAAAATATCAATTATCATTTTTTCTAAAAAATACCAAAATAGTTCTCTAAAATGAGCAAAGTACATCATTTTTCAAGTTTTTCTCAAAAAATTCTGGGATTGAAGACAAACACATACAAATTTCCATTTTTCCAATTTTTTGCAGAAAATAAAAAACTGAAGTCTAACACCTTCAAAAATATAAATTATCATTTTTTCTAAAAGGGTCCAAAATAATTCTCTAAAATGAGCAAAATACTTCATTTTTCAAGTTTTTCTCAAAAAATTCCGTGATTGAAGACTAACACATACAAATTTCTATTTTTCCAATTTTTTGCAGAAAATAAAAAACAGAAGTCTAACACCTTCAAAAATATCAATTATGATTTTTTCTAAAAAAGACCAAAATAGTTCTCTAAAATGAGCAAAATACTTCATTTTTAATGATTTTCTCAAAAAATTCCGTGATTGAAGACTAACACATACAAATTTCAATTTTTCCAATTTTTTGCAGAAAATCAAAAACTGAAGTCTAACACTTTCAAAAATATAAATTATCATTTTTTCTAAAAAATACCAAAATAGTTCTCTAAAATGAGCAAAATACTTCATTTTTCATGATTTTCTCAAAAAATTCCGTGATTGAAGACTAACACATACAAATTTCTATTTTTCCTATTTTTTGCGGAAAATCAAAAACTGAAGTCTAACACCTTCAAAAATATCAGTTATCATTTTTTCTAAAAAATACAAAAATAGTTCTCTAAAATGTGCAAAATACTTCATTTTTCATGTTTTTCTCAAAAAACTCCGGGATTGAAGACTAACACATACAAATTTCTATTTTTCCAATTTTTTGCGGAAAATCAAAAACTGAAGTCTAACACCTTCAAAAATATCAATTATCATTTTTTCTAAAAAATACCAAAATAGTTCTCTAAAATGAGCAAAATACTTCATTTTTCATGTTTTTCTCAAAAAACTTCGTGATTGAAGACCAACACATACAAATTTCTATTTTTCCTATTTTTTGCAAAAAATCAAAAACTGAAGTCTAACACCTTCAAAAATATCAATTATCATTTTTTCTAAAAAATACCAAAATAGTTCTCTAAAATGAGCAAAATACTTCATTTTCATGTTTTTCTCAAAAAATTCCGTGATTGAAGACTCACACATACAAATTTCTATTTTTCCATTTTTTTTGCAAAAAATCAAAATTTGAAGTCTAACACCTTAAAAAATATCAATTATCATTTTTTCGAAAAAAGACCAAAATAGTTCTCTGAAATGAGCAAAATACTTCATTTTTCATGTTTTTCTCGAAAAACTCCGGGATTGAAGACAAACACATACAAATTTCTATTTTTCCTTTTTTTTTGCAGAAAATCAAAAACTGAAGTCTAACACCTTCAAAAATATCAATTATCATTTTTTCTAAAAAAGGCCAAAATAGTTCTCTAAAATGAGCAAAATACTTCGTTTTTCATGATTTTCTCAAAAAATTCCGTGATTGAAGACTAACACATACAAATTTCAATTTTTCCAATTTTTTGCAGAAAATCAAAAACTGAAGTCTAACACCTTCAAAAATATCAATAATCATTTTTTCTAAAAAATACCAAAATAGTTCTCTAAAATGAGCAAAATACTTCATTATTCATGTTTTTCTCAAAAAACTCCGGGATTGAAGACTAACACATACAAATTTCTATTTTTCCTATTTTTTGCGGAAAATCAAAAACTGAAGTCTAACACCTTCAAAAATATCAATTATCATTTTTTCTAAAAAATACCAAAATAGTTCTCTAAAATGTGCAAAATACTTCATTTTTCATGTTTTTCTCAAAAAACTTCGTGATTGAAGACCAACAAATACAAATTTCAATTTTTCCAATTTTTTGCAGAAAATCAAAAACTGAAGTCTAACACCTTCAAAAATATCAATTATCATTTTTTCTAAAAAATACCAAAATAGTTCTCTAAAATGAGCAAAGTACATCATTTTTCAAGTTTTTCTCAAAAAATTCTGTGATTGAAGACTAACACATACAAATTTCCATTTTTCCAATTTTTTGCAAAAAATAAAAAACTGAAGTCTAACACCTTCAAAAATATAAATTATCATTTTTTCTAAAAGGGTCCAAAATAATTCTCTAAAATGAGCAAAATACTTCATTTTTCAAGTTTTTCTCAAAAAATTCCGTGATTGAAGACTAACACATACAAATTTCTATTTTTCCAATTTTTTGCAGAAAATAAAAAACAGAAGTCTAACACCTTCAAAAATATCAATTATGATTTTTTCTAAAAAAGACCAAAATAGTTCTCTAAAATGAGCAAAATACTTCATTTTTAATGATTTTCTCAAAAAATTCCGTGATTGAAGACTAACACATACAAATTTCAATTTTTCCAATTTTTTGCAGAAAATCAAAAACTGAAGTCTAACACTTTCAAAAATATAAATTATCATTTTTTCTAAAAAATACCAAAATAGTTCTCTAAAATGAGCAAAATACTTCATTTTTCATGATTTTCTCAAAAAATTCCGTGATTGAAGACTAACACATACAAATTTCTATTTTTCCTATTTTTTGCGGAAAATCAAAAACTGAAGTCTAACACCTTCAAAAATATCAATTATCATTTTTTCTAAAAAATACAAAAATAGTTCTCTAAAATGTGCAAAATACTTCATTTTTCATGTTTTTCTCAAAAAACTCCGGGATTGAAGACTAACACATACAAATTTCTATTTTTCCAATTTTTTGCGGAAAATCAAAAACTGAAGTCTAACACCTTCAAAAATATCAATTATCATTTTTTCTAAAAAATACCAAAATAGTTCTCTAAAATGAGCAAAATACTTCATTTTTCATGTTTTTCTCAAAAAACTTCGTGATTGAAGACCAACACATACAAATTTCTATTTTTCCTATTTTTTGCAAAAAATCAAAAACTGAAGTCTAACACCTTCAAAAATATCAATTATCATTTTTTCTAAAAAATACCAAAATAGTTCTCTAAAATGAGCAAAATACTTCATTTTCATGTTTTTCTCAAAAAATTCCGTGATTGAAGACTCACACATACAAATTTCTATTTTTCCATTTTTTTTGCAAAAAATCAAAATTTGAAGTCTAACACCTTAAAAAATATCAATTATCATTTTTTCGAAAAAATACCAAAATAGTTCTCTGAAATGAGCAAAATACTTCATTTTTCATGTTTTTCTCGAAAAACTCCGGGATTGAAGACAAACACATACAAATTTCTATTTTTCCTTTTTTTTTGCAGAAAATCAAAAACTGAAGTCTAACACCTTCAAAAATATCAATTATCATTTTTTCTAAAAAAGACCAAAATAGTTCTCTAAAATGAGCAAAATACTTCGTTTTTCATGATTTTCTCAAAAAATTCCGTGATTGAAGACTAACACATACAAATTTCAATTTTTCCAATTTTTTGCAGAAAATCAAAAACTGAAGTCTAACACCTTCAAAAATATCAATAATCATTTTTTCTAAAAAATACCAAAATAGTTCTCTAAAATGAGCAAAATACTTCATTATTCATGTTTTTCTCAAAAAACTCCGGGATTGAAGACTAACACATACAAATTTCTATTTTTCCTATTTTTTGCGGAAAATCAAAAACTGAAGTCTAACACCTTCAAAAATATCAATTATCATTTTTTCTAAAAAATACCAAAATAGTTCTCTAAAATGTGCAAAATACTTCATTTTTCATGTTTTTCTCAAAAAACTTCGTGATTGAAGACCAACACATACAAATTTCAATTTTTCCAATTTTTTGCAGAAAATCAAAAACTGAAGTCTAACACCTTCAAAAATATCAATTATCATTTTTTCTAAAATAGACCAAAATAGTTCTCTAAAATGAGCAAAATACATCATTATTCATGTTTTTCTCAAATAACTCTGGGATTGCAGACTAACACACACTAATTTCTATTTTTCCTATTTTTTGCAGAAAATCAAAAACAGAAGTCTAACACCTTCAAAAATATCAATTATCATTTTTTCTAAAAAATACCAAAATAGTTCTCTAAAATGAGCAAAATACTTCATTTTTCATGTTTTTCTCAAAAAACTTCGTGATTGAAGACCAACACATACAAATTTCTATTTTTCCTATTTTTTGCAAAAAATCAAAAACTGAAGTCTAACACCTTCAAAAATATCAATTATCATTTTTTCTAAAAAATACCAAAATAGTTCTCTAAAATGAGCAAAATACTTCATTATTCATGTTTTTCTCAAAAAATTCCGGTATCGAAGACTAACACATACAAATTTCTATTTTTCCATTTTTTTGCAGATAATCAAAAACTGAAGTCTAACACCTTCAAAAATATCAATTATCATTTTTTCTAAAAAAGACCAAAATAGTTCTCTAAAATGAGCAAAATACTTCATTTTTCATGATTTTCTCAAAAAATTCCGTGATTGAAGACTAACTTATAAAAATTTCAATTTTTCCATTTTTTTGCAAAAAATCAAAAACTGAAGTCTAACACCTTCAAAAATATCAATTATCATTTTTTCTAAAAAAGACCAAAATAGTTCTCTAAAATGAGCAAAGTACATCATTTTTCAAGTTTTTCTCAAAAAATTCTGTGATTGAAGACTAACACATACAAATTTCTATTTTTCCAATTTTTTGCAAAAAATAAAAAACTGAAGTCTAACACCTTCAAAAATATCAATTATCATTTTTTCTAAAAAATACCAAAATAGTTCTCTAAAATGTGCAAAATACTTCATTTTTCATGTTTTTCTCAAAAAACTTCGTGATTGAAGACCAACACATACAAATTTCAATTTTTCCAATTTTTTGCAGAAAATCAAAAACTGAAGTCTAACACCTTGAAAAATATCAATTATCATTTTTTCTAAAAAATACCAAAATAGTTCTCTAAAATGAGCAAAGTACATCATTTTTCAAGTTTTTCTCAAAAAATTCTGTGATTGAAGACTAACACATACAAATTTCCATTTTTCCAATTTTTTGCAAAAAATAAAAAACTGAAGTCTAACACCTTCAAAAATATAAATTATCATTTTTTCTAAAAGGGTCCAAAATAATTCTCTAAAATGAGCAAAATACTTCATTTTTCAAGTTTTTCTCAAAAAATTCCGTGATTGAAGACTAACACATACAAATTTCTATTTTTCCAATTTTTTGCAGAAAATAAAAAACAGAAGTCTAACACCTTCAAAAATATCAATTATGATTTTTTCCAAAAAAGACCAAAATAGTTCTCTAAAATGAGCAAAATACTTCATTTTTAATGATTTTCTCAAAAAATTCCGTGATTGAAGACTAACACATACAAATTTCAATTTTTCCAATTTTTTGCAGAAAATCAAAAACTGAAGTTTAACACTTTCAAAAATATAAATTATCATTTTTTCTAAAAAATACCAAAATAGTTCTCTAAAATGAGCAAAATACTTCATTTTTCATGATTTTCTCAAAAAATTCCGTGATTGAAGACTAACACATACAAATTTCTATTTTTCCTATTTTTTGCGGAAAATCAAAAACTGAAGTCTAACACCTTCAAAAATATCAATTATCATTTTTTCTAAAAAATACAAAAATAGTTCTCTAAAATGTGCAAAATACTTCATTTTTCATGTTTTTCTCAAAAAACTCCGGGATTGAAGACTAACACATACAAATTTCTATTTTTCCAATTTTTTGCGGAAAATCAAAAACTGAAGTCTAACACCTTCAAAAATATCAATTATCATTTTTTCTAAAAAATACCAAAATAGTTCTCTAAAATGAGCAAAATACTTCATTTTTCATGTTTTTCTCAAAAAACTTCGTGATTGAAGACCAACACATACAAATTTCTATTTTTCCTATTTTTTGCAAAAAATCAAAAACTGAAGTCTAACACCTTCAAAAATATCAATTATCATTTTTTCTAAAAAATACCAAAATAGTTCTCTAAAATGAGCAAAATACTTCATTTTCATGTTTTTCTCAAAAAATTCCGTGATTGAAGACTCACACATACAAATTTCTATTTTTCCATTTTTTTTTGCAAAAAATCAAAATTTGAAGTCTAACACCTTAAAAAATATCAATTATCATTTTTTCGAAAAAAGACCAAAATAGTTCTCTGAAATGAGCAAAATACTTCATTTTTCATGTTTTTCTCGAAAAACTCCGGGATTGAAGACAAACACATACAAATTTCTATTTTTCCTTTTTTTTTGCAGAAAATCAAAAACTGAAGTCTAACACCTTCAAAAATATCAATTATCATTTTTTCTAAAAAAGACCAAAATAGTTCTCTAAAATGAGCAAAATACTTCGTTTTTCATGATTTTCTCAAAAAATTCCGTGATTGAAGACTAACACATACAAATTTCAATTTTTCCAATTTTTTGCAGAAAATTAAAAACTGAAGTCTAACACCTTCAAAAATATCAATAATCATTTTTTCTAAAAAATACCAAAATAGTTCTCTAAAATGAGCAAAATACTTCATTATTCATGTTTTTCTCAAAAAACTCCGGGATTGAAGACTAACACATACAAATTTCTATTTTTCCTATTTTTTGCGGAAAATCAAAAACTGAAGTCTAACACCTTCAAAAATATCAATTATCATTTTTTCTAAAAAATACCAAAATAGTTCTCTAAAATGTGCAAAATACTTCATTTTTCATGTTTTTCTCAAAAAACTTCGTGATTGAAGACCAACACATACAAATTTCAATTTTTCCAATTTTTTGCAGAAAATCAAAAACTGAAGTCTAACACCTTCAAAAATATCAATTATCATTTTTTCTAAAATAGACCAAAATAGTTCTCTAAAATGAGCAAAATACTTCATTATTCATGTTTTTCTCAAAAAACTCTGGGATTGCAGACTAACACACACTAATTTCTATTTTTCCGATTTTTTGCAGAAAATCAAAAACAGAAGTCTAACACCTTCAAAAATATCAATTATCATTTTTTCTAAAAAATACCAAAATAGTTCTCTAAAATGAGCAAAATACTTCATTTTTCATGTTTTTCTCAAAAAACTTCGTGATTGAAGACCAACACATACAAATTTCTATTTTTCCTATTTTTTGCAAAAAATCAAAAACTGAAGTCTAACACCTTCAAAAATATCAATTATCATTTTTTCTAAAAAATACCAAAATAGTTCTCTAAAATGAGCAAAATACTTCATTATTCATGTTTTTCTCAAAAAATTCCGTGATCGAAGACTAACACATACAAATTTCTATTTTTCCATTTTTTTGCAGATAATCAAAAACAGAAGTCTAACACCTTCAAAAATATCAATTATAATTTTTTCTAAAAAAGACCAAAATAGTTCTCTAAAATGAGCAAAATACTTCATTTTTCATGATTTTCTCAAAAAATTCCGTGATTGAAGACTAACTTATAAAAATTTCAATTTTTCCATGTTTTTGCAAAAAATCAAAAACTGAAGTCTAACACCTTCAAAAATATCAATTATCATTTTTTCTAAAAAAGACCAAAATAGTTCTCTAAAATGAGCAAAGTACATCATTTTTCAAGTTTTTCTCAAAAAATTCTGTGATTGAAGACTAACACATACAAATTTCTATTTTTCCAATTTTTTGCAAAAAATAAAAAACTGAAGTCTAACACCTTCAAATATATAAATTATCATTTTTTCTAAAAGTGTCCAAAATAATTCTCTAAAATGAGCAAAATACTTCATTTTTCATGTTTTTCTCAAAAAATTCCGTGATTGAAGACTAACACATACAAATTTCTATTTTTCCAATTTTTTGCAGAAAATAAAAAACAGAAGTCTAACACCTTCAAAAATATCAATTATGATTTTTTCTAAAAAAGACCAAAATAGTTCTCTAAAATGAGCAAAATACTTCATTTTTAATGATTTTCTCAAAAAATTCCGTGATTGAAGACTAACACATAAAAATTTGAATTTTTCCAATTTTTTGCAGAAAATCAAAAACTGAAGTCTAACACTTTCAAAAATATCAATTATCATTTTTTCTAAAAAATACCGAAATAGTTCTCTAAAATGAGCAAATACTTCATTTTTCATGATTTTCTCAAAAAATTCCGTGATAGAAGACTAACACATACAAATTTCAATTTTTCCAATTTTTTGCAAAAAATCAAAAACTGAAGTCTAACACCTTCAAAAATATCAATTATCATTTTTTCTAAAAAATACCAAAATAGTTCTCTAAAATGAGCAAAATACTTCATTTTCATGTTCTTCTCAAAAAATTCCGTGATTGAAGACTCACACATACAAATTTCTATTTTTCCATTTTTTTGCAAAAAATCAAAATTTGAAGTCTAACACCTTAAAAAATATCAATTATCATTTTTTCTAAAAAAGACCAAAATAGTTCTCTGAAATGAGCAAAATACTTCATTTTTCATGTTTTTCTCGAAAAACTCCGGGATTGAAGACAAACACATACAAATTTCTATTTTTCCTTTTTTTTTGCTGAAAATCAAAAACTGAAGTCTAACACCTTCAAAAATATCAATTATTATTTTTTCTAAAATAGACCAAAATAGTTCTCTAAAATGAGCAAAATACTTCATTATTCATGTTTTTCTCAAAAAACTCTGGGATTGCAGACTAACACACACTAATTTCTATTTTTCCTATTTTTTGCAGAAAATCAAAAACAGAAGTCTAACACCTTCAAAAATATCAATTATCATTTTTTCTAAAAAATACCAAAATAGTTCTCTAAAATGAGCAAAATACTTCATTTTTCATGTTTTTCTCAAAAAACTTCGTGATTGAAGACCAACACATACAAATTTCAATTTTTCCTATTTTTTGCAAAAAATCAAGAACTGAAGTCTAACACCTTCAAAAATATCAATTATCATTTTTTCTAAAAAATACCAAAATAGTTCTCTAAAATGAGCAAAATACTTCATTATTCATGTTTTTCTCAAAAAATTCCGTGATCAAAGACTAACACATACAAATTTCTATTTTTCCATTTTTTTGCAGATAATCAAAAACTGAAGTCTAACACCTTCAAAAATATGAATTATCATTTTTTCTAAAAAAGACCAAAATAGTTCTCTAAAATGAGCAAAATACTTCATTTTTCATGATTTTCTCAAAAAATTCCGTGATTGAAGACGAACTTATAAAAATTTCAATTTTTCCATTTTTTTGCAAAAAATCAAAAACTGAAGTCTAACACCTTCAAAAATATCAATTATCATTTTTTCTAAAAAAGACCAAAATAGTTCTCTAAAATGAGCAAAGTACATCATTTTTCAAGTTTTTCTCAAAAAATTCTGTGATTGAAGACTAACACATACAAATTTCTATTTTTCCAATTTTTTGCAAAAAATAAAAAACTGAAGTCTAACACCTTCAAAAATATCAATTATCATTTTTTCTAAAAGTGTCCAAAATAATTCTCTAAAATGAGCAAAATACTTCATTTTTCATGTTTTTCTCAAAAAATTCCGTGATTAAAGACTAACACATACAAATTTCTATTTTTCCAATTTTTTGCAGAAAATAAAAAACAGAAGTCTAACACCTTCAAAAATATCAATTATGATTTTTTTCTAAAAAAGACCAAAATAGTTCTCTAAAATGAGCAAAATACTTCATTTTTAATGATTTTCTCAAAAAATTCCGTGATTGAAGACTAACACATACAAATTTCAATTTTTCCAATTTTTTGCAGAAAATCAAAAACTGAAGTCTAACACTTTCAAAAATATCAATTATCATTTTTTCTAAAAAATACCAAAATAGTTCTCTAAAATGAGCAAATACTTCATTTTTCATGATTTTCTCAAAAAATTCCGTGATAGAAGACTAACACATACAAATTTCAATTTTTCCAATTTTTTGGAAAAAATCAAAAACTGAAGTCTAACACCTTCAAAAATATCAATTATGATTTTTTCTAAAAAAGACCAAAATAGTTCTCTAAAATGAGCAAAATACTTCATTTTTAATGATTTTCTAAAAAAATTCCGTGATTGAAGACTAACACATACAAATTTCAATTTTTCCAATTTTTTGCAGAAAATCAAAAACTGAAGTCTAACACTTTCAAAAATATCAATTATCATTTTTTCTAAAAAATACCAAAATAGTTCTCTAAAATGAGCAAATACTTCATTTTTCATGATTTTCTCAAAAAATTCCGTGATAGAACACTAACACATACAAATTTCAATTTTTCCAATTTTTTGCAAAAAATCAAAAACTGAAGTCTAACACCTTCAAAAATATCAATTATCATTTTTTCTAAAAAATACCAAAATAGTTCTCTAAAATGAGCAAAAAACTTCATTTTTCATGTTTTTCTCAAAAAACTCCGGCATTGAAGACTAACACATACAAATTTCTATTTTTCCTATTTTTTGCTTAAAATAAAAAACTGAAGTCTAACACCTTAAAAATATCAATTATCATTTTTTCTAAAAAAGACTAAAATAGTTCTCTAAAATAAGCAAAATACTTCATCATTCATGTTTTTTCTCAAAAAATTCCGTGATTGAAGACTAACACTTACAAATTTCTATTTTTCCAATTTTTTTGCAAAAAATCAAAATATGAAGTCTAACACCTTAAAATAGAAATTTGTATGTGTTAGTCATCAATCCCGGAGTTTTTTGAGAAAAACATGAAAAATTAAGTATTTTGCTCATTTTAGAGAACTATTTTGGTCTTTTTTGGAAAAAATGATAATTGACATTTTTGAAGGTGTTAGACTTCAGTTTTTGATTTTTTGCAAAAAATTGGAAAAATAGAAATTTGTATGTGTTAGTCTTCAATCACGAAGTTTTTTGAGAAAAACATGAAAAGTGAAGTATTTTGCTCATTTTAGAGAACTATTTTGGACTCTTATAGAAAAAATGATAATTGATATTTTTGAAGGTGTTAGACTTCAATTTTTGATTTTTTCCAAAAAATTGGAAAAATAGAAATTTGTATGTGTTAGTCTTCAATCATGGAATGTTTTGAGAAAAACATGAAAAATGAAGTATTTTGCTCATTTTTGAGATCTATTTTGGTCTTTTTTAGAAAAAATGATAATTGATATTTTTGAAGGTGTTAGACTTCAGTTTTTTATTTTTTGCAAAAAATAGGAAAAATAGAAATTTGTATGTGTTAGTCTTCAATCCCGGAGTTTGTTGAGAAAAACATGAAAAATGAAGTATTTTGCTCATTTTAGAGAACTGTTTTGGACTCTTTTAGAAAAAATGATAATTGAAAATTTTTAAGGTGTTAGATTTCAGTTTTTGATTTTTTGCAAAAAATTGGAAAAATTGAAATTTGTATGTGTTGCTCTTCAATCACGAAGTTTTTTGAGAGAAACATGAAAAATAAAGTATTTTGCTCATTTTAGAGAACTATTTTGGACTCTTTTAGAAAAAATGATAATTGAAATTTTTTAAGGTGTTAGATTTCAGTTTTTGATTTTTTGCAAAAAATTGGAAAAATTGAAATTTGTATGTGTTAGTCTTCAATCACGGAATTTTTTGAGAAAATCATGAAAAATGAATTATTTTGCTCATTTTAGAGAACTATTTTGGACTCTTATAGAAAAAATGATAATTGATATTTTTGAAGGTGTTAGACTTCAATTTTTGATTTTTTCCAAAAAATTGGAAAAATAGAAATTTGTATGTGTTAGTCTTCAATCATGGAATGTTTTGAGAAAAACATGAAAAATGAAGTATTTTGCTCATTTTAGAGAACTATTTTGGTCTTTTTTAGAAAAAATGATAATTGATATTTTTGAAGGTGTTAGACTTCAGTTTTTTATTTTATGCAAAAAATAGGAAAAATAGAAATTTGTACGTGTTAGTCATCAATCTTGGAGTTTTTTGAGAAAAACTTGAAAAATTAAGTATTTTTGCTCATTTTAGAGAACTATTTTGGTCTTTTTTAGAAAAAATGATAATTGACATTTTTGAAGGTGTTAGACTTCAGTTTTTGATATTTTGCAAAAAATGGGAAAAATAGAAATTTGTATGTGTTAGTCTTCAATCACGAAGTTTTTTGGGAAAAACATGAAAAGTGAAGTATTTTTCTCATTTTAGAGAACTATTTTAGACTTCAGTTTTTGATTTTATGCAAAAAATAGGAAAAATAGAAATTTGTATCTGTTAGTCTTTAATCCCGGAGTTTTTTTAGATAAACCTGAAAAATGAAGTATTTTGCTCATTTTAGAGAACTATTTTGGTCTTTTTTAGAAAAAATCATAATTGATATTTTTGAAGGTGTTAGACTTCAGTTTTTTATTTTTTGCAAAAAATAGGAAAAATAGAAATTTGTACGTGTTGGTCTTCAATCACGATGTTTTTTGAGAAAAACATGAAAAATGAAGTATTTTTCTCATTTTAGAGAACAATTGTGGACTCTTTTAGAAAAAAATGATAATTGAAATTTTTGAAGGTCTTACATTTCAGTTTTTGATTTTTTGCAAAAAATAGGAAAAATTGAAATTAGTATGTGTTAGTCTTCAATCCCGGAATTTTTTGAGAAAAACATCAAAAATGAAGTATGTTGCTCATGTTAGTGAATTATTTTGGTCTTTTTTAGAAAAAAAGATAATTGATATTTTTTAAGTTGTTAGACTTCAGTTTTTGATTTTTTGCAAAAAATTGGAAAAATTGGAATTTGTATGTGTTAGTCTTCAATCACGGAATTTTTTTAGAAAAACATGAAAAATTAAGTATTTTGCTCATTTTAGAGAACTATTTATGTCTTTTTTAGACTTCAGTTTTTTATTTTTTGCAAAAAATTGGAAAAATTGAAATTTGTATGTGTAAGTCTTCAATCACGAAATTTTTTCAAAAAATCATGAAAAATGAAGTATTTTGCTCATTTTAGAGAACTATTTTGATCTTTTTTAGAATAAATGATAACTGATATTTTTGAAGGTGTTAGACTTCATTTTTTTATTTTTTGCAAAAAATAGGAAAAATAGAAATTTGTATGTGTTAGTCTTCAATCCAGGAGTTTTTTGAGAAAAACATGAAAAATGAAGTATTTTGCTCATTTTAGAGAACTATTTTGGTCTTTTTTAGAAAAAATGATAATTGATATTTTTGAAGGTGTTAGACTTCAGTTTTTTATTTTATGCAAAAAATAGGAAAAATAGAAATTTGTATGTGTTAGTCTTCAATCCCGGTGTTTTTTGTGAAAAACATGAAAAATGAAGTATTTTGCTCATTTTAGAGAACTATTTTGATCTTTTTTAGCATAAATGATAATTGATATTTTTGAAGGTGTTAGACTTCATTTTTTTATTTTTTGCAAAAAATAGGAAAAATAGAAATTTGTATGTGTTAGTCTTCAATCACGAAGTTTTTTGAGACAAAAATGAAAAATGAAGTATTTTGCTTATTTTAGAGAACTATTTAGGACTCTTTTAGAAAATATGATAACTGATATTTTTGAAGGTGTTAGACTTCAGTTTTTGATTTTCTGCAAAAAATTTGAAAAATTGAAATTTGTATGTGTTAGTCTTCAATCACGGAATTTTTTGAGAAAATCATTAAAAATGAAGTACTTTGGTCATTTTAGAGAACTATTTTGGTCTTTTTTAGAAAAAATCATAATTGATATTTTTGAAGGTGTTAGACTTCAGTTTTTTATTTTTTGCAAAAAATTGGAAAAATAGAAATTTGTATGTGTTGGTCTTCAATCACGAATTTTTTTGAGAAAAACATGAAAAATGAAGTATTTTGCTCATTTTAGAGAACTATTTTGGTATTTTTTAGAAAAAATGATAATTGATATTTTTGAAGGTGTTAGACTTCAGTTTTTGATTTTCTGCAAAAAATTGGAAAAATTGAAATTTGTATGTTTTAGTCTTCAATCACGGAATTTTTTGAGAAAATCATTAAAAATGAAGTATTTTGCTCATTTTAGAGAACTATTTTGGTCTTTTTTAGGAAAAAATCATAATTGATATTTTTGAAGGTGTTAGACTTCAGTTTTTTATTTTTTGCAAAAAATAGGAAAAATAGAAATTTGTATGTTTTAGTCTTCAATCACGATGTTTTTCGAGAAAAACATGAAAAATGAAGTATTTTGCTCACTTTAGAGAACTATTTTGGTCTTTTTTAGAAAAGATGATAATTGATATTTTTGAAGGTGTTAGACTTCAGTTTTTTATTTTTTGAAAAAAATTGGAAAAATAGAAATTTGTATGTGTTAGTCTTCAATCACGGAATTGTTTGAGAAAAAGTTGAAAAATGATGTATTTCGCTCATTTTAGAGAACTATTTTGGTCTTTTTTAGAAAAAATGATAATTGATATTTTTGAACGTGGACTTCAGTTTTTGATTTTTTGCAAAAAATTGGAAAAATTGAAATTTTTATATGTTAGTCTTCAATCACGGAATTTTTTGAGAAAATCATGAAAAATGATGTATTTTGCTCATTTTAGAGAACTATTTTGGTCTTTTTTAGAAAAAATGATAATTGATATTTTTGAAGGTGTTAGACTTCAGTTTTTGATTTTTTGCAAAAAAATGGAAAAATTGAAATTTTTATATGTTAGTCTTCAATCACGGAATTTTTTGAGAAAAACTTGAAAAATGATGTATTTTGCTCATTTTAGAGAACTATTTTGGTCTTTTTTAGAAAAAATGATAATTGATATTTTTGAAGGTGTTAGACTTCAGTTTTTGATTTTTTGCAAAAAAATGGAAAAATTGAAATTTTTATATGTTAGTCTTCAATCACGGAATTTTTTGAGAAAAACTTGAAAAATGATGTATTTTGCTCATTTTAGAGAACTATTTTGGTCTTTTTAGAAAAAATCATAATTGATATTTTTGAAGGTGTTAGACTTCAGTTTTTTATTTTCTGCAAAAAATTGGAAAAATTGAAATTTGTAAGTGTTAGTCTTCAATCACGGAATTTTTTGAGAAAATCATTAAAAATGAAGTATTTTGCTCATTTTAGAGAACTATTTTGGTCTTTTTTAGGAAAAAATCATAATTGATATTTTTGAAGGTGTTAGACTTCAGTTTTTTATTTTTTGCAAAAAATAGGAAAAATAGAAATTTGTACGTGTTGGTCTTCAATCACGATGTTTTTTGTGAAAAACATGAAAAATGAAGTATTTTGCTCATTTTAGAGAATTATTTTGGACCCTTTTAGAAAAAATGATAATTGATATTTTTGAAGGTGTTAGACTTCAGTTTTTTATTTTTTGCAAAAAATTGGAAAAATAGAAATTTGTATGTGTTAGTCTTCAATCACGGAATTTTTTGAGAAAACTTGAAAAATGATGTATTTTGCTCATTTTAGAGAACTATTTTGGTCTTTTTTAGAAAAAATGATAATTGATATTTTTGAAGGTGTTAGACTTCAGTTTTTGATTTTTTGAAAAAAAATTGGAAAAATTTAAATTTTTATATGTTAGTCTTCAATCACGGAATTTTTTGAGAAAATCATGAAAAATGAAGTATTTTGCTCATTTTAGAAAACTATTTTGCTCTTTTTTAGAAAAAATCATAATTGATATTTTTGAAGGTGTCAGACTTCAGTTTTTTATTTTTTGCAAAAAATAGGAAAAATTGAAATTTGTACGTGTTGGTCTTCAGTCACGATGTTTTTTGAGAAAAACATGAAAAATGAAGTATTTTGCTCATTTTAGAGAATTATTTTGGACTCTTTTAGAAAAAATGATAATTGATATTTTTGAAGGTGTTAGACTTCAGTTTTTGATTTTTTGCAAAAAAGTAGAAAAATTGAAATTTGTATGTGTTAGTCTTCAATCACGGAATTTTTTGCGAAAATCATGAAAAATGAAGTATTTTGCTCATTTTAGAGAACTATTTTTGTCTTTTTTAGAAAAAATGATAATTGATATTTTTGAAGGTGTTAGACTTCAGTTTTTGATTTTATGCAAAAAATAGGAAAAATAGAAATTTGTATGTGTTAGTCTTCAATCCCGGAGTTTTTCGAGAAAAACATGAAAAATGAAGTATTTTGCTCACTTTAGAGAACTATTTTGGTCTTTTTTAGAAAAGATGATAATTGATATTTTTGAAGGTGTTAGACGTCAGTTTTTCATTTTTTGCAAAAAATTAGAAAAATTGAAATTTGTATGTGTTAGTCTTCAATCACGGAATTTTTTGCGAAAATCATGAAAAATGAAGTATTTTGCTCATTTTAGAGAACTATTTTTGTCTTTTTTAGAAAAAATGATAATTGATATTTTTGAAGGTGTTAGACTTCAGTTTTTGATTTTATGCAAAAAATAGGAAAAATAGAAATTTGTATGTGTTAGTCTTCAATCCCGGAGTTTTTCGAGAAAAACATGAAAAATGAAGTATTTTGCTCACTTTAGAGAACTATTTTGGTCTTTTTTAGAAAAGATGATAATTGATATTTTTGAAGGTGTTAGACTTCAGTTTTTTATTTTTTGTAAAAAATTGGAAAAATAGAAATTTGTATGTGTTAGTCTTCAATCACGGAATTTTTTGAGAAAAAGTTGAAAAATGATGTATTTTGCTCATTTTAGAGAACTATTTTGGTCTTTTTTAGAAAAAATGATAATTGATATTTTTGAACGTGGACTTCAGTTTTTGATTTTTTGCAAAAAATTGGAAAAATTGAAATTTTTATATGTTAGTCTTCAATCACGGAATTTTTTGAGAAAATCATGAAAAATGATGTATTTTGCTCATTTTAGAGAACTATTTTGGTCTTTTTTAGAAAAAATGATAATTGATATTTTTGAAGGTGTTAGACTTCAATTTTTTATTTTTTGCAAAAAATTGGAAAAATAAAAATTTGTATGTGTTAGTCTTCAATCACGGAATTTTTTGAGAAAAACTTGAAAAATGATGTATTTTCCTCATTTTAGAGAACTATTTTGGTCTTTTTTAGAAAAAATGATAATTGATATTTTTGAAGGTGTTAGACTTCAGTTTTTGATTTTTTGCAAAAAATTGGAAAAATTGAAATTTTTATATGTTAGTCTTCAATCACGGAATTTTTTGAGAAAAACTTGAAAAATGATGTATTTTGCTCATTTTAGAGAACTATTTTGGTCTTTTTAGAAAAAATCATAATTGATATTTTTGAAGGTGTTAGACTTCAGTTTTTTATTTTCTGCAAAAAATTGGAAAAATTGAAATTTGTAAGTGTTAGTCTTCAATCACGGAATTTTTTGAGAAAATCATTAAAAATGAAGTATTTTGCTCATTTTAGAGAACTATTTTGGTCTTTTTTAGGAAAAAATCATAATTGATATTTTTGAAGGTGTTAGACTTCAGTTTTTTATTTTTTGCAAAAAATAGGAAAAATAGAAATTTGTACGTGTTGGTCTTCAATCACGATGTTTTTTGAGAAAAACATGAAAAATGAAGTATTTTGCTCATTTTAGAGAATTATTTTGGACTCTTTTAGAAAAAATGATAATTGATATTTTTGAAGGTGTTAGACTTCAGTTTTTTATTTTTTGCAAAAAATTGGAAAAATAGAAATTTGTATGTGTTAGTCTTCAATCATGGAATTTTTTGAGAAAACTTGAAAAATGATGTATTTTGCTCATTTTAGAGAACTATTTTGGTCTTTTTTAGAAAAAATGATAATTGATATTTTTGAAGGTGTTAGACTTCAGTTTTTGATTTTTTGCAAAAAAATTGGAAAAATTTAAATTTTTATATGTTAGTCTTCAATCACGGAATTTTTTGAGAAAATCATGAAAAATGAAGTATTTTGCTCATTTTAGAAAACTATTTTGCTCTTTTTTAGAAAAAATCATAATTGATATTTTTGAAGGTGTCAGACTTCAGTTTTTTATTTTTTGCAAAAAATTGGAAAAATAGAAATTTGTATGTGTTGGTCTTCAGTCACGATGTTTTTTGAGAAAAACATGAAAAATGAAGTATTTTGCTCATTTTAGAGAATTATTTTGGTATTTTTTAGAAAAAATGATAATTGATATTTTTGAAGGTGTTAGACTTCAGTTTTTGATTTTTTGCAAAAAATTAGAAAAATTGAAATTTGTATGTGTTAGTCTTCAATCACGGAATTTTTTGCGAAAATCATGAAAAATGAAGTATTTTGCTCATTTTAGAGAACTATTTTTGTCTTTTTTAGAAAAAATGATAATTCATATTTTTGAAGGTGTTAGACTTCAGTTTTTGATTTTATGCAAAAAATAGGAAAAATAGAAATTTGCATGTGTTAGTCTTCAATCCCGGAGTTTTTCGAGAAAAACATGAAAAATGAAGTATTTTGCTCACTTTAGAGAACTATTTTGGTCTTTTTTAGAAAAGATTATAATTGATATTTTTGAAGGTGTTAGACGTCAGTTTTTCATTTTTTGCAAAAAATTAGAAAAATTGAAATTTGTATGTGTTAGTCTTCAATCACGGAATTTTTTGCGAAAATCATGAAAAATGAAGTATTTTGCTCATTTTAGAGAACTATTTTTGTCTTTTTTAGAAAAAATGATAATTGATATTTTTGAAGGTGTTAGACTTCAGTTTTTGATTTTATGCAAAAAATAGGAAAAATAGAAATTTGTATGTGTTAGTCTTCAATCCCGGAGTTTTTCGAGAAAAACATGAAAAATGAAGTATTTTGCTCACTTTAGAGAACTATTTTGGTCTTTTTTAGAAAAGATGATAATTGATATTTTTGAAGGTGTTAGACTTCAGTTTTTTATTTTTTGTAAAAAATTGGAAAAATTGAAATTTTTATATGTTAGTCTTCAATCACGGAATTTTTTGAGAAAAACTTGAAAAATGATGTATTTTGCTCATTTTAGAAAACTATTTTGGTCTTTTTAGAAAAAATCATAATTGATATTTTTGAAGGTGTTAGACATCAGTTTTTTATTTTTTGCAAAAAATTGGAAAAATAGAAATTTGTATGTGTTGGTCTTCAATCACGAAGTTTTTTGAGAAAAACATGAAAAATGAAGTATTTTGCTCATTTTAGAGAACTATTTTGGTCTTTTTTAGAAAAAATGATAATTGATATTTTTGAAGGTGTTAGACTTCAGTTTTTGATTTTTTGCAAAAAATTGGAAAAATTGAAATTTTTATATGTTAGTCTTCAATCACGGAATTTTTTGAGAAAAACTTGAAAAATGATGTATTTTGCTCATTTTAGAAAACTATTTTGGTCTTTTTAGAAAAAATCATAATTGATATTTTTGAAGGTGTTAGATATCAGTTTTTTATTTTTTGCAAAAAATTGGAAAAATAGAAATTTGTATGTGTTGGTCTTCAATCACGAAGTTTTTTGAGAAAAACATGAAAAATGAAGTATTTTGCTCATTTTAGAGAACTATTTTGGTATTTTTTAGAAAAAATGATAATTGATATTTTTGAAGGTGTTAGACTTCAGTTTTTGATTTTCTGCAAAAAATTGGAAAAATTGAAATTTGTAAGTGTTAGTCTTCAATCACGGAATTTTTTGAGAAAATCAGTGAAAATGAAGTATTTTGCTCATTTTAGAGAACTATTTTGGTCTTTTTTAGGAAAAAATCATAATTGATATTTTTGAAGGTGTTAGACTTCAGTTTTTTATTTTTTGCAAAAAATAGGAAAAATAGAAATTTGTACGTGTTGGTCTTCAATCACGATGTTTTTTGAGAAAAACATGAAAAATGAAATATTTTGCTCATTTTAGAGAATTATTTTGGACTCTTTTAGAAAAAATGATAATTGATATTTTTGAAGGTGTTAGACTTCAGTTTTTTATTTTTTGCAAAAAATTGGAAAAATAGAAATTTGTATGTGTTAGTCTTCAATCATGGAATTTTTTGAGAAAACTTGAAAAATGATGTATTTTGCTCATTTTAGAGAACAATTTTGGCCTTTTTTAGAAAAAATGATAATTGATATTTTTGAAGGTGTTAGACTTCAGTTTTTGATTTTTTGCAAAAAAATTGGAAAATTTTAAATTTTTATATGTTAGTCTTCAATCACGGAATTTTTTGAGAAAATCATGAAAAATGAAGTATTTTGCTCATTTTAGAAAACTATTTTGGTCTTTTTTAGAAAAAATCATAATTCATATTTTTGAAGGTGTCAGACTTCAGTTTTTTATTTTTTGCAAAAAATAGGAAAAATTGAAATTTGTACGTATTGGTCTTCAGTCACGATGTTTTTTGAGAAAAACATGAAAAATGAAGTATTTTGCTCCTTTTAGAGAATTATTTTGGACTCTTTTAGAAAAAATGATAATTGATATTTTTGAAGGTGTTAGACTTCAGTTTTTGATTTTTTGCAAAAAATTAGAAAAATTGAAATTTGTATGTGTTAGTCTTCAATCACGGAATTTTTTGCGAAAATCATGAATAATGAAGTATTTTGCTCATTTTAGAGAACTATTTTTGTCTTTTTTAGAAAAAATGATAATTGATATTTTTGAAGGTGTTAGACTTCAGTTTTTGATTTTATGCAAAAAATAGGAAAAATAGAAATTTGTATGTGTTAGTCTTCAATCCCGGAGTTTTTCGAGAAAAACATGAAAAATGAAGTATTTTTCTCACTTTAGAGAACTATTTTGGTCTTTTTTAGAAAAGATGATAATTGATATTTTTGAAGGTGTTAGACGTCAGTTTTTCATTTTTTGCAAAAAATTAGAAAAATTGAAATTTGTATGTGTTAGTCTTCAATCACGGAATTTTTTGCGAAAATCATGAAAAATGAAGTATTTTGCTCATTTTAGAGAACTATTTTTGTCTCTTTTAGAAAAAATGATAATTGATATTTTTTAAGGTGTTAGACTTCAGTTTTTGATTTTATGCAAAAAATAGGAAAAATAGAAATTTGTATGTGTTAGTCTTCAATCCCGGAGTTTTTCGAGAAAAACATGAAAAATGAAGTATTTTGCTCACTTTAGAGAACTATTTTGGTCTTTTTTAGAAAAGATGATAATTGATATTTTTGAAGGTGTTAGACTTCAGTTTTTGATTTTTTGCAAAACATTGGAAAAATAGAAATTTGTATATATTAGTCTTCCATCACGGAATATTTTGAGAAAAACATGAATAATCAAGTATTTTGCTCATTTTAGAGAACTATTTTGGTCTTTTTTAGAAAAAATGATAATTTATATTTTTGAAGGTGTTAGACTTCAGTTTTTGATTTTTTGCAAAAAATAGGAAAAATATAAATTTGTATGTGTTAGTCTTCAATCACGAAGTTTTTTGAGAAAAACACGAAAAATGAAGTATTTTTCTCATTTTAGAGAACTATTTTGGACTCTTTTAGAACAAATGATAATTGATATTTTTGAAGGTGTTAGACTTCAGTTTTTTATTTTTTGCAAAAAATTGGAAAAATTGAAATTTGTATGTGTTAGTCTTCAATCACGGAATTTTTTGAGAAAATCATGAAAAATGAAGTATTTTGCTCATTTTAGAGAACTATTTTGGCCTTTTTTAGAAAAAAAGATAATTGATATTTTTGAAGATGTTAGACTTCAGTTTTTGATTTTATGCAAAAAATAGGAAAAATAGAAATTTTTATGTGTTAGTCTTCAATCCCGGAGTTTTTTGAGAAAAACATGAAAAATGAAGTATTTTGCTCATTTTAGAGAACTATTTTGGTCTATTTTAGAAAAAATGATAATTGATATTTTTGAAGGTGTTAGACTTCAGTTTTTGATTTTTTGCAAAAAATTGGAAAAATTGAAATTTGTATGTGTTAGTCTTCAATCACGGAATTTTTTGCGAAAATCATGAAAAATGAAGTATTTTGCTCATTTTAGAGAACTATTTTGGTCTTTTTTAGAAAAAATGATAATTGATATTTTTGAAGGTGTTAGACTTCAGATTTTGATTTTTTGCAAAAAATTGGAAAAATTGACATTTGTATGTTAGTCTTCAATCACGGAATTTTTTGAGAAAATCATGAAAAATGAAGTATTTTGCTCATTTTAGAGAACTATTTTGGTCTTTTTTAGAAAAAATGATAATTGACATTTTTGAAGGTGTTAGACTTCAGTTATTGATTTTATGCAAAAAATAGGAAAAATAGAAATTTGTATGTGTTAGTCTTCAATCCCGGAGTTTTTTGAGAAAAACATGAAAAATGAAGTATTTTGCTCATTTTAGAGATCTATTTTGGTGTTTTTTCGAAGACATGATAATTGATATTTTTGAAGGTGTTAGACTTCAGTTTTTTACTTTTAGCAAAAATTAGGAAAAATAGAAATTTGTATGTGTTAGTCTTCAATCACGAAGTTTTTTGAGAAAAACCTGAAAAATGAATTATTTTGCTCATTTTAGAGAACTATTTTGGACTCTTTTAGAAAAAAATATAATTGATATTTTTGAAGGTGTTAGACTTCAGTTTTTGATTTTTTGCAAAAAATTTGAAAAATAGAAATTTGTATGTGTTAGTCTTCAATCACGGAATTTTTTGAGAAAATCATGAAAAATGAAGTATTTTGCTCATTTTAGAAAACTATTTTGGTCTTTTTTAGAAAAAATCATAATTCATATTTTTGAAGGTGTCAGACTTCAGTTTTTTATTTTTTGCAAAAAATAGGAAAAATTGAAATTTGTACGTATTAGTCTTCAGTCACGATGTTTTTTGAGAAAAACATGAAAAATGAAGTATTTTGCTCCTTTTAGAGAATTATTTTGGACTCTTTTAGAAAAAATGATAATTGATATTTTTGAAGGTGTTAGACTTCAGTTTTTGATTTTTTGCAAAAAATTAGAAAAATTGAAATTTGTATGTGTTAGTCTTCAATCACGGAATTTTTTGCGAAAATCATGAAAAATGAAGTATTTTGCTCATTTTAGAGAACTATTTTTGTCTTTTTTAGAAAAAATGTTAATTGATATTTTTGAAGGTGTTAGGCTTCAGTTTTTGATTTTATGCAAAAAATAGGAAAAATAGAAATTTGTATGTGTTAGTCTTCAATCCCGGAGTTTTTCGAGAAAAACATGAAAAATGAAGTATTTTGCTCACTTTAGAGAACTATTTTGGTCTTTTTTAGAAAAGATGATAATTGATATTTTTGAAGGTGTTAGACGTCAGTTTTTCATTTTTTGCAAAAAATTAGAAAAATTGAAATTTGTATGTGTTAGTCTTCAATCACGGAATTTTTTGCGAAAATCATGAAAAATGAAGTATTTTGCTCATTTTAGAGAACTATTTTTGTCTCTTTTAGAAAAAATGATAATTGATATTTTTGAAGGTGTTAGACTTCAGTTTTTGATTTTATGCAAAAAATAGGAAAAATAGAAATTTGTATGTGTTAGTCTTCAATCCCGGAGTTTTTCGAGAAAAACATGAAAAATGAAGTATTTTGCTCACTTTAGAGAACTATTTTGGTCTTTTTTAGAAAAGATGATAATTGATATTTTTGAAGGTGTTAGACTTCAGTTTTTGATTTTTTGCAAAACATTGGAAAAATAGAAATTTGTATATATTAGTCTTCCATCACGGAATATTTTGAGAAAAACATGAATAATCAAGTATTTTGCTCATTTTAGAGAACTATTTTGGTCTTTTTTAGAAAAAATGATAATTGATATTTTTGAAGGTGTTAGACTTCAGTTTTTGATTTTTTGCAAAAAATAGGAAAAATATAAATTTGTATGTGTTAGTCTTCAATCACGAAGTTTTTTGAGAAAAACACGAAAAATGAAGTATTTTTCTCATTTTAGAGAACTATTTTGGACTCTTTTAGAACAAATGATAATTGATATTTTTGAAGGTGTTAGACTTCAGTTTTTTATTTTTTGCAAAAAATTGGAAAAATATAAATTTGTATGTGTTAGTCTTCCATCATGGAATTTTTATAGAAAAACATGAAAAATGGAGTATTTTGCTCATTTTAGAGAACTATTTTGGTCTTTTTTACAAAAAATGATAATTGATATTTTTGAAGGTGTTAGACTTCAGATTTTGATTTTTTGCAAAAAATTGGAAAAATTGAAATTTGTATGTGTTAGCCTTCAATCACGGAATTTTTTGAGAAAATCATGAAAAATGAAGTATTTTGCTCATTTTAGAGAACTATTTTGGCCTTTTTTAGAAAAAAAGATAATTGATATTTTTGAAGATGTTAGACTTCAGTTTTTGATTTTATGCAAAAAATAGGAAAAATAGAAATTTGTATGTTATAGTCTTCAATCCCGGAGTTTTTTGAGAAAAACATGAAAAATGAAGTATTTTGCTCATTTTAGAGAACTATTTTGGTCTATTTTAGAAAAAATGATAATTGATATTTTTGAAGGTGTTAGACTTCAGTTTTTGATTTTTTGCAAAAAATTGGAAAAATTGAAATTTGTATGTGTTAGTCTTCAATCACGGAATTTTTTGCGAAAATCATGAAAAATGAAGTATTTTGCTCATTTTAGAGAACTATTTTGGTCTTTTTTAGAAAAAATGATAATTGATATTTTTGAAGGTGTTAGACTTCAGATTTTGATTTTTTGCAAAAAATTGGAAAAATTGACATTTGTATGTGTTAGTCTTCAATCACGGAATTTTTTGAGAAAATCATGAAAAATGAAGTATTTTGCTCATTTTAGAGAACTATTTTTGTCTTTTTTAGAAAAAATGATAATTTACATTTTTGAAGGTGTTAGACTTCAGTATTTGATTTTTTGCAAAAAATAGGAAAAATATAAATTTGTATGTGTTAGTCTTCAATCACGAAGTTTTTTGAGAAAAACATGAAAAATGAAGTATTTTGCTCATTTTAGAAAACTATTTTGGACTCTTTTAGAACAAATGATATTTGATATTTTTGAAGGTGTTAGACTTCAGTTTTTGATTTTTTGCAAAAAAATGGAAAAATATAAATTTGTATGTGTTAGTCTTCCATCATGGAATTTTAATAGAAAAACATGAAAAATGAAGTATTTTGCTCATTTTAGAGAACTATTTTGGTCTTTTTTACAAAAAATGATAATTGATATTTTTGAAGGTGTTAGACTTCAGATTTTGATTTTTTGCAAAAAATTGGAAAAATTGACATTTGTATGTGTTAGTCTTCAATCACGGAATTTTTTTGAGAAAATCATGAAAAATGAAGTATTTTGCTCATTTTAGAGAACTATTTTGGCCTTTTTTAGGAAAAAAGATAATTGATATTTTTGAAGGTGTTAGACTTCAGTTTTTGATTTTATGAAAAAAAATAGGAAAAATAGAAATTTGTATGTGTTAGTCTTCAATCCCGGAGTTTTTTGAGAAAAACATGAAAAATGAAGTATTTTGCTCATTTTAGAGAACTATTTTGGTCTATTTTAGAAAAAATGATAATTGATATTTTTGAAGGTGTTAGACTTCAGTTTTTGATTTTTTGCAAAAAATTGGAAAAATTGAAGTTTGTATGTGTTAGTCTTCAATAACGGAATTTTTTGAGAAAATCATGAAAAGTGAAGTACTTTGCTCATTTTAGCGAACTATTTTGGTCTTTTTTAGAAAAAATGATAATTGATATTTTTGAAGGTGTTAGACTTCAGTTATTGATTTTATGCAAAAAATAGGAAAAATAGAAATTTGTATGTGTTAGTCTTCAATCCCGGAGTTTTTTGAGAAAAACATGAAAAATGAAGTATTTTGCTCATTTTAGAGATCTATTTTGGTGTTTTTTCGAAAACATGACAAGTGATATTTTTGAAGGTGTTAGACTTCAGTTTTTTACTTTTAGCAAAAATTAGGAAAAATAGAAATTTGTATGTGTTAGTCTCCAATCCCGGAGTTTTTTGAGAAAAAACATGAAAAATGAATTATTTTGCTCATTTTAGAGAACTATTTTGGTCTATTTTAGAAAAAATGATAATTGATATTTTTGAAGGTGTTAGACTTCAGTTTTTGATTTTTTGCAAAAAATTGGAAAAATTGAAACTTGTATGTGTTAGTCTTCAATCACGGAATTTTTTGCGAAAATCATGAAAAATGAAGTATTTTGCTCATTTTAGAGAACTATTTTGGTCTTTTTTAGAAAAAATGATAATTGATATTTATGAAGGTGTTAGACTTCAGATTTTGATTTTTTGCAAAAAATTGGAAAAATTGACATTTGTATGTGTTAGTCTTCAATCACGGAATTTTTTGAGAAAATCATGAAAAATGAAGTATTTTGCTCATTTTTGAGAACTATTTTGGTCTTTTTTAGAAAAAATGATAATTGACATTTTTTAAGGTGTTAGACTTCAGTATTTGATTTTTTGCAAAAAATAGGAAAAATATAAATTTGTATGTGTTAGTCTTCAATCACGAAGTTTTTTGAGAAAAACATGAAAAATGAAGTATTTTGCTCATTTTAGAAAACTATTTTGGACTCTTTTAGAACAAATGATATTTGATATTTTTGAAGGTGTTAGACTTCAGTTTTTGATTTTTTGCAAAAAAATGGAAAAATATAAATTTGTATGTGTTAGTCTTCCATCATGGAATTTTAATAGATAAACATGAAAAATGAAGTATTTTGCTCATTTTAGAGAACTATTTTGGTCTTTTTTACAAAAAATGATAATTGATATTGTTGAAGGTGTTAGACTTCAGATTTTGATTTTTTGCAAAAAATTGGAAAAATTGACATTTGTATGTGTTAGTCTTCAATCACGGAATTTTTTGAGAAAATCATGAAAAATGAAGTATTTTGCTCATTTTAGAGAACTATTTGGGCCTTTTTTAGGAAAAAAGATAATTGATATTTTTGAAGGTGTTAGACTTCAGTTTTTGATTTTATGAAAAAAATAGGAAAAATAGAAATTTGTATGTGTTAGTCTTCAATCCCGGAGTTTTTTGAGAAAAACATGAAAAATGAAGTATTTTGCTCATTTTAGAGAACTATTTTGGTCTATTTTAGAAAAAATGATAATTGATATTTTTGAAGGTGTTAGACTTCAGTTTTTGATTTTTTGCAAAAAATTTGGAAAAATTGAAGTTTGTATGTGTTAGTCTTCAATAACGGAATTTTTTGAGAAAATCATGAAAAGTGAAGTACTTTGCTCATTTTAGCGAACTATTTTGGTCTTTTTTAGAAAAAATGATAATTGATATTTTTGAAGGTGTTAGACTTCAGTTATTGATTTTATGCAAAAAATAGGAAAAATAGAAATTTGTATGTGTTAGTCTTCAATCCCGGAGTTTTTTGAGAAAAACATGAAAAATGAAGTATTTTGCTCATTTTAGAAAACTATTTTGGACCCTTTTAGAACAAATGATAATTGATATTTTTGAAGGTGTTAGACTTCAGTTTTTGATTTTTTGCAAAAAAATGGAAAAATATAAATTTGTATGTGTTAGTCTTCCATCATGGAATTTTAATAGAAAAACATGAAAAATGAAGTATTTTGCTCATTTTAGAGAACTATTTTGGTCTTTTTTACAAAAAATGATAATTGATATTTTTGAAGGTGTTAGACTTCAGATTTTGATTTTTTGCAAAAAAATTGGAAAAATTGACATTTGTATGTGTTAGTCTTCAATCACGGAATTTTTTGAGAAAATCATGAAAAATGAAGTATTTTGCTCATTTTAGAGAACTATTTTGGCCTTTTTCAGGAAAAAAGATAATTGATATTTTTGAAGGTGTTAGACTTCAGTTTTTGATTTTATGAAAAAAATAGGAAAAATAGAAATTTGTATGTGTTAGTCTTCAATCCCGGAGTTTTTTGAGAAAAACATGAAAAATGAAGTATTTTGCTCATTTTAGAGAACTATTTTGGTCTATTTTATAAAAAATGATAATTGATATTTTTGAAGGTGTTAGACTTGAGTTTTTGATTTTTTGCAAAAAATTGGAAAAATTGAAGTTTGTATGTGTTAGTCTTCAATAACGGAATTTTTTGAGAAAATCATGAAAAGTGAAGTACTTTGCTCATTTTAGAGAACTATTTTGGTCTTTTTTAGAAAAAATGATAATTGATATTTTTGAAGGTGTTAGACTTCAGTTATTGATTTTATGCAAAAAATAGGAAAAATAGAAATTTGTATGTGTTAGTCTTCAATCCCGGAGTTTTTTGAGAAAAACGTGAAAAATGAAGTATTTTGCTCATTTTAGAGATCTATTTTGGTGTTTTTTCGAAAACATGATAATTGATATTTTTGAAGGTGTTAGACTTCAGTTTTTTACTTTTAGCAAAAATTAGGAAAAATAGAAATTTGTATGTGTTAGTCTTCAATCACGAAGTTTTTTGAGAAAAACCTGAAAAATGAATTATTTTGCTCATTTTAGAGAACTATTTTGGACTCTTTTAGAAAAAAATATAATTGATATTTTTGAAGGTGTTAGACTTCAGTTTTTGATTTTTTGCAAAAAATTTGAAAAATAGAAATTTGTATGAGTTAATCTTCAATCACGGAATTTTTTGAGAAAAACATGAACAATGAAGTATTTTGCTCATTTTAGAGAACTATTTTGGTCTTTTTTAGAAAAAATGATAATTGATATTTTTGAAGGTGTTAGACTTCAGTTTTTTATTTTTTGCAAAAATTAGGAAAAATAGAAATTTGTATATGGTAGTCTTCAATCACGAATTTTTTTGAGAAAAACATGAAAAATGAAGTATTTTGCTCATTTTAGAGAACTATTTTGGTCTTTTTTGGACTTCAGTTTTTGATTTTTTTTTTAAAATTGGAAAAATTGAAATTTGTATGTGTTAGTCTTCAATCACGGAATTTTTTGAGAAAATCATGAAAAATGAAGTATTTTGCTCATTTTAGAGAACTATTTTGGTCTTTTTTAGCAAAAATGATAATTGATATTTTTGAAGGTGTTAGGCTTCAGTTTTTGATTTTATGCAAAAAATAGGAAAAATAAAAATTTGTATGTGTTAGTCTTCAATCCCGGAGTTTTTTGAGAAAAACATGAAAAATGAAGTATTTTGCTCATTTTAGAGAACTATTTTGGTCTTTTTTAGAAAAAATGATAATTGATATTTTTCAAGGTGTTAGACTTCATTTTTTGATTTTTTGCCAAAAATAGGAAAATTGAAATTTGTATGTGTTAGTCTTCAATCACGAAGTTTTTTGAGAAAAACATGAAAAATGAAGTATTTTGCTCACTTTAGAGAACTATTTTGGACCCTTTTAGAAAAAATGATAATTGATATTTTTGAAGGTGTTAGACTTCAGTTTTTGATTTTTTGCAAAAAATTGAAAAAATATAAATTTGTATGTGTTAGTCTTCAATCACGGAATTTTTTGAGAAAAACATGAAAAATGAAGTATTTTGCTCATTTTAGAGAACTATTTTGGTCTTTTTTAGAAAAAATGATAATTGATATTTTTGAGGGTGTTAGACATCAGTTTTTGATTTTTTGCAAAAAATTGGAAAAATAGAAATTTGTATGTGTTAGTCATCAATCACGGAATTTTTTGAGAAAAACATGAAAAATGAAGTATTTCGCTCATTTTAGAGAACTATTTTGGTCTTTTTTAGAAAAAATGATAATTGATATTTTTAAAGGTGTTAGACTTTAGTTTTTGATTTTTTGCAAAAAATTGGAAAAATTGAAATTTGTATGTGTTAGTCTTCAATCACGGAATTTTTTGAGAAAAACATGAAAAGTGAAGTATTTTGCTCATTTTAGAGATCTATTTTGGTCTTTTTTAGAAAAAATTATAATTGATATTTTTGAAGGTGTTAGACTTCAGTTTTTGATTTTATGCAAAAAATAGGAAAAATAGAAATTTGTATGTGTTTGTCTTCAATCCCGGATTTTTTTGAGAAAAACATGAAAAATGAAGTATTTTGCTCATTTTAGAGAACTATTTTGGTCTTTTTTAGACTTCAGTTTTTTATTTTTTGCAAAAAATTGGAAAAATTGAAATTTGTATGTGTTAATCTTCAATCACGGAATTTTTTGAGAAAATCATGAAAAATGAAGTATTTTGCTCATTTTAGAGAATTGTTTTGGTCTTTTTTAGAAAAAATGATAATTGATATTTTTGAAGGTGTTAGACTTCAGTTTTTGATTTTTTGCAAAAAATTGGAAAAATAGAAATTTGTATGTGTTAGTTTTCAATCACGGAATTTTTTGAGAAAAACATGAATAATGAAGTATTTTGCTCATTTTAGAGAACTATTTTGGTCTTTTTTAGAAAAAATGATAATTGATATTTTTGAAGGTGTTAGACTTCAGTTTTTGATTTTATGCAAAAAATAGGAAAAATATAAATTTGTATGTGTAAGTCTTCAATCCTGGAGTTTTTTGAGAAAAACATGAAAAATGAAGTATTTTTCTCATTTTAGAGAACTATTTTGGTCTTTTTTAGAAAAAATGATAATTGATATTTTTGAAGGTGTTAGACTTCAGTTTTTATTTTTTGCAAAAAATAGGAAAAATAGAAATTTGTATGTGTTACTCTTCAATCACGAAGTTTTTTGAGAAAAACATGAAAAGTGAAGTATTTTGCTCATATTAGAGAACTATTTTGGTCTTTTTTAGAAAAAATGATAATTGGTATTTTTTAAGGTGTTAGACTTCAATTTTTGATTTTATGCAAAAAATAGGAAAAATAGGAATTTGTATGTGTTAGTCTTCAATCCCGGAGTTTTTCGAGAAAAACATGAAAAATGAAGTATTTTGCTCATTTTAGAGAACTATTTTGGTCTTTCTTAGAAAAAATGATAATTGATATTTTTGAAGGTGGACTTCAGTTTTTGATTTTTTGCAAAAAACTGGAGAAATAGAAATTTGTATGTGTTAGTCTTCAATCACGGAATTTTTTGAGAAAAACGTGAAAAATGAAGTATTTTGCTCATTTTAGAGAACTATTTTGCTCTTTTTTAGAAAAAATGATAATTGATATTTTTGAAGGTGTTAGACTTCAGTTTTGGATTTTATGCAAAAAATAGGAAAAATATAAATTTGTATGTGTAAGTATTCAATCCTGGAGTTTTTTGAGAAAAACATGAAAAATGAAATATTTTTCTCATTTTAGAGAACTATTTTGGTCTTTTTTAGAAAAAATGATAATTGATATTTTTGAAGGTGTTAGACTTCAGTTTTTATTTTTTGCAAAAAATAGGAAAAATAGAAATTTGTATGTGTTAGTCTTCAATCACGAAGTTTTTTGAGAAAAACATGAAAAGTGAAGTATTTTGCTCATATTAGAGAACTATTTTGGTCTTTTTTAGAAAAAATGATAATTGGTATTTTTTAAGGTGTTAGACTTCAATTTTTGATTTTATGCAAAAAATAGGAAAAATAGGAATTTGTATGTGTTAGTCTTCAATCCCGGAGTTTTTCGAGAAAAACATGAAAAATGAAGTATTTTGCTCATTTTAGAGAACTATTTTGGTCTTTTTTAGAAAAAATGATAATTGATATTTTTGAAGGTGTTAGACTTCAGTTTTTGATTTTATGCAAAAAATAGGAAAAATAGAAATTTGTATGTGTTACTCTTCAATCCCGGAGTTTTTTGAGAAAAACACGAAAAATGAAGTATTTTGCTCATTTTAGAGAACTATTTTGGTCTATTTTAGAAAAAATGATAATTGATATTTTTGAAGGTGTTAGACTTCAGTTTTTGATTTTTTGCAAAAAATTGGAAAAATTGAAATTTGTATGTGTTAGTCTTCAATCACGGAATTTTTTGCGAAATTCATGAAAAATGAAGTATTTTGCTTATTTTAGAGAACTATTTTGGTCTTTTTTAGAAAAAATGATAATTGATATTTTTGAAGGTGTTAGACTTCAGATTTTGATTTTTTGCAAAAAATTGGAAAAATTGACATTTGTATGTGTTAGTCTTCAATCACGGAATTTTTTGAGAAAATCATGAAAAATGAAGTGTTTTGCTCATTTTAGAGAACTATTTTGGTCTTTTTTAGAAAAAATGATAATTGATATTTTTGAAGGTGTTAGACTTCAGTTTTTGATTTTTTGTAAAAAATAGGAAAAATATAAATTTGTATGTGTTAGTCTTCAATCACGAAGTTTTTTGAGAAAAACCTGAAAAATGAATTATTTTGCTCATTTTAGAGAACTATTTTGGACTCTTTTAGAAAAAAATATAATTGATATTTTTGAAGGTGTTAGACTTCAGTTTTTGATTTTTTGCAAAAAAATGAAAAAATATAAATTTGTCTGTGTTAGTCTTCCATCATGGAATTTTAATAGAAAAACATGAAAAATGAAGTATTTTGCTCATTTTAGAGAACTATTTTGGTCTTTTTTACAAAAAATGATAATTGATATTTTTGAAGGTGTTAGACTTCAGATTTTGATTTTTTGCAAAAAATTGGAAAAATTGACATTTGTATGTGTTAGTCTTCAATCACGGAATTTTTTGAGAAAATCATGAAAAATGAAGTATTTTGCTCATTTTAGAGAACTATTTTGGCCTTTTTCAGGAAAAAAGATAATTGATATTTTTGAAGGTGTTAGACTTCAGTTTTTGATTTTATGAAAAAAATAGGAAAAATAGAAATTTGTACGTGTTAGTCTTCAATCCCGGAGTTTTTAGAGAAAAACATGAAAAATGAAGTATTTTGCTCATTTTAGAGAACTATTTTGGTCTATTTTATAAAAAATGATAATTGATATTTTTGAAGGTGTTAGACTTCAGTTTTTGATTTTTTGCAAAAAATTGGAAAAATTGAAGTTTGTATGTGTTAGTCTTCAATAACGAAATTTTTTGAGAAAATCATGAAAAGTGAAGTACTTTGCTCATTTTAGAGAACTATTTTGGTCTTTTTTAGAAAAAATGATAATTGATATTTTTGAAGGTGTTAGACTTCAGTTATTGATTTTATGCAAAAAATAGGAAAAATATAAATTTGTATGTGTTAGTCTTCAATCCCGGAGTTTTTTGAGAAAAACTTGAAAAATGAAGTATTTTGCTCATTTTAGAGATCTATTTTGGTGTTTTTTCGAAAACATGATAATTGATATTTTTGAAGGTGTTAGACTTCAGTTTTTTACTTTTAGCAAAAATTAGGAAAAATAGAAATTTGTATGTGTTAGTCTTCAATCACGAAGTTTTTTGAGAAAAACCTGAAAAATGAATTATTTTGCTCATTTTAGAGAACTATTTTGGACTCTTTTAGAAAAAAATATAATTGATATTTTTGAAGGTGTTAGACTTCAGTTTTTGATTTTTTGCAAAAAAATGAAAATATATAAATTTGTATGTGTTAGTCTTCCATCATGGAATTTTAATAGAAAAACATGAAAAATGAAGTATTTTGCTCATTTTAGAGAACTATTTTGGTCTTTTTTACAAAAAATGATAATTGATATTTTTGAAGGTGTTAGACTTCAGATTTTGATTTTTTGCAAAAAATTGGAAAAATTGACATTTGTATGTGTTAGTCTTCAATCACGGAATTTTTTGAGAAAATCATGAAAAATGAAGTATTTTGCTCATTTTAGAGAACTATTTTGGCCTTTTTCAGGAAAAAAGATAATTGATATTTTTGAAGGTGTTAGACTTCAGTTTTTGATTTTATGAAAAAAATAGGAAAAATAGAAATTTGTATGTGTTAGTCTTCAATCCCGGAGTTTTTAGAGAAAAACATGAAAAATGAAGTATTTTGCTCATTTTAGAGAACTAATTTGGTCTATTTTATAAAAAATGATAATTGATATTTTTGAAGGTGTTAGACTTCAGTTTTTGATTTTTTGCAAAAAATTGGAAAAATTGAAGTTTGTATGTGTTAGTCTTCAATAACGGAATTTTTTGAGAAAATCATGAAAAGTGAAGTACTTTGCTCATTTTAGAGAACTATTTTGGTCTTTTTTAGAAAAAATGATAATTGATATTTTTGAAGGTGTTAGACTTCAGTTATTGATTTTATGCAAAAAATAGGAAAAATAGAAATTTGTATGTGTTAGTCTTCAATCCCGGAGTTTTTTGAGAAAAACTTGAAAAATGAAGTATTTTGCTAATTTTAGAGATCTAATTTGGTGTTTTTTCGAAAACATGATAATTGATATTTTTGAAGGTGTTAGACTTCAGTTTTTTACTTTTAGCAAAAATTAGGAAAAATAGAAATTTGTATGTGTTAGTCTTCAATCACGAAGTTTTTTGAGAAAAACTTGAAAAATGAATTATTTTGCTCATTTTAGAGAACTATTTTGGACTCTTTTAGAAAAAAATATAATTGATATTTTTGAAGGTGTTAGACTTCAGTTTTTGATTTTTTGCAAAAAATTTGAAAAATAGAAATTTGTATGTGTTAATCTTCAATCACGGAATTTTTTGAGAAAAACATGAACAATGAAGTATTTTGCTCATTTTAGAGAACTATTTTGGTCTTTTTTAGAAAAAATGATAATTGATATTTTTGAAGGTGTTAGACTTCAGTTTTTTATTTTTTGCAAAAATTAGGAAAAATAGAAATTTGTATATGTTAGTCTTCAATCACGAATTTTTTTGAGAAAAACATGAAAAATGAAGTATTTTGCTCATTTTAGAGAACTATTTTGGTCTTTTTTGGACTTCAGTTTTTTGATTTTTTTTTTAAAATTGGAAAAATTGAAATTTGTATGTGTTAGTCTTCAATCACGGAATTTTTTGAGAAAATCATGAAAAATGAAGTATTTTGCTCATTTTAGAGAACTATTTTGGTCTTTTTTAGCAAAAATGATAATTGATATTTTTGAAGGTGTTAGGCTTCAGTTTTTGATTTTATGCAAAAAATAGGAAAAATAAAAATTTGTATGTGTTAGTCTTCAATCCCGGAGTTTTTTGAGAAAAACATGAAAAATGAAGTATTTTGCTCATTTTAGAGAACTATTTTGGTCTTTTTTAGAAAAAATGATAATTGATATTTTTCAAGGTGTTAGACTTCATTTTTTGATTTTTTGCCAAAAATAGAAAAATTGAAATTTGTATGTGTTAGTCTTCAATCACGAAGTTTTTTGAGAAAAACATGAAAAATGAAGTATTTTGCTCACTTTAGAGAACTATTTTGGACCCTTTTAGAAAAAATGATAATTGATATTTTTGAAGGTGTTAGACTTCAGTTTTTGATTTTTTGCAAAAAATTGGAAAAATAGAAATTTGTATGTGTTAGTCTTCAATCACGGAATTTTTTGAGAAAAACATGAAAAATGAAGTATTTTGCTCATTTTAGAGAACTATTTTGGTCTTTTTTAGAAAAAATGATAATTGATATTTTTGAGGGTGTTAGACATCAGTTTTTGATTTTTTGCAAAAAATTGGAAAAATAGAAATTTGTATGTGTTAGTCATCAATCACGGAATTTTTTGAGAAAAACATGAAAAATGAAGTATTTCGCTCATTTTAGAGAACTATTTTGGTCTTTTTTAGAAAAAAATGATAATTGATATTTTTAAAGGTGTTAGACTTTAGTTTTTGATTTTTTGCAAAAAATTGGAAAAATTGAAATTTGTATGTGTTAGTCTTCAATCACGGAATTTTTTGAGAAAAACATGAAAAGTGAAGTATTTTGCTCATTTTAGAGATCTATTTTGGTCTTTTTTAGAAAAAATTATAATTGATATTTTTGAAGGTGTGAGACTTCAGTTTTTGATTTTATGCAAAAAATTGGAAAAATAGAAATTTGTATGTGTTTGTCTTCAATCCCCGATTTTTTTGAGAAAAACATGAAAAATGAAGTATTTTTCTCATTTTAGAGAACTATTTTGGTCTTTTTTAGACTTCAGTTTTTTATTTTTTGCAAAAAATTGGAAAAATTGAAATTTGTATGTGTTAATCTTCAATCACGGAATATTTTGAGAAAATCATGAAAAATGAAGTATTTTGCTCATTTTAGAGAATTGTTTTGGTCTTTTTTAGAAAAAATGATAATTGATATTTTTGAAGGTGTTAGACTTCAGTTTTTGATTTTTTGCAAAAAATTGGAAAAATAGAAATTTGTATGTGTTAGTCTTCAATCACGGAATTTTTTGAGAAAAACATGAATAATGAAGTATTTTGCTCATTTTAGAGAACTATTTTGGTCTTTTTTAGAAAAAATGATAATTGATATTTTTGAAGGTGTTAGACTTCAGTTTTTGATTTTATGCAAAAAATAGGAAAAATATAAATTTGTATGTGTAAGTCTTCAATCCTGGAGTTTTTTGAGAAAAACATGAAAAATGATGTATTTTTCTCATTTTAGAGAACTATTTTGGTCTTTTTTAGAAAAAATGATAATTGATATTTTTGAAGGTGTTAGACTTCAGTTTTTATTTTTTGCAAAAAATAGGAAAAATAGAAATTTGTATGTGTTAGTCTTCAATCACGAAGTTTTTTGAGAAAAACATGAAAAGTGAAGTATTTTGCTCATATTAGAGAACTATTTTGGTCTTTTTTAGAAAAAATGATAATTGGTATTTTTTAAGGTGTTAGACTTCAATTTTTGATTTTATGCAAAAAATAGAAAAAATAGGAATTTGTATGTGTTAGTCTTCAATCCCGGAGTTTTTCGAGAAAAACATGAAAAATGAAGTATTTTGCTCATTTTAGAGAACTATTTTGGTCTTTCTTAGAAAAAATGATAATTGATATTTTTGAAGGTGGACTTCAGTTTTTGATTTTTTGCAAAAAACTGGAGAAATAGAAATTTGTATGTGTTAGTCTTCAATCACGGAATTTTTTGAGAAAAACATGAAAAATGAAGTATTTTGCTCATTTTAGAGAACTATTTTGCTCTTTTTTAGAAAAAATGATAATTGATATTTTTGAAGGTGTTAGACTTCAGTTTTGGATTTTATGCAAAAAATAGGAAAAATATAAATTTGTATGTGTAAGTCTTCAATCCTGGAGTTTTTTGAGAAAAACATGAAAAATGAAGTATTTTTCTCATTTTAGAGAACTATTTTGGTCTTTTTTAGAAAAAATGATAATTGATATTTTTGAAGGTGTTAGACTTCAGTTTTTATTTTTTGCAAAAAATAGGAAAAATAGAAATTTGTATGTGTTAGTCTTCAATCACGAAGTTTTTTGAGAAAAACATGAAAAGTGAAGTATTTTGCTCATATTAGAGAACTATTTTGGTCTTTTTTAGAAAAAATGATAATTGGTATTTTTTAAGGTGTTAGACTTCAATTTTTGATTTTATGCAAAAAATAGGAAAAATAGGAATTTGTATGTGTCAGTCTTCAATCCCGGAGTTTTTCGAGAAAAACATGAAAAATGAAGTATTTTGCTCATTTTAGAGAACTATTTTGGTCTTTTTTAGAAAAAATGATAATTGATATTTTTGAAGGTGTTAGACTTCAGTTTTTGATTTTTTGCAAAAAATTGGAAAAATTGAAATTTGTATGTGTTAGTCTTCAATCACGGAATTTTTTGCGAAAATCATGAAAAATGAAGTATTTTGCTCATTTTAGAGAACTATTTTGGTCTTTTTTAGAAAAAATGATAATTGATATTTTTGAAGGTGTTAGACTTCAGTTTTTGATTTTTTGCAAAAAATTGGAAAAATTTACATTTGTATGTGTTAGTCTTCAATCACGGAATTTTTTGAGAAAATCATGAAAAATGAAGTATTTTGCTCATTTTAGAGAACTATTTTGGCCTTTTTCAGGAAAAAAGATAATTGATATTTTTGAAGGTGTTAGACTTCAGTTTTTGATTTTATGAAAAAAATAGGAAAAATAGAAATTTGTATGTGCTAGTCTTCAATCCCGGAGTTTTTTGAGAAAAACATGAAAAATGAAGTATTTTGCTCATTTTAGAGAACTATTTTGGTCTATTTTATAAAAAATGATAATTGATATTTTTGAAGGTGTTAGACTTCAGTTTTTGATTTTTTGCAAAAAATTGGAAAAATTGAAGTTTGTATGTGTTAGTCTTCAATAACGGAATTTTTTGAGAAAATCATGAAAAGTGAAGTACTTTGCTCATTTTAGAGAACTATTTTGGTCTTTTTTAGAAAAAATGATAATTGATATTTTTGAAGGTGTTAGACTTCAGTTTTTTATTTTTTGCAAAAATTAGGAAAAATAGAAATTTGTATATGTTAGTCTTCAATCACGAATTTTTTTGAGAAAAACATGAAAAATGAAGTATTTTGCTCATTTTAGAGAACTATTTTGGTCTTTTTTAGAAAAAATGATAATTGATATTTTTCAAGGTGTTAGACTTCATTTTTTGATTTTTTGCCAAAAATAGGAAAATTGAAATTTGTATGTGTTAGTCTTCAATCACGAAGTTTTTTGAGAAAAACATGAAAAATGAAGTATTTTGCTCACTTTAGAGAACTATTTTGGACCCTTTTAGAAAAAATGATAATTGATATTTTTGAAGGTGTTAGACTTCAGTTTTTGATTTTTTGCAAAAAATTGGAAAAATAGAAATTTGTATGTGTTAGTCTTCAATCATGGAATTTTTTGGGAAAAACATGAAAAATGAAGTATTTTGCTCATTTTAGAGAACTACTTTGGTCATTTTTAGAAAAAATGATAATTGATATTTTTGAGGGTGTTAGACATCAGTTTTTGATTTTTTGCAAAAAATTGGAAAAATAGAAATTTGTATGTGTTAGTCATCAATCACGGAATTTTTTGAGAAAAACATGAAAAATGAAGTATTTCGCTCATTTTAGAGAACTATTTTGGTCTTTTTTAGAAAAAATGATAATTGATATTTTTAAAGGTGTTAGACTTTAGTTTTTGATTTTTTGCAAAAAATTGGAAAAATTGAAATTTGTATGTGTTAGTCTTCAATCACGGAATTTTTTGAGAAAAACATGAAAAGTGAAGTATTTTGCTCATTTTAGAGATCTATTTTGGTCTTTTTTAGAAAAAATTATAATTGATATTTTTTAAGGTGTTAGACTTCAGTTTTTGATTTTATGCAAAAAATAGGAAAAATAGAAATTTGTATGTGTTTGTCTTCAATCCCGGATTTTTTTGAGAAAAACATGAAAAATGAAGTATTTTGCTCATTTTAGAGAACTATTTTGGTCTTTTTTAGACTTCAGTTTTTTATTTTTTGCAAAAAATTGGAAAAATTGAAATTTGTATGTGTTAATCTTCAATCACGGAATTTTTTGAGAAAATCATGAAAAATGAAGTATTTTGCTCATTTTAGAGAATTGTTTTGGTCTTTTTTAGAAAAAATGATAATTGATATTTTTGAAGGTGTTAGACTTCAGTTTTTGATTTTTTGCAAAAAATTGGAAAAATAGAAATTTGTATGTGTTAGTCTTCAATCACGGAATTTTTTGAGGAAAACATGAATAATGAAGTATTTTGCTCATTTTAGAGAACTATTTTGGTCTTTTTTAGAAAAAATGATAATTGATATTTTTGAAGGTGTTAGACTTCAGTTTTTGATTTTATGCAAAAAATAGGAAAAATATAAATTTGTATGTGTAAGTCTTCAATCCTGGAGTTTTTTGAGAAAAACATGAAAAATGAAGTATTTTTCTCATTTTAGAGAACTATTTTGGACTTTTTTAGAAACAATGATAATTGATATTTTTGAAGGTGTTAGACTTCAGTTTTTATTTTTTGCAAAAAATAGGAAAAATAGAAATTTGTATGTGTTAGTCTTCAATCACGAAGTTTTTTGAGAAAAACATGAAAAGTGAAGTATTTTGCTCATATTAGAGAACTATTTTGGTCTTTTTTAGAAAAAATGATAATTGGTATTTTTTAAGGTGTTAGACTTCAATTTTTGATTTTATGCAAAAAATAGGAAAAATAGGAATTTGTATGTGTTAGTCTTCAATCCCGGAGTTTTTCGAGAAAAACATGAAAAATGAAGTATTTTGCTCATTTTAGAGAACTATTTTGGTCTTTCTTAGAAAAAATGATAACTGATATTTTTGAAGGTGGACTTCAGTTTTTGATTTTTTGCAAAAAACTGGAGAAATAGAAATTTGTATGTGTTAGTCTTCAATCACGGAATTTTTTGAGAAAAACATGAAAAATGAAGTATTTTGCTCATTTTAGAGAACTATTTTGCTCTTTTTTAGAAAAAATGATAATTGATATTTTTGAAGGTGTTAGCCTTCAGTTTTGGATTTTATGCAAAAAATAGGAAAAATATAAATTTGTATGTGTAAGTCTTCAATCCTGGAGTTTTTTGAGAAAAACATGAAAAATGAAGTATTTTTCTCATTTTAGAGAACTATTTTGGTCTTTTTTAGAAAAAATGATAATTGATATTTTTGAAGGTGTTAGGCTTCAGTTTTTATTTTTTGCAAAAAATAGGAAAAATAGAAATTTGTATGTGTTAGTCTTCAATCACGATGTATTTTGAGAAAAACATGAAAAGTGAAGTATTTTGCTCATATTAGAGAACTATTTTGGTCTTTTTTAGAAAAAATGATAATTGGTATTTTTTAAGGTGTTAGACTTCGATTTTTGATTTTATGCAAAAAATAGGAAAAATAGGAATTTGTATGTGTTAGTCTTCAATCCCGGAGTTTTTCGAGAAAAACATGAAAAATGAAGTATTTTGCTCATTTTAGAGAACTATTTTGGTCTTTTTTAGAAAAAATGATAATTGATATTTTTGAAGGTGTTAGACTTCAGTTTTTGATTTTTTTGCAAAAAATTGGAAAAATTGAAATTTGTATGTGTTAGTCTTCAATCACGGAATTTTTTGCGAAAATCATGAAAAATGAAGTATTTTGCTCATTTTAGAGAACTATTTTGGTCTTTTTTAGAAAAAATGATAATTGATATTTTTGAAGGTGTTAGACTTCAGTTTTTGATTTTTTGCAAAAAATTGGAAAAATTTACATTTGTATGTGTTAGTCTTCAATCACGGAATTTTTTGAGAAAATCATGAAAAATGAAGTATTTTGCTCATTTTAGAGAACTATTTTGGCCTTTTTCAGGAAAAAAGATAATTGATATTTTTGAAGGTGTTAGACTTCAGTTTTTGATTTTATGAAAAAAATAGGAAAAATAGAAATTTGTATGTGCTAGTCTTCAATCCCGGAGTTTTTTGAGAAAAACATGAAAAATGAAGTATTTTGCTCATTTTAGAGAACTATTTTGGTCTATTTTATAAAAAATGATAATTGATATTTTTGAAGGTGTTAGACTTCAGTTTTTGATTTTTTGCAAAAAATTGGAAAAATTGAAGTTTGTATGTGTTAGTCTTCAATAACGGAATTTTTTGAGAAAATCATGAAAAGTGAAGTACTTTGCTCATTTTAGAGAACTATTTTGGTCTTTTTTAGAAAAAATGATAATTGATATTTTTGAAGGTGTTAGACTTCAGTTTTTTATTTTTTGCAAAAATTAGGAAAAATAGAAATTTGTATATGTTAGTCTTCAATCACGAATTTTTTTGAGAAAAACATGAAAAATGAAGTATTTTGCTCATTTTAGAGAACTATTTTGGTCTTTTTTAGAAAAAATGATAATTGATATTTTTCAAGGTGTTAGACTTCATTTTTTGATTTTTTGCCAAAAATAGGAAAATTGAAATTTGTATGTGTTAGTCTTCAATCACGAAGTTTTTTGAGAAAAACATGAAAAATGAAGTATTTTGCTCACTTTAGAGAACTATTTTGGACCCTTTTAGAAAAAATGATAATTGATATTTTTGAAGGTGTTAGACTTCAGTTTTTGATTTTTTGCAAAAAATTGGAAAAATAGAAATTTGTATGTGTTAGTCTTCAATCATGGAATTTTTTGAGAAAAACATGAAAAATGAAGTATTTTGCTCATTTTAGAGAACTATTTTGGTCTTTTTTAGAAAAAATGATAATTGATATTTTTGAGGGTGTTAGACATCAGTTTTTGATTTTTTGCAAAAAATTGGAAAAATAGAAATTTGTATGTGTTAGTCATCAATCACGGAATTTTTTGAGAAAAACATGAAAAATGAAGTATTTCGCTCATTTTAGAGAACTATTTTGGTCTTTTTTAGAAAAAATGATAATTGATATTTTTAAAGGTGTTAGACTTTAGTTTTTGATTTTTTGCAAAAAATTGGAAAAATTGAAATTTGTATGTGTTAGTCTTCAATCACGGAATTTTTTGAGAAAAACATGAAAAGTGAAGTATTTTGCTCATTTTAGAGATCTATTTTGGTCTTTTTTAGAAAAAATTATAATTGATATTTTTTAAGGTGTTAGACTTCAGTTTTTGATTTTATGCAAAAAATAGGAAAAATAGAAATTTGTATGTGTTTGTCTTCAATCCCGGATTTTTTTGAGAAAAACATGAAAAATGAAGTATTTTGCTCATTTTAGAGAACTATTTTGGTCTTTTTTAGACTTCAGTTTTTTATTTTTTGCAAAAAATTGGAAAAATTGAAATTTGTATGTGTTAATCTTCAATCACGGAATTTTTTGAGAAAATCATGAAAAATGAAGTATTTTGCTCATTTTAGAGAATTGTTTTGGTCTTTTTTAGAAAAAATGATAATTGATATTTTTGAAGGTGTTAGACTTCAGTTTTTGATTTTTTGCAAAAAATTGGAAAAATAGAAATTTGTATGTGTTAGTCTTCAATCACGGAATTTTTTGAGGAAAACATGAATAATGAAGTATTTTGCTCATTTTAGAGAACTATTTTGGTCTTTTTTAGAAAAAATGATAATTGATATTTTTGAAGGTGTTAGACTTCAGTTTTTGATTTTATGCAAAAAATAGGAAAAATATAAATTTGTATGTGTAAGTCTTCAATCCTGGATTTTTTGAGAAAAACATGAAAAATGAAGTATTTTTCTCATTTTAGAGAACTATTTTGGACTTTTTTAGAAACAATGATAATTGATATTTTTGAAGGTGTTAGACTTCAGTTTTTATTTTTTGCAAAAAATAGGAAAAATAGAAATTTGTATGTGTTAGTCTTCAATCACGAAGTTTTTTGAGAAAAACATGAAAAGTGAAGTATTTTGCTCATATTAGAGAACTATTTTGGTCTTTTTTAGAAAAAATGATAATTGGTATTTTTTAAGGTGTTAGACTTCAATTTTTGATTTTATGCAAAAAATAGGAAAAATAGGAATTTGTATGTGTTAGTCTTCAATCCCGGAGTTTTTCGAGAAAAACATGAAAAATGAAGTATTTTGCTAATTTTAGAGAACTATTTTGGTCTTTCTTAGAAAAAATGATAACTGATATTTTTGAAGGTGGACTTCAGTTTTTGATTTTTTGCAAAAAACTGGAGAAATAGAAATTTGTATGTGTTAGTCTTCAATCACGGAATTTTTTGAGAAAAACATGAAAAATGAAGTATTTTGCTCATTTTAGAGAACTATTTTGCTCTTTTTTAGAAAAAATGATAATTGATATTTTTGAAGGTGTTAGCCTTCAGTTTTGGATTTTATGCAAAAAATAGGAAAAATATAAATTTGTATGTGTAAGTCTTCAATCCTGGAGTTTTTTGAGAAAAACATGAAAAATGAAGTATTTTTCTCATTTTAGAGAACTATTTTGGTCTTTTTTAGAAAAAATGATAATTGATATTTTTTTTGAAGGTGTTAGGCTTCAGTTTTTATTTTTTGCAAAAAATAGGAAAAATAGAAATTTGTATGTGTTAGTCTTCAATCACGATGTATTTTGAGAAAAACATGAAAAGTGAAGTATTTTGCTCATATTTGAGAACTATTTTGGTCTTTTTTAGAAAAAATGATAATTGGTATTTTTTAAGGTGTTAGACTTCGATTTTTGATTTTATGCAAAAAATAGGAAAAATAAGAATTTGTATGTGTTAGTCTTCAATCCCGGAGTTTTTCGAGAAAAACATGAAAAATGAAGTATTTTGCTCATTTTAGAGAACTATTTTGGTCTTTTTTAGAAAAAATGATAATTGATATTTTTGAAGGTGTTAGACTTCAGTTTTTGATTTTTTGCAAAAAATTGGAAAAATTGAAATTTGTATGTGTTAGTCTTCAATCACGGAATTTTTTGCGAAAATCATGAAAAATGAAGTATTTTGCTCATTTTAGAGAACTATTTTGGTCTTTTTTAGAAAAAATGATAATTGATATTTTTGAAGGTGTTAGACTTCAGATTTTGATTTTTTGCAAAAAATTGGAAAAATTGACATTTGTATGTGTTAGTCTTCAATCACGGAATTTTTTGAGAAAATCATGAAAAATGAAGTGTTTTGCTCATTTTAGAGAACTATTTTGGTCTTTTTTAGAAAAAATGATAATTGATATTTTTCAAGGTGTTAGACTTCATTTTTTGATTTTTTGCCAAAAATAGGAAAATTGAAATTTGTATGTGTTAGTCTTCAATCACGAAGTTTTTTGAGAAAAACATGAAAAATGAAGTATTTTGCTCATTTTAGAGAACTATTTTGGTCTTTTTTGGACTTCAGTTTTTGATTTTTTTTTTAAAATTGGAAAAATTGAAATTTGTATGTGTTAGTCTTCAAACACGGAATTTTTTGAGAAAATCATGAAAAATGAAGTATTTTGCTCATTTTAGAGAACTATTTTGGTCTTTTTTAGCAAAAATGATAATTGATATTTTTGAAGGTGTTAAGCTTCAGTTTTTGATTTTATGCAAAAAATAGGAAAAATAAAAATTTGTATGTGTTAGTCTTCAATCCCGGAGTTTTTTGAGAAAAACATGAAAAATGAAGTATTTTGCTCATTTTAGAGAACTATTTTGGTCTTTTTTAGAAAAAATGATAATTGATATTTTTGAAGGTGTTAGACTTCAGTTTTTGATTTTTTGCAAAAAATTGGAAAAATTGAAATTTGTATGTGTTAGTCTTCAATCACGGAATTTTTTTAGAAAATCATGAAAAATGAAGTATTTTGCTCAATTTAGAGAACTATTTTGGCCTTTTTTAGAAAAAAAGATAATTGATATTTTTGAAGATGTTAGACTTCAGTTTTTGATTTTATGCAAAAAATAGGAAAAATAGAAATTTGTATGTGTTACTCTTCAATCCCGGAGTTTTTTGAGAAAAACACGAAAAATGAAATATTTTGCTCATTTTAGAGAACTATTTTGGTCTATTTTAGAAAAAATGATAATTGATATTTTTGAAGGTGTTAGACTTCAGTTTTTGATTTTTTACAAAAAATTGGAAAAATTGAAATTTGTATGTGTTAGACTTCAATCACGGAATTTTTTGCGAAATTCATGAAAAATGAAGTATTTTGCTCATTTTAGAGAACTATTTTGGTCTTTTTTAGAAAAAATGATAATTGATATTTTTGAAGGTGTTAGACTTCAGATTTTGATTTTTTGCAAAAAATTGGAAAAATTGACATTTGTATGTGTTAGTCTTCAATCACGGAATTTTTTGAGAAAATCATGAAAAATGAAGTGTTTTGCTCATTTTAGAGAACTATTTCGGTCTTTTTTAGAAAAAATGATAATTGATATTTTTGAAGGTGTTAGACTTCAGTTTTTGATTTTTTGTAAAAAATAGGAAAAATAGAAATTTGTATGTGTTAGTCTTCAATCACGAAGTTTTTTGAGAAAAACATGAAAAATGAAGTATTTTGCTCATTTTAGAAAACTATTTTGGACTCTTTTAGAACAAATGATAATTGATATTTTTGAAGGTGTTAGACTTCAGTTTTTGATTTTTTGCAAAAAAATGGAAAAATATAAATTTGTATGTGTTAGTCTTCCATCATGGAATTTTAATAGAAAAACATGAAAAATGAAGTATTTTGCTCATTTTAGAGAACTATTTTGGTCTTTTTTACAAAAAATGATAATTGATATTTTTGAAGGTGTTAGACTTCAGATTTTGATTTTTTGCAAAAAATTGGAAAAATTGACATTTGTATGTGTTAGTCTTCAATCACGGAATTTTTTGAGAAAATCATGAAAAATGAAGTATTTTGCTCATTTTAGAGAACTATTTTGGCCTTTTTCAGGAAAAAAGATAATTGATATTTTTGAAGGTGTTAGACTTCAGTTTTTGATTTTATGAAAAAAATAGGAAAAATAGAAATTTGTATGTGTTAGTCTTCAATCCCGGAGTTTTTTGAGAAAAACTTGAAAAATGAAGTATTTTGCTCATTTTAGAGAACTATTTTGGTCTATTTTATAAAAAATGATAATTGATATTTTTGAAGGTGTTAGACTTCAGTTTTTGATTTTTTGCAAAAAATTGGAAAAATTGAAGTTTGTATGTGTTAGTCTTCAATAACGGAATTTTTTGAGAAAATCATGAAAAGTGAAGTACTTTGCTCATTTTAGAGAACTATTTTGGTCTTTTTTAGAAAAAATGATAATTGATATTTTTGAAGGTGTTAGACTTCAGTTATTGATTTTATGCAAAAAATAGGAAAAATAGAAATTTGTATGTGTTAGTCTTGAATCCCGGAGTTTTTTGAGAAAAACTTGAAAAATGAAGTATTTTGCTCATTTTAGAGATCTATTTTGGTGTTTTTTCGAAAACATGATAATTGATATTTTTGAAGGTGTTAGACTTCAGTTTTTTACTTTTAGCAAAAATTAGGAAAAATAGAAATTTGTATGTGTTAGAATTCAATCACGAAGTTTTTTGAGAAAAACCTGAAAAATGAATTATTTTGCTCATTTTAGAGAACTATTTTGGACTCTTTTAGAAAAAAATATAATTGATATATTTGAAGGTGTTAGAATTCAGTTTTTTATTTTTTGCAAAAAATTTGAAAAATAGAAATTTGTATGTGTTAATCTTCAATCACGGAATTTTTTGAGAAAAACATGAACAATGAAGTATTTTGATCATTTTAGAGAACTATTTTGGTCTTTTTTAGAAAAAATGATAATTGATATTTTTGAAGGTGTTAGACTTCAGTTTTTTATTTTTTGCAAAAATTAGGAAAAATAGAAATTTGTATATGTTAGTCTTCAATCACGAATTTTTTTGAGAAAAACATGAAAAATGAAGTATTTTGCTCATTTTAGAGAACTATTTTGGTCTTTTTTGGACTTCAGTTTTTGATTTTTTTTTTAAAATTGGAAAAATTGAAATTTGTATGTGTTAGTCTTCAATCACGGAATTTTTTGAGAAAATCATGAAAAATGAAGTATTTTGCTCATTTTAGAGAACTATTTTGGTCTTTTTTAGCAAAAATGATAATTGATATTTTTGAAGGTGTTAGGCTTCAGTTTTTGATTTTATGCAAAAAATAGGAAAAATAAAAATTTGTATGTGTTAGTCTTCAATCCCGGAGTTTTTTGAGAAAAACATGAAAAATGAAGTATTTTGCTCATTTTAGAGAACTATTTTGGTCTTTTTTAGAAAAAATGATAATTGATATTTTTCAAGGTGTTAGACTTAATTTTTTGATTTTTTGCCAAAAATAGGAAAATTGAAATTTGTATGTGTTAGTCTTCAATCACGAAGTTTTTTGAGAAAAACATGAAAAATGAAGTATTTTGCTCACTTTAGAGAACTATTTTGGACCCTTTTAGAAAAAATGATAATTGATATTTTTGAAGGTGTTAGACTTCAGTTTTTGATTTTTTGCAAAAAATTGAAAAAATAGAAATTTGTATGTGTTAGTCTTCAATCACGGAATTTTTTGAGAAAAACATGAAAAATGAAGTATTTTGCTCATTTTAGAGAACTATTTTGGTCTTTTTTAGAAAAAATGATAATTGATATTTTTGAGGGTGTTAGACATCAGTTTTTGATTTTTTGCAAAAAATTGGAAACATAGAAATTTGTATGTGTTAGTCATCAATCACGGAATTTTTTGAGAAAAACATGAAAAATGAAGTATTTCGCTCATTTTAGAGAACTATTTTGGTCTTTTTTAGAAAAAATGATAATTGATATTTTTAAAGGTGTTAGACTTTAGTTTTTGATTTTTTGCAAAAAATTGGAAAAATTGAAATTTGTATGTGTTAGTCTTCAATCACGGAATTTTTTGAGAAAAACATGAAAAGTGAAGTATTTTGCTCATTTTAGTGATCTATTTTGGTCTTTTTTAGAAAAAATTATAATTGATATTTTTGAAGGTGTTAGACTTCAGTTTTTGATTTTATGCAAAAAATAGGAAAAATAGAAATTTGTATGTGTTTGTCTTCAATCCCGGATTTTTTTGAGAAAAACATGAAAAATGAAGTATTTTGCTCATTTTAGAGAACTATTTTGGTCTTTTTTAGAATTCAGTTTTTTATTTTTTGCAAAAAATAGGAAAAATTGAAATTTGTATGTGTTAATCTTCAATCACGGAATTTTTTGAGAAAATCATGAAAAATGAAGTATTTTGCTCATTTTAGAGAATTGTTTTGGTCTTTTTTAGAAAAAATGATAATTGATATTTTTGAAGGTGTTAGACTTCAGTTTTTGATTTTTTGCAAAAAATTGGAAAAATAGAAATTTGTATGTGTTAGTCTTCAATCACGGAATTTTTTGAGAAAAACATGAATAATGAAGTATTTTGCTCATTGTAGAGAACTATTTTGGTCTTTTTTAGAAAAAATGATAATTGATATTTTTGAAGGTGTTAGACTTCAGTTTTTGATTTTATGCAAAAAATAGGAAAAATATAAATTTGTATGTGTTAGTCTTCAATCCTGGAGTTTTTTGAGAAAAACATGAAAAATGAAGTATTTTTCTCATTTTAGAGAACTATTTTGGTCTTTTTTAGAAAAAATGATAATTGATATTTTTGAAGGTGTTAGACTTCAGTTTTTATTTTTTGCAAAAAATAGGAAAAATAGAAATTTGTATGTGTTAGTCTTCAATCACGAAGTTTTTTGAGAAAAACATGAAAAGTGAAGTATTTTGCTCATATTAGAGAACTATTTTGGTCTTTTTTAGAAAAAATGATAATTGGTATTTTTTAAGGTGTTAGACTTCAATTTTTGATTTTATGCAAAAAATAGGAAAAATAGGAATTTGTATGTGTTAGTCTTCAATCCCGGAGTTTTTCGAGAAAAACATGAAAAATGAAGTATTTTGCTCATTTTAGAGAACTATTTTGGTCTTTCTTAGAAAAAATGATAATTGATATTTTTGAAGGTGGACTTCAGTTTTTGATTTTTTGCAAAAAACTGGAGAAATAGAAATTTGTATGTGTTAGTCTTCAATCACGGAATTTTTTGAGAAAAACATGAAAAATGAAGTATTTGGCTCATTTTAGAGAACTATTTTGCTCTTTTTTAGAAAAAATGATAATTGATATTTTTCAAGGTGTTAGACTTCATTTTTTGATTTTTTGCCAAAAATAGGAAAATTGAAATTTGTATGTGTTAGTCTTCAATCACGAAGTTTTTTGAGAAAAACATGAAAAATGAAGTATTTTGCTCACTTTAGAGAACTATTTTGGACCCTTTTAGAAAAAATGATAATTGATATTTTTGAAGGTGTTAGACTTCAGTTTTTGATTTTTTGCAAAAAATTGAAAAAATAGAAATTTGTATGTGTTAGTCTTCAATCACGGAATTTTTTGAGAAAAACATGAAAAATGAAGTATTTTGCTCATTTTAGAGAACTATTTTGGTCTTTTTTAGAAAAAATGATAATTGATATTTTTGAGGGTGTTAGACATCAGTTTTTGATTTTTTGCAAAAAATTGGAAAAATAGAAATTTGTATGTGTTAGTCATCAATCACGGAATTTTTTGAGAAAAACATGAAAAATGAAGTATTTCGCTCATTTTAGAGAACTATTTTGGTCTTTTTTAGAAAAAATGATAATTGATATTTTTAAAGGTGTTAGACTTTAGTTTTTGATTTTTTGCAAAAAATTGGAAAAATTGAAATTTGTATGTGTTAGTCTTCAATCACGGAATTTTTTGAGAAAAACATGAAAAGTGAAGTATTTTGCTCATTTTAGAGATCTATTTTGGTCTTTTTTAGAAAAAATTATAATTGATATTTTTGAAGGTGTTAGACTTCAGTTTTTGATTTTATGCAAAAAATAGGAAAAATAGAAATTTGTATGTGTTTGTCTTCAATCTCGGATTTTTTTGAGAAAAACATGAAAAATGAAGTATTTTGCTCATTTTAGAGAACTATTTTGGTCTTTTTTAGACTTCAGTTTTTTATTTTTTGCAAAAAATTGGAAAAATTGAAATTTGTATGTGTTAATCTTCAATCACGGAATTTTTTGAGAAAATCATGAAAAATGAAGTATTTTGCTCATTTTAGAGAATTGTTTTGGTCTTTTTTAGAAAAAATGATAATTGATATTTTTGAAGGTGTTAGACTTCAGTTTTGGATTTTATGCAAAAAATAGGAAAAATATAAATTTGTATGTGTAAGTCTTCAATCCTGGAGTTTTTTGAGAAAAACATGAAAAATGAAGTATTTTTCTCATTTTAGAGAACTATTTTGGTCTTTTTTAGAAAAAATGATAATTGATATTTTTGAAGGTGTTAGACTTCAGTTTTTATTTTTTGCAAAAAATAGGAAAAATAGAAATTTGTACGTGTTAGTCTTCAATCACGAAGTTTTTTGAGAAAAACATGAAAAGTGAAGTATTTTGCTCATATTAGAGAACTATTTTGGTCTTTTTTAGAAAAAATGATAATTGGTATTTTTTAAGGTGTTAGACTTCAATTTTTGATTTTATGCAAAAAATAGGAAAAATAGGAATTTGTATGTGTTAGTCTTCAATCCCGGAGTTTTTCGAGAAAAACATGAAAAATGAAGTATTTTGCTCATTTTAGAGAACTATTTTGGTCTTTCTTAGAAAAAATGATAATTGATATTTTTGAAGGTGGACTTCAGTTTTTGATTTTTTGCAAAAAACTCGAGAAATAGAAATTTGTATGTGTTAGTCTTCAATCACGGAATTTTTTGAGAAAAACATGAAAAATGAAGTATTTTGCTCATTTTAGAGAACTATTTTGCTCTTTTTTAGAAAAAATGATAATTGATATTTTTGAAGGTGTTAGACTTCAGTTTTGGATTTTATGCAAAAAATAGGAAAAATATAAATTCGTATGTGTTAGTCTTCAATCCCGGAGTTTTTCGAGAACAACATGAAAAATGAAGTATTTTGCTCATTTTAGAGAACTATTTTGGTCTTTTCTAGAAAAAATGATAATTGATATTTTTGAAGGTGTTAGACTTCAGTTTTTGATTTTTTGCAAAAAATTGGAAAAATTGAAATTTGTATGTGTTAGTCTTCAATAACGGAATTTTTTGAGAAAAACATGAAAAGTAAAGTATTTTGCTCATTTTAGAGAACTATTTTGGTCTTTTTTTAGAAAAAATGATAATTGATATTTTTGAAGGTGTTAGACTTCAGTTATTGATTTTATGCAAAAAATAGGAAAAATAGAAATTTGTATGTGTTAGTCTTCAATCCCGGAGTTTTTTGAGAAAAACATGAAAAATGAAGTATTTTGCTCATTTTAGAGAACTATTTTGGTCTTTTTTAGAAAAAATGATAATTGATATTTTTGAAGGTGTTAGACTTCAGTTTTTGATTTTTTGCAAAAAATAGGAAAAATAGAAATTTGTATGTGTTAGTCTTCAATCACGGTATTTTTTGCGAAAATCATGAAAAATGAAGTATTTTGCTCATTTTAGAGAACTATTTTGAACTCTTTTAGAAAAAATGATAATTGATATTTTTGAAGGTGTTAGACTTCAGTTTTTGATTTTTTGCAAAAAATTTGAAAAATAGAAATTTGTATGTGTTAATCTTCAATCACGGAATTTTTTGAGAAAAACATGAACAATGAAGTATTTTGCTCATTTTAGAGAACTATTTTGGTCTTTTTTAGAAATAATGATAATTGATATTTTTGAAGGTGTTAGACTTCAGTTTTTTATTTTTTGCAAAAAATAGGAAAAATAGAAATTTGTATATGTTAGTCTTCAATCACGAATTTGTTTCGGAAAAACATGAAAAATGAAGTATTTTTCTCATTTTAGAGAACTATTTTGGTCTTTTTTAGACTTCAGTTTTTGATTTTTTTAAAAAAATAGGAAAAATTCAAATTTGTATGTGTTAGTCTTCAATCACGGAATTTTTTGAGAAAATCATGAAAAATGAAGTATTTTGCTCATTTTAGAGAACTATTTTGGTCTTTTTTAGCAAAAATGATAATTGATATTTTTGAAGGTGTTAGGCATCAGTTTTTGATTTTATGCAAAAAAATAGGAAAAATAAAAATTTGTAAGTTTTAGTCTTCAATACCGGAGTTTTTTGAGAAAAACAAGAAAAATGAAGTATTTTGCTCATTTTAGAGAACTATTTTGGTCTTTTTTAGAAAAAATGATAATTGATATTTTTCAAGGTGTTAGACTTCATTTTTTGATTTTTTGCCAAAAATAGGAAAATTGAAATTTGTATGTGTTAGTCTTCAATCACGAAGTTTTTTGAGAAAAACATGAAAAATGAAGTATTTTGCTCACTTTAGAGAACTATTTTGGACCCTTTTAGAAAAAATGATAATTGATATTTTTGAAGGTGTTAGACTTCAGTTTTTGATTTTTTGCAAAAAATTGGAAAAATAGAAATTTGTATGTGTTAGTCTTCAATCACGGAATTTTTTGAGAAAAACATGAATAATGAAGTATTTTGCTCATTTTAGAGAACTATTTTGGTCTTTTTTAGAAAAAATGATAATTGATATTTTTGAAGGTGTTAGACTTCAGTTTTTGATTTTATGCAAAAAATAGGAAAAATATAAATTTGTATGTGTAAGTCTTCAATCCTGGAGTTTTTTGAGAAAAACATGAAAAATGAAGTATTTTTCTCATTTTAGAGAACTATTTTGGTCTTTTTTAGAAAAAATGATAATTGATATTTTTGAAGGTGTTAGACTTCAGTTTTTATTTTTTGCAAAAAATAGGAAAAATAGAAATTTGTATGTGTTAGTCTTCAATCACGAAGTTTTTTGAGAAAAACATGAAAAGTGAAGTATTTTGCTCATATTAGAGAACTATTTTGGTCTTTTTTAGAAAAAATGATAATTGGTATTTTTTAAGGTGTTAGACTTCCATTTTTGATTTTATGCAAAAAATAGGAAAAATAGGAATTTGTATGTGTTAGTCTTCAATCCCGGAGTTTTTCGAGAAAAACATGAAAAATGAAGTATTTTGCTCATTTTAGAGAACTATTTTGGTCTTTCTTAGAAAAAATGATAATTGATATTTTTGAAGGTGGACTTCAGTTTTTGATTTTTTGCAAAAAACTCGAGAAATAGAAATTTGTATGTGTTAGTCTTCAATCACGGAATTTTTTGAGAAAAACATGAAAAATGAAGTATTTTGCTCATTTTAGAGAACTATTTTGCTCTTTTTTAGAAAAAATGATAATTGATATTTTTGAAGGTGTTAGACTTCAGTTTTGGATTTTATGCAAAAAATAGGAAAAATATAAATTCGTATGTGTTAGTCTTCAATCCCGGAGTTTTTCGAGAACAACATGAAAAATGAAGTATTTTGCTCATTTTAGAGAACTATTTTGGTCTTTTCTAGAAAAAATGATAATTGATATTTTTGAAGGTGTTAGACTTCAGTTTTTGATTTTTTGCAAAAAATTGGAAAAATTGAAATTTGTATGTGTTAGTCTTCAATAACGGAATTTTTTGAGAAAAACATGAAAAGTGAAGTATTTTGCTCATTTTAGAGAACTATTTTGGTCTTTTTTTAGAAAAAATGATAATTGATATTTTTGAAGGTGTTAGACTTCAGTTATTGATTTTATGCAAAAAATAGGAAAAATAGAAATTTGTATGTGTTAGTCTTCAATCCCGGAGTTTTTTTAGAAAAACATGAAAAATGAAGTATTTTGCTCATTTTAGAGAACTATTTTGGTCTTTTTTAGAAAAAATGATAATTGATATTTTTGAAGGTGTTAGACTTCGGTTTTTGATTTTTTGCAAAAAATAGGAAAAATAGAAATTTGTATGTGTTAGTCTTCAATCACGGTATTTTTTGCGAAAATCATGAAAAATGAAGTATTTTGCTCATTTTAGAGAACTATTTTGAACTCTTTTAGAAAAAATGATAATTGATATTTTTGAAGGTGTTAGACTTCAGTTTTTGATTTTTTGCAAAAAATTTGAAACATAGAAATTTGTATGTGTTAATCTTCAATCACGGAATTTTTTGAGAAAAACATGAACAATGAAGTATTTTGCTCATTTTAGAGAACTATTTTGGTCTTTTTTAGAAATAATGATAATTGATATTTTTGAAGGTGTTAGACTTCAGTTTTTTATTTTTTGCAAAAAATAGGAAAAATAGAAATTTGTATATGTTAGTCTTCAATCACGAATTTGTTTCGGAAAAACATGAAAAATGAAGTATTTTTCTCATTTTAGAGAACTATTTTGGTCTTTTTTAGACTTCAGTTTTTGATTTTTTTAAAAAAATAGGAAAAATTCAAATTTGTATGTGTTAGTCTTCAATCACGGAATTTTTTGAGAAAATCATGAAAAATGAAGTATTTTGCTCATTTTAGAGAACTATTTTGGTCTTTTTTAGCAAAAATGATAATTGATATTTTTGAAGGTGTTAGGCATCAGTTTTTGATTTTATGCAAAAAAATAGGAAAAATAAAAATTTGTAAGTTTTAGTCTTCAATACCGGAGTTTTTTGAGAAAAACAAGAAAAATGAAGTATTTTGCTCATTTTAGAGAACTATTTTGGTCTTTTTTAGAAAAAATGATAATTGATATTTTTCAAGGTGTTAGACTTCATTTTTTGATTTTTTGCCAAAAATAGGAAAATTGAAATTTGTATGTGTTAGTCTTCAATCACGAAGTTTTTTGAGAAAAACATGAAAAATGAAGTATTTTGCTCACTTTAGAGAACTATTTTGGACCCTTTTAGAAAAAATGATAATTGATATTTTTGAAGGTGTTAGACTTCAGTTTTTGATTTTTTGCAAAAAATTGGAAAAATAGAAATTTGTATGTGTTAGTCTTCAATCACGGAATTTTTTGAGAAAAACATGAATAATGAAGTATTTTGCTCATTTTAGAGAACTATTTTGGTCTTTTTTAGAAAAAATGATAATTGATATTTTTGAAGGTGTTAGACTTCAGTTTTTGATTTTATGCAAAAAATAGGAAAAATATAAATTTGTATGTGTAAGTCTTCAATCCTGGAGTTTTTTGAGAAAAACATGAAAAATGAAGTATTTTTCTCATTTTAGAGAACTATTTTGGTCTTTTTTAGAAAAAATGATAATTGATATTTTTGAAGGTGTTAGACTTCAGTTTTTATTTTTTGCAAAAAATAGGAAAAATAGAAATGTGTATGTGTTAGTCTTCAATCACGAAGTTTTTTGAGAAAAACATGAAAAGTGAAGTATTTTGCTCATATTAGAGAACTATTTTGGTCTTTTTTAGAAAAAATGATAATTGGTATTTTTTAAGGTGTTAGACTTCAATTTTTGATTTTATGCAAAAAATAGGAAAAATAGGAATTTGTATGTGTTAGTCTTCAATCCCGGAGTTTTTCGAGAAAAACATGAAAAATGAAGTATTTTGCTCATTTTAGAGAACTATTTTGGTCTTTCTTAGAAAAAATGATAATTGATATTTTTGAAGGTGGACTTCAGTTTTTGATTTTTTGCAAAAAACTCGAGAAATAGAAATTTGTATGTGTTAGTCTTCAATCACGGAATTTTTTGAGAAAAACATGAAAAATGAAGTATTTTGCTCATTTTAGAGAACTATTTTGCTCTTTTTTAGAAAAAATGATAATTGATATTTTTGAAGGTGTTAGACTTCAGTTTTGGATTTTATGCAAAAAATAGGAAAAATATAAATTCGTATGTGTTAGTCTTCAATCCCGGAGTTTTTCGAGAACAACATGAAAAATGAAGTATTTTGCTCATTTTAGAGAACTATTTTGGTCTTTTCTAGAAAAAATGATAATTGATATTTTTGAAGGTGTTAGACTTCAGTTTTTGATTTTTTGCAAAAAATTGGAAAAATTGAAATTTGTATGTGTTAGTCTTCAATAACGGAATTTTTTGAGAAAAACATGAAAAGTAAAGTATTTTGCTCATTTTAGAGAACTATTTTGGTCTTTTTTTAGAAAAAATGATAATTGATATTTTTGAAGGTGTTAGACTTCAGTTATTGATTTTATGCAAAAAATAGGAAAAATAGAAATTTGTATGTGTTAGTCTTCAATCCCGGAGTTTTTTGAGAAAAACATGAAAAATGAAGTATTTTGCTCATTTTAGAGAACTATTTTGGTCTTTTTTAGAAAAAATGATAATTGATATTTTTGAAGGTGTTAGACTTCAGTTTTTGATTTTTTGCAAAAAATAGGAAAAATAGAAATTTGTATGTGTTAGTCTTCAATCACGGTATTTTTTGCGAAAATCATGAAAAATGAAGTATTTTGCTCATTTTAGAGAACTATTTTGAACTCTTTTAGAAAAAATGATAATTGATATTTTTGAAGGTGTTAGACTTCAGTTTTTGATTTTTTGCAAAAAATTTGAAAAATAGAAATTTGTATGTGTTAATCTTCAATCACGGAATTTTTTGAGAAAAACATGAACAATGAAGTATTTTGCTCATTTTAGAGAACTATTTTGGTCTTTTTTAGAAATAATGATAATTGATATTTTTGAAGGTGTTAGACTTCAGTTTTTTATTTTTTGCAAAAAATAGGAAAAATAGAAATTTGTATATGTTAGTCTTCAATCACGAATTTGTTTCGGAAAAACATGAAAAATGAAGTATTTTTCTCATTTTAGAGAACTATTTTGGTCTTTTTTAGACTTCAGTTTTTGATTTTTTTAAAAAAATAGGAAAAATTCAAATTTGTATGTGTTAGTCTTCAATCACGGAATTTTTTGAGAAAATCATGAAAAATGAAGTATTTTGCTCATTTTAGAGAACTATTTTGGTCTTTTTTAGCAAAAATGATAATTGATATTTTTGAAGGTGTTAGGCATCAGTTTTTGATTTTATGCAAAAAAATAGGAAAAATAAAAATTTGTAAGTTTTAGTCTTCAATACCGGAGTTTTTTGAGAAAAACAAGAAAAATGAAGTATTTTGCTCATTTTAGAGAACTATTTTGGTCTTTTTTAGAAAAAATGATAATTGATATTTTTCAAGGTGTTAGACTTCATTTTTTGATTTTTTGCCAAAAATAGGAAAATTGAAATTTGTATGTGTTAGTCTTCAATCACGAAGTTTTTTGAGAAAAACATGAAAAATGAAATATTTTGCTCACTTTAGAGAACTATTTTGGACCCTTTTAGAAAAAATGATAATTGATATTTTTGAAGGTGTTAGACTTCAGTTTTTGATTTTTTGCAAAAAATTGGAAAAATAGAAATTTGTATGTGTTAGTCTTCAATCACGGAATTTTTTGAGAAAAACATGAATAATGAAGTATTTTGCTCATTTTAGAGAACTATTTTGGTCTTTTTTAGAAAAAATGATAATTGATATTTTTGAAGGTGTTAGACTTCAGTTTTTGATTTTATGCAAAAAATAGGAAAAATATAAATTTGTATGTGTAAGTCTTCAATCCTGGAGTTTTTTGAGAAAAACATGAAAAATGAAGTATTTTTCTCATTTTAGAGAACTATTTTGGTCTTTTTTAGAAAAAATGATAATTGATATTTTTGAAGGTGTTAGACTTCAGTTTTTATTTTTTGCAAAAAATAGGAAAAATAGAAATTTGTATGTGTTAGTCTTCAATCACGAAGTTTTTTGAGAAAAACATGAAAAGTGAAGTATTTTGCTCATATTAGAGAACTATTTTGGTCTTTTTTAGAAAAAATGATAATTGGTATTTTTTAAGGTGTTAGACTTCCATTTTTGATTTTATGCAAAAAATAGGAAAAATAGGAATTTGTATGTGTTAGTCTTCAATCCCGGAGTTTTTCGAGAAAAACATGAAAAATGAAGTATTTTGCTCATTTTAGAGAACTATTTTGGTCTTTCTTAGAAAAAATGATAATTGATATTTTTGAAGGTGGACTTCAGTTTTTGATTTTTTGCAAAAAACTCGAGAAATAGAAATTTGTATGTGTTAGTCTTCAATCACGGAATTTTTTGAGAAAAACATGAAAAATGAAGTATTTTGCTCATTTTAGAGAACTATTTTGCTCTTTTTTAGAAAAAATGATAATTGATATTTTTGAAGGTGTTAGACTTCAGTTTTGGATTTTATGCAAAAAATAGGAAAAATATAAATTCGTATGTGTTAGTCTTCAATCCCGGAGTTTTTCGAGAACAACATGAAAAATGAAGTATTTTGCTCATTTTAGAGAACTATTTTGGTCTTTTCTAGAAAAAATGATAATTGATATTTTTGAAGGTGTTAGACTTCAGTTTTTGATTTTTTGCAAAAAATTGGAAAAATTGAAATTTGTATGTGTTAGTCTTCAATAACGGAATTTTTTGAGAAAAACATGAAAAGTGAAGTATTTTGCTCATTTTAGAGAACTATTTTGGTCTTTTTTTAGAAAAAATGATAATTGATATTTTTGAAGGTGTTAGACTTCAGTTATTGATTTTATGCAAAAAATAGGAAAAATAGAAATTTGTATGTGTTAGTCTTCAATCCCGGAGTTTTTTTAGAAAAACATGAAAAATGAAGTATTTTGCTCATTTTAGAGAACTATTTTGGTCTTTTTTAGAAAAAATGATAATTGATATTTTTGAAGGTGTTAGACTTCGGTTTTTGATTTTTTGCAAAAAATAGGAAAAATAGAAATTTGTATGTGTTAGTCTTCAATCACGGTATTTTTTGCGAAAATCATGAAAAATGAAGTATTTTGCTCATTTTAGAGAACTATTTTGAACTCTTTTAGAAAAAATGATAATTGATATTTTTGAAGGTGTTAGACTTCAGTTTTTGATTTTTTGCAAAAAATTTGAAACATAGAAATTTGTATGTGTTAATCTTCAATCACGGAATTTTTTGAGAAAAACATGAACAATGAAGTATTTTGCTCATTTTAGAGAACTATTTTGGTCTTTTTTAGAAATAATGATAATTGATATTTTTGAAGGTGTTAGACTTCAGTTTTTTATTTTTTGCAAAAAATAGGAAAAATAGAAATTTGTATATGTTAGTCTTCAATCACGAATTTGTTTCGGAAAAACATGAAAAATGAAGTATTTTTCTCATTTTAGAGAACTATTTTGGTCTTTTTTAGACTTCAGTTTTTGATTTTTTTAAAAAAATAGGAAAAATTCAAATTTGTATGTGTTAGTCTTCAATCACGGAATTTTTTGAGAAAATCATGAAAAATGAAGTATTTTGCTCATTTTAGAGAACTATTTTGGTCTTTTTTAGCAAAAATGATAATTGATATTTTTGAAGGTGTTAGGCATCAGTTTTTGATTTTATGCAAAAAAATAGGAAAAATAAAAATTTGTAAGTTTTAGTCTTCAATACCGGAGTTTTTTGAGAAAAACAAGAAAAATGAAGTATTTTGCTCATTTTAGAGAACTATTTTGGTCTTTTTTAGAAAAAATGATAATTGATATTTTTCAAGGTGTTAGACTTCATTTTTTGATTTTTTGCCAAAAATAGGAAAATTGAAATTTGTATGTGTTAGTCTTCAATCACGAAGTTTTTTGAGAAAAACATGAAAAATGAAGTATTTTGCTCACTTTAGAGAACTATTTTGGACCCTTTTAGAAAAAATGATAATTGATATTTTTGAAGGTGTTAGACTTCAGTTTTTGATTTTTTGCAAAAAATTGGAAAAATAGAAATTTGTATGTGTTAGTCTTCAATCACGGAATTTTTTGAGAAAAACATGAATAATGAAGTATTTTGCTCATTTTAGAGAACTATTTTGGTCTTTTTTAGAAAAAATGATAATTGATATTTTTGAAGGTGTTAGACTTCAGTTTTTGATTTTATGCAAAAAATAGGAAAAATATAAATTTGTATGTGTAAGTCTTCAATCCTGGAGTTTTTTGAGAAAAACATGAAAAATGAAGTATTTTTCTCATTTTAGAGAACTATTTTGGTCTTTTTTAGAAAAAATGATAATTGATATTTTTGAAGGTGTTAGACTTCAGTTTTTATTTTTTGCAAAAAATAGGAAAAATAGAAATTTGTATGTGTTAGTCTTCAATCACGAAGTTTTTTGAGAAAAACATGAAAAGTGAAGTATTTTGCTCATATTAGAGAACTATTTTGGTCTTTTTTAGAAAAAATGATAATTGGTATTTTTTAAGGTGTTAGACTTCAATTTTTGATTTTATGCAAAAAATAGGAAAAATAGGAATTTGTATGTGTTAGTCTTCAATCCCGGAGTTTTTCGAGAAAAACATGAAAAATGAAGTATTTTGCTCATTTTAGAGAACTATTTTGGTCTTTCTTAGAAAAAATGATAATTGATATTTTTGAAGGTGGACTTCAGTTTTTGATTTTTTGCAAAAAACTCGAGAAATAGAAATTTGTATGTGTTAGTCTTCAATCACGGAATTTTTTGAGAAAAACATGAAAAATGAAGTATTTTGCTCATTTTAGAGAACTATTTTGCTCTTTTTTAGAAAAAATGATAATTGATATTTTTGAAGGTGTTAGACTTCAGTTTTGGATTTTATGCAAAAAATAGGAAAAATATAAATTCGTATGTGTTAGTCTTCAATCCCGGAGTTTTTCGAGAACAACATGAAAAATGAAGTATTTTGCTCATTTTAGAGAACTATTTTGGTCTTTTCTAGAAAAAATGATAATTGATATTTTTGAAGGTGTTAGACTTCAGTTTTTGATTTTTTGCAAAAAATTGGAAAAATTGAAATTTGTATGTGTTAGTCTTCAATAACGGAATTTTTTGAGAAAAATATGAAAAGTGAAGTATTTTGCTCATTTTAGAGAACTATTTTGGTCTTTTTTTAGAAAAAATGATAATTGATATTTTTGAAGGTGTTAGACTTCAGTTATTGATTTTATGCAAAAAATAGGAAAAATAGAAATTTGTATGTGTTAGTCTTCAATCCCGGAGTTTTTTGAGAAAAACAAGAAAAATGAAGTATTTTGCTCATTTTAGAGAACTATTTTGGTCTTTTTTAGAAAAAATGATAATTGATATTTTTGAAGGTGTTAGACTTCAGTTTTTGATTTTTTGCAAAAAATAGGAAAAATAGAAATTTGTATGTGTTAGTCTTCAATCACGGTATTTTTTGCGAAAATCATGAAAAATGAAGTATTTTGCTCATTTTAGAGAACTATTTTGAACTCTTTTAGAAAAAATGATAATTGATATTTTTGAAGGTGTTAGACTTCAGTTTTTGATTTTTTGCAAAAAATTTGAAAAATAGAAATTTGTATGTGTTAATCTTCAATCACGGAATTTTTTGAGAAAAACATGAACAATGAAGTATTTTGCTCATTTTAGAGAACTATTTTGGTCTTTTTTAGAAATAATGATAATTGATATTTTTGAAGGTGTTAGACTTCAGTTTTTTATTTTTTGCAAAAAATAGGAAAAATAGAAATTTGTATATGTTAGTCTTCAATCACGAATTTGTTTCGGAAAAACATGAAAAATGAAGTATTTTTCTCATTTTAGAGAACTATTTTGGTCTTTTTTAGACTTCAGTTTTTGATTTTTTTAAAAAAATAGGAAAAATTCAAATTTGTATGTGTTAGTCTTCAATCACGGAATTTTTTGAGAAAATCATGAAAAATGAAGTATTTTGCTCATTTTAGAGAACTATTTTGGTCTTTTTTAGCAAAAATGATAATTGATATTTTTGAAGGTGTTAGGCATCAGTTTTTGATTTTATGCAAAAAAATAGGAAAAATAAAAATTTGTAAGTTTTAGTCTTCAATACCGGAGTTTTTTGAGAAAAACAAGAAAAATGAAGTATTTTGCTCATTTTAGAGAACTATTTTGGTCTTTTTTAGAAAAAATGATAATTGATATTTTTCAAGGTGTTAGACTTCATTTTTTGATTTTTTGCCAAAAATAGGAAAATTGAAATTTGTATGTGTTAGTCTTCAATCACGAAGTTTTTTGAGAAAAACATGAAAAATGAAGTATTTTGCTCACTTTAGAGAACTATTTTGGACCCTTTTAGAAAAAATGATAATTGATATTTTTGAAGGTGTTAGACTTCAGTTTTTGATTTTTTGCAAAAAATTGGAAAAATAGAAATTTGTATGTGTTAGTCTTCAATCACGGAATTTTTTGAGAAAAACATGAAAAATGAAGTATTTTGCTCATTTTAGAGAACTATTTTGGTCTTTTTTAGAAAAAATGATAATTGATATTTTTGAGGGTGTTAGACATCAGTTTTTGATTTTTTGCAAAAAATTGGAAAAATAGAAATTTGTATGTGTTAGTCTTCAATCACGGAATTTTTTGAGAAAAACATGAAAAATGAAGTATTTCGCTCATTTTAGAGAACTATTTTGGTCTTTTTTAGAAAAAATGATAATTGATATTTTTAAAGGTGTTAGACTTTAGTTTTTGATTTTTTGCAAAAAATTGGAAAAATTGAAATTTGTACGTGTTAGTCTTCAATCACGGAATTTTTTGAGAAAAACATGAAAAGTGAAGTATTTTGTTCATTTTAGAGATCTATTTTGGTCTTTTTTAGAAAAAATTATAATTGATATTTTTGAAGGTGTTAGACTTCAGTTTTTTATTTTATGCAAAAAATAGGAAAAATAGAAATTTGTATGTGTTAGTCTTCAATCACGAAGTTTTTTGAGAAAAACATGAAAAATGAAGTATTTTGCTCACTTTAGAGAACTATTTTGGACCCTTTTAGAAAAAATGATAATTGATATTTTTGAAGGTGTTAGACTTCAGTTTTTGATTTTTTGCAAAAAATTGGAAAAATAGAAATTTGTATGTGTTAGTCTTCAATCACGGAATTTTTTGAGAAAAACATGAAAAATGAAGTATTTTGCTCATTTTAGAGAACTATTTTGGTCTTTTTTAGAAAAAATGATAATTGATATTTTTGAGGGTGTTAGACATCAGTTTTTGATTTTTTGCAAAATATTGGAAAAATAGAAATTTGTATGTGTTAGTCTTCAATCACGGAATTTTTTGAGAAAAACATGAAAAATGAAGTATTTCGCTCATTTTAGAGAACTATTTTGGTCTTTTTTAGAAAAAATGATAATTGATATTTTTAAAGGTGTTAGACTTTAGTTTTTGATTTTTTGCAAAAAATTGGAAAAATTGAAATTTGTACGTGTTAGTCTTCAATCACGGAATTTTTTGAGAAAAACATGAAAAGTGAAGTATTTTGCTCATTTTAGAGATCTATTTTGGTCTTTTTTAGAAAAAATTATAATTGATATTTTTGAAGGTGTTAGACTTCAGTTTTTGATTTTATGCAAAAAATAGGAAAAATAGAAATTTGTATGTGTTTGTCTTCAATCCCGGATTTTTTTGAGAAAAACATGAAAAATGAAGTATTTTGCTCATTTTAGAGAATTATTTTGGTCTTTTTTAGACTTCAGTTTTTTTTTTTTTGCAAAAAATTGGAAAAATTGAAATTTGTATGTGTTAATCTTCAATCACGGAATTTTTTGAGAAAATCATGAAAAATGAAGTATTTTGCTCTTTTTAGAGAATTGTTTTGGTCTTTTTTAGAAAAAATGATAATTGATATTTTTGAAGGTGTTAGACTTCAGTTTTTGATTTTTTGCAAAAAATTGGAAAAATAGAAATTTGTATGTGTTAGTCTTCAATCACGGAATTTTTTTGAGAAAAACATGAAAAATGAAGTATTTTGCTCATTTTAGAGAACTATTTTGGTCTTTTTTGGACTTCAGTTTTTGATTTTTTTTTTAAAATTGGAAAAATTGAAATTTGTATGTGTTAGTCTTCAATCACGGAATTTTTTGAGAAAATCATGAAAAATGAAGTATTTTGCTCATTTTAGAGAACTATTTTGGTCTTTTTTAGCAAAAATGATAATTGATATTTTTGAAGGTGTTAGGCTTCAGTTTTTGATTTTATGCAAAAAATAGGAAAAATAAAAATTTGTATGTGTTAGTCTTCAATCCCGGAGTTTTTTGAGAAAAACATGAAAAATGAAGTATTTTGCTCATTTTAGAGAACTATTTTGGTCTTTTTTAGAAAAAATGATAATTGATATTTTTGAAGGTGTTAGACTTCAGTTTTTTATTTTTTGCAAAAAATAGGAAAAATAGAAATTTGTATGTGTTAGTCTTCAATCACGGTATTTTTTGCGAAAATCATGAAAAATGAAGTATTTTGCTCATTTTAGAGAACTATTTTGAACTCTTTTAGAAAAAATGATAATTGATATTTTTGAAGGTGTTAGACTTCAGTTTTTGATTTTTTGCAAAAAATTTGAAAAATAGAAATTTGTATGTGTTAATCTTCAATCACGGAATTTTTTGAGAAAAACATGAACAATGAAGTATTTTGCTCATTTTAGAGAACTATTTTGGTCTTTTTTAGAAATAATGATAATTGATATTTTTGAAGGTGTTAGACTTCAGTTTTTTATTTTTTGCAAAAAATAGGAAAAATAGAAATTTGTATATGTTAGTCTTCAATCACGAATTTGTTTCGGAAAAACATGAAAAATGAAGTATTTTTCTCATTTTAGAGAACTATTTTGGTCTTTTTTAGACTTCAGTTTTTGATTTTTTTTAAAAAATAGGAAAAATTCAAATTTGTATGTGTTAGTCTTCAATCACGGAATTTTTTGAGAAAATCATGAAAAATGAAGTATTTTGCTCATTTTAGAGAACTATTTTGGTCTTTTTTAGCAAAAATGATAATTGATATTTTTGAAGGTGTTAGGCATCAGTTTTTGATTTTATGCAAAAAAATAGGAAAAATAAAAATTTGTAAGTTTTAGTCTTCAATACCGGAGTTTTTTGAGAAAAACAAGAAAAATGAAGTATTTTGCTCATTTTAGAGAACTATTTTGGTCTTTTTTAGAAAAAATGATAATTGATATTTTTCAAGGTGTTAGACTTCATTTTTTGATTTTTTGCCAAAAATAGGAAAATTGAAATTTGTATGTGTTAGTCTTCAATCACGAAGTTTTTTGAGAAAAACATGAAAAATGAAGTATTTTGCTCACTTTAGAGAACTATTTTGGACCCTTTTAGAAAAAATGATAATTGATATTTTTGAAGGTGTTAGACTTCAGTTTTTGATTTTTTGCAAAAAATTGGAAAAATAGAAATTTGTATGTGTTAGTCTTCAATCACGGAATTTTTTGAGAAAAACATGAAAAATGAAGTATTTTGCTCATTTTAGAGAACTATTTTGGTCTTTTTTAGAAAAAATGATAATTGATATTTTTGAGGGTGTTAGACATCAGTTTTTGATTTTTTGCAAAAAATTGGAAAAATAGAAATTTGTATGTGTTAGTCTTCAATCACGGAATTTTTTGAGAAAAACATGAAAAGTGAAGTATTTTGCTCATTTTAGAGATCTATTTTGGTCTTTTTTAGAAAAAATTATAATTGATATTTTTGAAGGTGTTAGACTTCAGTTTTTGATTTTATGCAAAAAATAGGAAAAATAGAAATTTGTATGTGTTTGTCTTCAATCCCGGATTTTTTTGAGAAAAACATGAAAAATGAAGTATTTTGCTCATTTTAGAGAATTATTTTGGTCTTTTTTAGACTTCAGTTTTTTTTTTTTTGCAAAAAATTGGAAAAATTGAAATTTGTATGTGTTAATCTTCAATCACGGAATTTTTTGAGAAAATCATGAAAAATGAAGTATTTTGCTCTTTTTAGAGAATTGTTTTGGTCTTTTTTAGAAAAAATGATAATTGATATTTTTGAAGGTGTTAGACTTCAGTTTTTGATTTTTTGCAAAAAATTGGAAAAATAGAAATTTGTATGTGTTAGTCTTCAATCACGGAATTTTTTGAGAAACACATGAATAATGAAGTATTTTGCTCATTTTAGAGAACTATTTTGGTCTTTTTTAGAAAAAATGATAATTGATATTTTTGAAGGTGTTAGACTTCAGTTTTTGATTTTATGCAAAAAATAGGAAAAATATAAATTTGTATGTGTAAGTCTTCCATCCTGGAGTTTTTTGAGAAAAACATGAAAAATGAAGTAATTTTCTCATTTTAGAGAACTATTTTGGTCTTTTTTAGAAAAAATGATAATTGATATTTTTGAAGGTGTTAGATTTCAGTTTTTATTTTTTGCAAAAAATAGGAAAAATAGAAATTTGTATGTGTTAGTCTTCAATCACGAAGTTTTTTGTGAAAAACATGAAAAGTGAAGTATTTTGCTCATATTAGAGAACTATTTTGGTCTTTTTTAGAAAAAATGATAATTGGTATTTTTTAAGGTGTTAGACTTCAATTTTTGATTTTATGCAAAAAATAGGAAAAATAGGAATTTGTATGTGTAAGTCTTCAATCCCGGAGTTTTTCGAGAAAAACATGAAAAATGAAGTATTTTGCTCATTTTAGAGAACTATTTTGGTCTTTCTTAGAAAAAATGATAATTGATATTTTTGAAGGTGGACTTAAGTTTTTGATTTTTTGCAAAAAACTGGAGAAATAGAAATTTGTATGTGTTAGTCTTCAATCACGGAATTTTTTGAGAAAAACATGAAAAATGAAGTATTTTGCTCATTTTAGAGAACTATTTTGCTCTTTTTTAGAAAAAATGATAATTGATATTTTTGAAGGTGTTAGACTTCAGTTTTTTATTTTATGCAAAAAATAGGAAAAATAGAAATTCGTATGTGTTAGTCTTCAATCCCGGAGTTTTTCGAGAACAACATGAAAAATGAAGTATTTTGCTCATTTTAGAGAACTATTTTGGTCTTTTTTAGAAATAATGATAATTGATATTTTTGAAGGTGTTAGACTTCAGTTTTTGATTTTTTGCAAAAAATTGGAAAAATTGAAATTTGTATGTGTTAGTCTTCAATAACGGAATTTTTTGAGAAAAACATGAAAAGTGAAGTATTTTGCTCATTTTAGAGAACTATTTTGGTCTTTTTTTAGAAAAAATGATAATTGATATTTTTGAAGGTGTTAGACTTCAGTTATTGATTTTATGCAAAAAATAGGAAAAATAGAAATTTGTATGTGTTAGTCTTCAATCCCGGAGTTTTTTGAGAAAAAACATGAAAAATGAAGTATTTTGCTCATTTTAGATCTCTATTTTGGTGTTTTTTCGAAAAAATGATAATTGATATTTTTGAAGGTGTTAGACTTCAGTTTTTTATTTTTAGCAAAAAATAGGAAAAATAGAAATTTGTATGTGTTAGTCTTCAATCACGAAGTTTTTTGAGAAAAACCTGAAAAATGAAGTATTTTGCTCATTTCAGAGAACTATTTTGGACTCTTTTAGAAAAAATGATAATTGATATTTTTGAAGGTGTTAGACTTCAGTTTTTGATTTTTTGCAAAAAATTTGAAAAATAGAAATTTGTATGTGTTAATCTTCAATCACGGAATTTTTTGTGAAAAACATGAAAAGTGAAGTATTTTGCTCATTTTAGAGATCTATTTTGGTCTTTTTTAGAAAAAATTATAATTGATATTTTTGAAGGTGTTAGACTTCAGTTTTTGATTTTATGCAAAAAATAGGAAAAATAGAAATTTGTATGTGTTTGTCTTCAATCCCGGATTTTTTTGAGAAAAACATGAAAAATGAAGTATTTTGCTCATTTTAGAGAATTATTTTGGTCTTTTTTAGACTTCAGTTTTTTTTTTTTTTTGCAAAAAATTGGAAAAATTGAAATTTGTATGTGTTAATCTTCAATCACGGAATTTTTTGAGAAAATCATGAAAAATGAAGTATTTTGCTCATTTTAGAGAATTGTTTTGGTCTTTTTTAGAAAAAATGATAATTGATATTTTTGAAGGTGTTAGACTTCAGTTTTTGATTTTTTGCAAAAAATTGGAAAAATAGAAATTTGTATGTGTTAGTCTTCAATCACGGAATTTTTTGAGAAAAACATGAATAATGAAGTATTTTGCTCATTTTAGAGAACTATTTTGGTCTTTTTTAGAAAAAATGATAATTGATATTTTTGAAGGTGTTAGACTTCAGTTTTTTATTTTATGCAAAAAATAGGAAAAATATAAATTTGTATGTGTAAGTCTTCAATCCTGGAGTTTTTTGAGAAAAACATGAAAAATGAAGTATTTTTCTCATTTTAGAGAACTATTTTGGTCTTTTTTAGAAAAAATAATAATTGATATTTTTGAAGGTGTTAGATTTCAGTTTTTATTTTTTGCAAAAAATAGGAAAAATAGAAATTTGTATGTGTTAGTCTTCAATCACGAAGTTTTTTGAGAAAAACATGAAAAGTGAAGTATTTTGCTCATATTAGAGAACTATTTTGGTCTTTTTTAGAAAAAATGATAATTGGTATTTTTTAAGGTGTTAGACTTCAATTTTTGATTTTATGCAAAAAATAGGAAAAATAGGAATTTGTATGTGTTAGTCTTCAATCCCGGAGTTTTTCGAGAAAAACATGAAAAATGAAGTATTTTGCTCATTTTAGAGAACTATTTTGGTCTTTCTTAGAAAAAATGATAATTGATATTTTTGAAGGTGGACTTAAGTTTTTGATTTTTTGCAAAAAACTGGAGAAATAGAAATTTGTATGTGTTAGTCTTCAATCACGGAATTTTTTGAGAAAAACATGAAAAATGAAGTATTTTGCTCATTTTAGAGAACTATTTTGCTCTTTTTTAGAAAAAATGATAATTGATATTTTTGAAGGTGTTAGACTTCAGTTTTTTATTTTATGCAAAAAATAGGAAAAATAGAAATTCGTATGTGTTAGTCTTCAATCCCGGAGTTTTTCGAGAACAACATGAAAAATGAAGTATTTTGCTCATTTTAGAGAACTATTTTGGTCTTTTTTAGAAATAATGATAATTGATATTTTTGAAGGTGTTAGACTTCAGTTTTTGATTTTTTGCAAAAAATTGGAAAAATTGAAATTTGTATGTGTTAGTCTTCAATAACGGAATTTTTTGAGAAAAACATGAAAAGTGAAGTATTTTGCTCATTTTAGAGAACTATTTTGGTCTTTTTTTAGAAAAAATGATAATTGATATTTTTGAAGGTGTTAGACTTCAGTTATTGATTTTATGCAAAAAATAGGAAAAATAGAAATTTGTATGTGTTAGTCTTCAATCCCGGAGTTTTTTGAGAAAAAACATGAAAAATGAAGTATTTTGCTCATTTTAGATCTCTATTTTGGTGTTTTTTCGAAAAAATGATAATTGATATTTTTGAAGGTGTTAGACTTCAGTTTTTTATTTTTAGCAAAAAATAGGAAAAATAGAAATTTGTATGTGTTAGTCTTCAATCACGAAGTTTTTTGAGAAAAACCTGAAAAATGAAGTATTTTGCTCATTTCAGAGAACTATTTTGGACTCTTTTAGAAAAAATGATAATTGATATTTTTGAAGGTGTTAGACTTCAGTTTTTGATTTTTTGCAAAAAATTTGAAAAATAGAAATTTGTATGTGTTAATCTTCAATCACGGAATTTTTTGTGAAAAACATGAAAAGTGAAGTATTTTGCTCATTTTAGAGATCTATTTTGGTCTTTTTTAGAAAAAATTATAATTGATATTTTTGAAGGTGTTAGACTTCAGTTTTTGATTTTATGCAAAAAATAGGAAAAATAGAAATTTGTATGTGTTTGTCTTCAATCCCGGATTTTTTTGAGAAAAACATGAAAAATGAAGTATTTTGCTCATTTTAGAGAATTATTTTGGTCTTTTTTAGACTTCAGTTTTTTTTTTTTTTTGCAAAAAATTGGAAAAATTGAAATTTGTATGTGTTAATCTTCAATCACGGAATTTTTTGAGAAAATCATGAAAAATGAAGTATTTTGCTCATTTTAGAGAATTGTTTTGGTCTTTTTTAGAAAAAATGATAATTGATATTTTTGAAGGTGTTAGACTTCAGTTTTTGATTTTTTGCAAAAAATTGGAAAAATAGAAATTTGTATGTGTTAGTCTTCAATCACGGAATTTTTTGAGAAAAACATGAATAATGAAGTATTTTGCTCATTTTAGAGAACTATTTTGGTCTTTTTTAGAAAAAATGATAATTGATATTTTTGAAGGTGTTAGACTTCAGTTTTTGATTTTATGCAAAAAATAGGAAAAATATAAATTTGTATGTGTAAGTCTTCAATCCTGGAGTTTTTAGAGAAAAACATGAAAAATGAAGTATTTTTCTCATTTTAGAGAACTATTTTGGTCTTTTTTAGAAAAAATAATAATTGATATTTTTGAAGGTGTTAGATTTCAGTTTTTATTTTTTGCAAAAAATAGGAAAAATAGAAATTTGTATGTGTTAGTCTTCAATCACGAAGTTTTTTGAGAAAAACATGAAAAGTGAAGTATTTTGCTCATATTAGAGAACTATTTTGGTCTTTTTTAGAAAAAATGATAATTGGTATTTTTTAAGGTGTTAGACTTCAATTTTTGATTTTATGCAAAAAATAGGAAAAATAGGAATTTGTATGTGTTAGTCTTCAATCCCGGAGTTTTTCGAGAAAAACATGAAAAATGAAGTATTTTGCTCATTTTAGAGAACTATTTTGGTCTTTCTTAGAAAAAATGATAATTGATATTTTTGAAGGTGGACTTAAGTTTTTGATTTTTTGCAAAAAACTGGAGAAATAGAAATTTGTATGTGTTAGTCTTCAATCACGGAATTTTTTGAGAAAAACATGAAAAATGAAGTATTTTGCTCATTTTAGAGAACTATTTTGCTCTTTTTTAGAAAAAATGATAATTGATATTTTTGAAGGTGTTAGACTTCAGTTTTTTATTTGATGCAAAAAATAGGAAAAATAGAAATTCGTATGTGTTAGTCCTCAATCCCGGAGTTTTTCGAGAACAACATGAAAAATGAAGTATTTTGCTCATTTTAGAGAACTATTTTGGTCTTTTTTAGAAAAAATGATAATTGATATTTTTGAAGGTGTTAGACTTCAGTTTTTGATTTTTTGCAAAAAATTGGAAAAATTGAAATTTGTATGTGTTAGTCTTCAATAACGGAATTTTTTGAGAAAAACATGAAAAGTGAAGTATTTTGCTCATTTTAGAGAACTATTTTGGTCTTTTTTTAGAAAAAATGATAATTGATATTTTTGAAGGTGTTAGACTTCAGTTATTGATTTTATGCAAAAAATAGGAAAAATAGAAATTTGTATGTGTTAGTCTTCAATCCCGGAGTTTTTTGAGAAAAAACATGAAAAATGAAGTATTTTGCTCATTTTAGATCTCTATTTTGGTGTTTTTTCGAAAAAATGATAATTGATATTTTTGAAGGTGTTAGACTTCAGTTTTTGATTTTATGCAAAAAAATAGGAAAAATAAAAATTTGTAAGTTTTAGTCTTCAATACCGGAGTTTTTTGAGAAAAACATGAAAAATGAAGTATTTTGCTCATTTTAGAGAACTATTTTGGTCTTTTTTAGAAAAAATGATAATTGATATTTTTCAAGGTGTTAGACTTCATTTTTTGATTTTTTGCCAAAAATAGGAAAATTGAAATTTGTATGTGTTAGTCTTCAATCACGAAGTTTTTTGAGAAAAACATGAAAAATGAAGTATTTTGCTCACTTTAGAGAACTATTTTGGACTCTTTCAGAAAAAATGATAATTGATATTTTTGAAGGTGTTAGACTTCAGTTTTTGATTTTTTGCAAAAAATTGGAAAAATAGAAATTTGTATGTGATATAGTCTTCAATCACGGAATTTTTTGAGAAAAACATGAAAAATGAAGTATTTTGCTCGTTTTAGAGAACTATTTTGGTCTTTTTTAGAAAAAATGATAATTGATATTTTTGAGGGTGTTAGACATCAGTTTTTTATTTTTTGCAAAAAATTGGAAAAATAGAAATTTGTATGTGTTAGTCTTCAATCACGGAATTTTTCCAGAAAAACATGACAAATGAAGTATTTCGCTCATTTTAGAGAACTATTTTGGTCTTTTTTAGAAAAAATGATAATTGATATTTTTAAAGGTGTTAGACTTTAGTTTTTGATTTTTTGCAAAAAATTGGAAAAAATGAAATTTGTATGTGTTAGTCTTCAATCACGGAATTTTTTGAGAAAAACATGAAAAGTGAAGTATTTTGCTCATTTTAGAGATCTATTTTGGTCTTTTTTAGAAAAAATTATAATTGATATTTTTGAAGGTGTTAGACTTCAGTTTTTGATTTTATGCAAAAAATAGGAAAAATAGAAATTTGTATGAGTTAGTGTTCAATCCCGGATTTTTTTGAGAAAAACATGAAAAATGAAGTATTTTGCTCATTTTAGAGAACTATTTTGGTCTTTTTTAGACTTCAGTTTTTTATTTTTTGCAAAAAATTGGAAAAATTGAAATTTGTATGTGTTAGTCTTCAATCACGGAATTTTTTGAGAAAATCATGAAAAATGAAGTATTTTGCTCATTTTAGAGAATTGTTTTGGTCTTTTTTAGAAAAAATGATAATTGATATTTTTGAAGGTGTTAGACTTCAGTTTTTGATTTTTTGCAAAAAATTGGAAAAATAGAAATTTGTATGTGTTAGTCTTCAATCACAGAATTTTTTGAGAAAAACATGAATAATGAAGTATTTTGCTCATTTTAGAGAACTATTTTGGTCTTTTTTAGAAAAAATGATAATTGATATTTTTGAAGGTGTTAGACTTAAGTTTTTGATTTTATGCAAAAAATAGGAAAAATATAAATTTGTATGTGTAAGTCTTCAATCCTGGAGTTTTTTGAGAAAAACATGAAAAATGAAGTATTTTGCTCATTTTAGAGAACTATTTTGGTCTTTTTTAGAAAAAATGATAATTGATATTTTTGATGGTGTTAGACTTCAATTTTTGATTTTATGCAAAAAATAGGAAAAATAGAAATTTGTATGTGTTAGTCTTCAATCCCGGAGTTTTTCAAGAAAAACATGAAAAATGAAGTATTTTGCTCATTTTAGAGAACTATTTTGGTCTTTTTTAGACTTCAGTTTTTTATTTATTGCAAAAAATTGGAAAAATTGAAATTTGTATGTGTTAGTCTTCAATCAGGGAATTTTTTGAGAAAATCATGAAAAATGAAGTGTTTTGCTCATTTTAGAGAATTGTTTTGGTCTTTTTTAGAAAAAATGATAATTGATATTTTTGAAGGTGTTAGACTTCAGTTTTTGATTTTATGCAAAAAAATAGGAAAAATAGAAATTCGTATGTGTTAGTCTTCAATCCCGGAGTTTTTCGAGAACAACATGAAAAATGAAGTATTTTGCTCATTTTAGAGAACTATTTTGGTCTTTTTTAGAAAAAATGATAATTGATTTTTTTGAGGGTGTTAGACATCAGTTTTTGATTTTTTGCAAAAAATTGGAAAAATAGAAATTTGTATGTGTTAGTCTTCAATCACGGAATTTTTTGAGAAAAACATGACAAATGAAGTATTTCGCTCATTTTAGAGAACTATTTTGGTCTTTTTTAGAAAAAATGATAATTGATATTTTTAAAGGTGTTAGACTTTAGTTTTTGATTTTTTGCAAAAAATTGGAAAAAATGAAATTTGTATGTGTTAGTCTTCAATCACGGAATTTTTTGAGAAAAACATGAAAAGTGAAGTATTTTGCTCATTTTAGAGATCTATTTTGGTCTTTTTTAGAAAAAATTATAATTGATATTTTTGAAGGTGTTAGACTTCAGTTTTTGATTTTATGCAAAAAATAAGAAAAATAGAAATTTGTATGAGTTAGTGTTCAATCCCGGATTTTTTTGAGAAAAACATGAAAAATGAAGTATTTTGCTCATTTTAGAGAACTATTTTGGTCTTTTTTAGACTTCAGTTTTTTATTTTTTGCAAAAAATTGGAAAAATTGAAATTTGTATGTGTTAGTCTTCAATCACGGAATTTTTTGAGAAAATCATGAAAAATGAAGTATTTTGCTCATTTTAGAGAATTGTTTTGGTCTTTTTTAGAAAAAATGATAATTGATATTTTTGAAGGTGTTAGACTTCAGTTTTTGATTTTTTGCAAAAAATTGGAAAAATAGAAATTTGTATGTGTTAGTCTTCAATCACAGAATTTTTTGAGAAAAACATGAATAATGAAGTATTTTGCTCATTTTAGAGAACTATTTTGGTCTTTTTTAGAAAAAATGATAATTGATATTTTTGAAGGTGTTAGACTTAAGTTTTTGATTTTATGCAAAAAATAGGAAAAATATAAATTTGTATGTGTAAGTCTTCAATCCTGGAGTTTTTTGAGAAAAACATGAAAAATGAAGTATTTTGCTCATTTTAGAGAACTATTTTGGTCTTTTTTAGAAAAAATGATAATTGATATTTTTGATGGTGTTAGACTTCAATTTTTGATTTTATGCAAAAAATAGGAAAAATAGAAATTTGTATGTGTTAGTCTTCAATCCCGGAGTTTTTCAAGAAAAACATGAAAAATGAAGTATTTTGCTCATTTTAGAGAACTATTTTGGTCTTTTTTAGACTTCAGTTTTTTATTTATTGCAAAAAATTGGAAAAATTGAAATTTGTATGTGTTAGTCTTCAATCAGGGAATTTTTTGAGAAAATCATGAAAAATGAAGTGTTTTGCTCATTTTAGAGAATTGTTTTGGTCTTTTTTAGAAAAAATGATAATTGATATTTTTGAAGGTGTTAGACTTCAGTTTTTGATTTTATGCAAAAAAATAGGAAAAATAGAAATTCGTATGTGTTAGTCTTCAATCCCGGAGTTTTTCGAGAACAACATGAAAAATGAAGTATTTTGCTCATTTTAGAGAACTATTTTGGTCTTTTTTAGAAAAAATGATAATTGATTTTTTTGAGGGTGTTAGACATCAGTTTTTGATTTTTTGCAAAAAATTGGAAAAATAGAAATTTGTATGTGTTAGTCTTCAATCACGGAATTTTTTGAGAAAAACATGACAAATGAAGTATTTCGCTCATTTTAGAGAACTATTTTGGTCTTTTTTAGAAAAAATGATAATTGATATTTTTAAAGGTGTTAGACTTTAGTTTTTGATTTTTTGCAAAAAATTGGAAAAATTGAAATTTGTATGTGTTAGTCTTCAATCACGGAATTTTTTGAGAAAAACATGAAAAGTGAAGTATTTTGCTCATTTTAGAGATCTATTTTGGTCTTTTTTAGAAAAAATTATAATTGATATTTTTGAAGGTGTTAGACTTCAGTTTTTGATTTTATGCAAAAAATAGTAAAAATAGAAATTTGTATGTGTTAGTCTTCAATCCCGGATTTTTTTGAGAAAAAATGAAAAATGAAGTACTTTGCTCATTTTAGAGAACTATTTTGGTCTTTTTTAGACTTCAGTTTTTTACGTTTTGCAAAAAATTGGAAAAATTGAAATTTGTATGTGTTAGTCTTCAATCACGGAATTTTTTGAGAAAATCATGAAAAATGAAGTATTTTGCTCATTTTAGAGAATTGTTTTGGTCTTTTTTAGAAAAAATGATAATTGATATTTTTGAAGGTGTTAGACTTCAGTTTTTGATTTTATGCAAAAAATAGGAAAAATAGAAATTCGTATGTGTTAGTCTTCAATCCCGGAGTTTTTCGAGAACAACATGAAAAATGAAGTATTTTGCTCATTTTAGAGAACTATTTTGGTCTTTTTTAGAAAAAATGATAATTGATATTTATGAAGGTGTTGGACTTCAGTTTTTGATTTTTTGCAAAAAATTGGAAAAATAGAAATTTGTATGTGTTAGTCTTCAATCACGGAATTTTTTGAGAAAAACATGAAGAATGAAGTATTTTGCTCATTTTAGAGAACTAATTTGGTCTTTTTTAGAAAAAATGATAATTGATATTTTTGAAGGTGTTAGACTTAAGTTTTTGATTTTATGCAAAAAATAGGAAAAATATAAATTTGTATGTGTTACTCTTCAATCCTGGAGTTTTTTGAGAAAAACATGAAAAATGAAGTATTTTGCTCATTTTAGAGAACTATTTTGGTCTTTTTTAGAAAAAATGATAATTGATATTTTTGATGGTGTTAGACTTCAATTTTTGATTTTATGCAAAAAATAGGAAAAATAGAAATTTGTATGTGTTAGTCTTCAATCCCGGAGTTTTTCAAGAAAAACATGAAAAATGAAGTATTTTGCTCATTTTAGAGAACTATTTTGGTCTTTTTTAGACTTCAGTTTTTTATTTATTGCAAAAAATTGGAAAAATTGAAATTTGTATGTGTTAGTCTTCAATCAGGGAATTTTTTGAGAAAATCATGAAAAATGAAGTGTTTTGCTCATTTTAGAGAATTGTTTTGGTCTTTTTTAGAAAAAATGATAATTGATATTTTTGAAGGTGTTAGACTTCAGTTTTTGATTTTATGCAAAAAAATAGGAAAAATAGAAATTCGTATGTGTTAGTCTTCAATCCCGGAGTTTTTCGAGAACAACATGAAAAATGAAGTATTTTGCTCATTTTAGAGAACTATTTTGGTCTTTTTTAGAAAAAATGATAATTGATTTTTTTGAGGGTGTTAGACATCAGTTTTTGATTTTTTGCAAAAAATTGGAAAAATAGAAATTTGTATGTGTTAGTCTTCAATCACGGAATTTTTTGAGAAAAACATGACAAATGAAGTATTTCGCTCATTTTAGAGAACTATTTTGGTCTTTTTTAGAAAAAATGATAATTGATATTTTTAAAGGTGTTAGACTTTAGTTTTTGATTTTTTGCAACAAATTGGAAAAAATGAAATTTGTATGTGTTAGTCTTCAATCACGGAATTTTTTGAGAAAAACATGAAAAGTGAAGTATTTTGCTCATTTTAGAGATCTATTTTGGTCTTTTTTAGAAAAAATTATAATTGATATTTTTGAAGGTGTTAGACTTCAGTTTTTGATTTTATGCAAAAAATAGGAAAAATAGAAATTTGTATGAGTTAGTGTTCAATCCCGGATTTTTTTGAGAAAAACATGAAAAATGAAGTATTTTGCTCATTTTAGAGAACTATTTTGGTCTTTTTTAGACTTCAGTTTTTTATTTTTTGCAAAAAATTGGAAAAATTGAAATTTGTATGTGTTAGTCTTCAATCACGGAATTTTTTGAGAAAATCATGAAAAATGAAGTATTTTGCTCATTTTAGAGAATTGTTTTGGTCTTTTTTAGAAAAAATGATAATTGATATTTTTGAAGGTGTTAGACTTCAGTTTTTGATTTTTTGCAAAAAATTGGAAAAATAGAAATTTGTATGTGTTAGTCTTCAATCACAGAATTTTTTGAGAAAAACATGAATAATGAAGTATTTTGCTCATTTTAGAGAACTATTTTGGTCTTTTTTAGAAAAAATGATAATTGATATTTTTGAAGGTGTTAGACTTAAGTTTTTGATTTTATGCAAAAAATAGGAAAAATATAAATTTGTATGTGTAAGTCTTCAATCCTGGAGTTTTTTGAGAAAAACATGAAAAATGAAGTATTTTGCTCATTTTAGAGAACTATTTTGGTCTTTTTTAGAAAAAATGATAATTGATATTTTTGATGGTGTTAGACTTCAATTTTTGATTTTATGCAAAAAATAGGAAAAATAGAAATTTGTATGTGTTAGTCTTCAATCCCGGAGTTTTTCAAGAAAAACATGAAAAATGAAGTATTTTGCTCATTTTAGAGAACTATTTTGGTCTTTTTTAGACTTCAGTTTTTTATTTATTGCAAAAAATTGGAAAAATTGAAATTTGTATGTGTTAGTCTTCAATCAGGGAATTTTTTGAGAAAATCATGAAAAATGAAGTGTTTTGCTCATTTTAGAGAATTGTTTTGGTCTTTTTTAGAAAAAATGATAATTGATATTTTTGAAGGTGTTAGACTTCAGTTTTTGATTTTATGCAAAAAAATAGGAAAAATAGAAATTCGTATGTGTTAGTCTTCAATCCCGGAGTTTTTCGAGAACAACATGAAAAATGAAGTATTTTGCTCATTTTAGAGAACTATTTTGGTCTTTTTTAGAAAAAATGATAATTGATTTTTTTGAGGGTGTTAGACATCAGTTTTTGATTTTTTGCAAAAAATTGGAAAAATAGAAATTTGTATGTGTTAGTCTTCAATCACGGAATTTTTTGAGAAAAACATGACAAATGAAGTATTTCGCTCATTTTAGAGAACTATTTTGGTCTTTTTTAGAAAAAATGATAATTGATATTTTTAAAGGTGTTAGACTTTAGTTTTTGATTTTTTGCAAAAAATTGGAAAAAATGAAATTTGTATGTGTTAGTCTTCAATCACGGAATTTTTTGAGAAAAACATGAAAAGTGAAGTATTTTGCTCATTTTAGAGATCTATTTTGGTCTTTTTTAGAAAAAATTATAATTGATATTTTTGAAGGTGTTAGACTTCAGTTTTTGATTTTATGCAAAAAATAGGAAAAATAGAAATTTGTATGAGTTAGTGTTCAATCCCGGATTTTTTTGAGAAAAACATGAAAAATGAAGTATTTTGCTCATTTTAGAGAACTATTTTGGTCTTTTTTAGACTTCAGTTTTTTATTTTTTGCAAAAAATTGGAAAAATTGAAATTTGTATGTGTTAGTCTTCAATCACGGAATTTTTTGAGAAAATCATGAAAAATGAAGTATTTTGCTCATTTTAGAGAATTGTTTTGGTCTTTTTTAGAAAAAATGATAATTGATATTTTTGAAGGTGTTAGACTTCAGTTTTTGATTTTTTGCAAAAAATTGGAAAAATAGAAATTTGTATGTGTTAGTCTTCAATCACAGAATTTTTTGAGAAAAACATGAATAATGAAGTATTTTGCTCATTTTAGAGAACTATTTTGGTCTTTTTTAGAAAAAATGATAATTGATATTTTTGAAGGTGTTAGACTTAAGTTTTTGATTTTATGCAAAAAATAGGAAAAATATAAATTTGTATGTGTAAGTCTTCAATCCTGGAGTTTTTTGAGAAAAACATGAAAAATGAAGTATTTTGCTCATTTTAGAGAACTATTTTGGTCTTTTTTAGAAAAAATGATAATTGATATTTTTGATGGTGTTAGACTTCAATTTTTGATTTTATGCAAAAAATAGGAAAAATAGAAATTTGTATGTGTTAGTCTTCAATCCCGGAGTTTTTCAAGAAAAACATGAAAAATGAAGTATTTTGCTCATTTTAGAGAACTATTTTGGTCTTTTTTAGACTTCAGTTTTTTATTTATTGCAAAAAATTGGAAAAATTGAAATTTGTATGTGTTAGTCTTCAATCAGGGAATTTTTTGAGAAAATCATGAAAAATGAAGTGTTTTGCTCATTTTAGAGAATTGTTTTGGTCTTTTTTAGAAAAAATGATAATTGATATTTTTGAAGGTGTTAGACTTCAGTTTTTGATTTTATGCAAAAAAATAGGAAAAATAGAAATTCGTATGTGTTAGTCTTCAATCCCGGAGTTTTTCGAGAACAACATGAAAAATGAAGTATTTTGCTCATTTTAGAGAACTATTTTGGTCTTTTTTAGAAAAAATGATAATTGATTTTTTTGAGGGTGTTAGACATCAGTTTTTGATTTTTTGCAAAAAATTGGAAAAATAGAAATTTGTATGTGTTAGTCTTCAATCACGGAATTTTTTGAGAAAAACATGACAAATGAAGTATTTCGCTCATTTTAGAGAACTATTTTGGTCTTTTTTAGAAAAAATGATAATTGATATTTTTAAAGGTGTTAGACTTTAGTTTTTGATTTTTTGCAAAAAATTGGAAAAATTGAAATTTGTATGTGTTAGTCTTCAATCACGGAATTTTTTGAGAAAAACATGAAAAGTGAAGTATTTTGCTCATTTTAGAGATCTATTTTGGTCTTTTTTAGAAAAAATTATAATTGATATTTTTGAAGGTGTTAGACTTCAGTTTTTGATTTTATGCAAAAAATAGTAAAAATAGAAATTTGTATGTGTTAGTCTTCAATCCCGGATTTTTTTGAGAAAAACATGAAAAATGAAGTACTTTGCTCATTTTAGAGAACTATTTTGGTCTTTTTTAGACTTCAGTTTTTTACGTTTTGCAAAAAATTGGAAAAATTGAAATTTGTATGTGTTAGTCTTCAATCACGGAATTTTTTGAGAAAATCATGAAAAATGAAGTATTTTGCTCATTTTAGAGAATTGTTTTGGTCTTTTTTAGAAAAAATGATAATTGATATTTTTGAAGGTGTTAGACTTCAGTTTTTGATTTTATGCAAAAAATAGGAAAAATAGAAATTCGTATGTGTTAGTCTTCAATCCCGGAGTTTTTCGAGAACAACATGAAAAATGAAGTATTTTGCTCATTTTAGAGAACTATTTTGGTCTTTTTTAGAAAAAATGATAATTGATATTTATGAAGGTGTTGGACTTCAGTTTTTGATTTTTTGCAAAAAATTGGAAAAATAGAAATTTGTATGTGTTAGTCTTCAATCACGGAATTTTTTGAGAAAAACATGAAGAATGAAGTATTTTGCTCATTTTAGAGAACTAATTTGGTCTTTTTTAGAAAAAATGATAATTGATATTTTTGAAGGTGTTAGACTTAAGTTTTTGATTTTATGCAAAAAATAGGAAAAATATAAATTTGTATGTGTAAGTCTTCAATCCTGGAGTTTTTTGAGAAAAACATGAAAAATAAAGTATTTTGCTCATTTTAGAGAACTATTTTGGTCTTTTTTAGAAAAAATGATAATTGATATTTTTGAAGGTGTTAGACTTCAATTTTTGATTTTATGCAAAAAATAGGAAAAATAGAAATTTGTATGTGTTAGTCTTCAACCCCGGAGTTTTTCGAGAAAAACATGAAAAATGAAGTATTTTGCTCATTTTAGAGAACTATTTTGGTCTTTTTTAGACTTCAATTTTTTATTTTTTGCAAAAAATTGGAAAAATTGAAATTTGTATGTGTTAGTCCTCAATCACGGAATTTTTTGAGAAAATCATGAAAAATGAAGTATTTTGTTCATTTTAGAGAATTGTTTTGGTCTTTTTTAGAAAAAATGATAATTGATATTTTTGAAGGTGTTAGACTTCAGTTTTTGATTTTATGCAAAAAAATAGGAAAAATAGAAATTCGTATGTGTTAGTCTTCAATCCCGGAGTTTTTCGAGAACAACATGAAAAATGAAGTATTTTGCTCATTTTAGAGAACTATTTTGGTCTTTTTTAGAAAAAATGATAATTGATTTTTTTGAGGGTGTTAGACATCAGTTTTTGATTTTTTGCAAAAAATTGGAAAAATAGAAATTTTTATGTGTTAGTCTTCAATCACGGAATTTTTTGAGAAAATCATGAAAAATGAAGTATTTTGCTCATTTTAGAGAATTGTTTTGGTCTTTTTTAGAAAAAATGATAATTGATATTTTTGAAGGTGTTAGACTTCAGTTTTTGATTTTTTGCAAAAAATTGGAAAAATAGAAATTTGTATGTGTTAGTCTTCAATCACAGAATTTTTTGAGAAAAACATGAATAATGAAGTATTTTGCTCATTTTAGAGAACTATTTTGGTCTTTTTTAGAAAAAATGATAATTGATATTTTTGAAGGTGTTAGACTTAAGTTTTTGATTTTATGCAAAAAATAGGAAAAATATAAATTTGTATGTGTAAGTCTTCAATCCTGGAGTTTTTTGAGAAAAACATGAAAAATGAAGTATTTTGCTCATTTTAGAGAACTATTTTGGTCTTTTTTAGAAAAAATGATAATTGATATTTTTGATGGTGTTAGACTTCAATTTTTGATTTTATGCAAAAAATAGGAAAAATAGAAATTTGTATGTGTTAGTCTTCAATCCCGGAGTTTTTCAAGAAAAACATGAAAAATGAAGTATTTTGCTCATTTTAGAGAACTATTTTGGTCTTTTTTAGACTTCAGTTTTTTATTTATTGCAAAAAATTGGAAAAATTGAAATTTGTATGTGTTAGTCTTCAATCAGGGAATTTTTTGAGAAAATCATGAAAAATGAAGTGTTTTGCTCATTTTAGAGAATTGTTTTGGTCTTTTTTAGAAAAAATGATAATTGATATTTTTGAAGGTGTTAGACTTCAGTTTTTGATTTTATGCAAAAAAATAGGAAAAATAGAAATTCGTATGTGTTAGTCTTCAATCCCGGAGTTTTTCGAGAACAACATGAAAAATGAAGTATTTTGCTCATTTTAGAGAACTATTTTGGTCTTTTTTAGAAAAAATGATAATTGATTTTTTTGAGGGTGTTAGACATCAGTTTTTGATTTTTTGCAAAAAATTGGAAAAATAGAAATTTGTATGTGTTAGTCTTCAATCACGGAATTTTTTGAGAAAAACATGACAAATGAAGTATTTCGCTCATTTTAGAGAACTATTTTGGTCTTTTTTAGAAAAAATGATAATTGATATTTTTAAAGGTGTTAGACTTTAGTTTTTGATTTTTTGCAAAAAATTGGAAAAATTGAAATTTGTATGTGTTAGTCTTCAATCACGGAATTTTTTGAGAAAAACATGAAAAGTGAAGTATTTTGCTCATTTTAGAGATCTATTTTGGTCTTTTTTAGAAAAAATTATAATTGATATTTTTGAAGGTGTTAGACTTCAGTTTTTGATTTTATGCAAAAAATAGTAAAAATAGAAATTTGTATGTGTTAGTCTTCAATCCCGGATTTTTTTGAGAAAAACATGAAAAATGAAGTACTTTGCTCATTTTAGAGAACTATTTTGGTCTTTTTTAGACTTCAGTTTTTTACGTTTTGCAAAAAATTGGAAAAATTGAAATTTGTATGTGTTAGTCTTCAATCACGGAATTTTTTGAGAAAATCATGAAAAATGAAGTATTTTGCTCATTTTAGAGAATTGTTTTGGTCTTTTTTAGAAAAAATGATAATTGATATTTTTGAAGGTGTTAGACTTCAGTTTTTGATTTTATGCAAAAAATAGGAAAAATAGAAATTCGTATGTGTTAGTCTTCAATCCCGGAGTTTTTCGAGAACAACATGAAAAATGAAGTATTTTGCTCATTTTAGAGAACTATTTTGGTCTTTTTTAGAAAAAATGATAATTGATATTTATGAAGGTGTTGGACTTCAGTTTTTGATTTTTTGCAAAAAATTGGAAAAATAGAAATTTGTATGTGTTAGTCTTCAATCACGGAATTTTTTGAGAAAAACATGAAGAATGAAGTATTTTGCTCATTTTAGAGAACTAATTTGGTCTTTTTTAGAAAAAATGATAATTGATATTTTTGAAGGTGTTAGACTTAAGTTTTTGATTTTATGCAAAAAATAGGAAAAATATAAATTTGTATGTGTAAGTCTTCAATCCTGGAGTTTTTTGAGAAAAACATGAAAAATAAAGTATTTTGCTCATTTTAGAGAACTATTTTGGTCTTTTTTAGAAAAAATGATAATTGATATTTTTGAAGGTGTTAGACTTCAATTTTTGATTTTATGCAAAAAATAGGAAAAATAGAAATTTGTATGTGTTAGTCTTCAACCCCGGAGTTTTTCGAGAAAAACATGAAAAATGAAGTATTTTGCTCATTTTAGAGAACTATTTTGGTCTTTTTTAGACTTCAATTTTTTATTTTTTGCAAAAAATTGGAAAAATTGAAATTTGTATGTGTTAGTCCTCAATCACGGAATTTTTTGAGAAAATCATGAAAAATGAAGTATTTTGTTCATTTTAGAGAATTGTTTTGGTCTTTTTTAGAAAAAATGATAATTGATATTTTTGAAGGTGTTAGACTTCAGTTTTTGATTTTATGCAAAAAAATAGGAAAAATAGAAATTCGTATGTGTTAGTCTTCAATCCCGGAGTTTTTCGAGAACAACATGAAAAATGAAGTATTTTGCTCATTTTAGAGAACTATTTTGATCTTTTTTAGAAAAAATGACAATTGATTTTTTTGAGGGTGTTAGACATCAGTTTTTGATTTTTTGCAAAAAATTGGAAAAATAGAAATTTTTATGTGTTAGTCTTCAATCACGGAATTTTTTGAGAAAATCATGAAAAATGAAGTATTTTGCTCATTTTAGAGAATTGTTTTGGTCTTTTTTAGAAAAAATGATAATTGATATTTTTGAAGGTGTTAGACTTCAGTTTTTGATTTTTTGCAAAAAATTGGAAAAATAGAAATTTGTATGTGTTAGTCTTCAATCACAGAATTTTTTGAGAAAAACATGAATAATGAAGTATTTTGCTCATTTTAGAGAACTATTTTGGTCTTTTTTAGAAAAAATGATAATTGATATTTTTGAAGGTGTTAGACTTAAGTTTTTGATTTTATGCAAAAAATAGGAAAAATATAAATTTGTATGTGTAAGTCTTCAATCCTGGAGTTTTTTGAGAAAAACATGAAAAATGAAGTATTTTGCTCATTTTAGAGAACTATTTTGGTCTTTTTTAGAAAAAATGATAATTGATATTTTTGATGGTGTTAGACTTCAATTTTTGATTTTATGCAAAAAATAGGAAAAATAGAAATTTGTATGTGTTAGTCTTCAATCCCGGAGTTTTTCAAGAAAAACATGAAAAATGAAGTATTTTGCTCATTTTAGAGAACTATTTTGGTCTTTTTTAGACTTCAGTTTTTTATTTATTGCAAAAAATTGGAAAAATTGAAATTTGTATGTGTTAGTCTTCAATCAGGGAATTTTTTGAGAAAATCATGAAAAATGAAGTGTTTTGCTCATTTTAGAGAATTGTTTTGGTCTTTTTTAGAAAAAATGATAATTGATATTTTTGAAGGTGTTAGACTTCAGTTTTTGATTTTATGCAAAAAAATAGGAAAAATAGAAATTCGTATGTGTTAGTCTTCAATCCCGGAGTTTTTCGAGAACAACATGAAAAATGAAGTATTTTGCTCATTTTAGAGAACTATTTTGGTCTTTTTTAGAAAAAATGATAATTGATTTTTTTGAGGGTGTTAGACATCAGTTTTTGATTTTTTGCAAAAAATTGGAAAAATAGAAATTTGTATGTGTTAGTCTTCAATCACGGAATTTTTTGAGAAAAACATGACAAATGAAGTATTTCGCTCATTTTAGAGAACTATTTTGGTCTTTTTTAGAAAAAATGATAATTGATATTTTTAAAGGTGTTAGACTTTAGTTTTTGATTTTTTGCAAAAAATTGGAAAAATTGAAATTTGTATGTGTTAGTCTTCAATCACGGAATTTTTTGAGAAAAACATGAAAAGTGAAGTATTTTGCTCATTTTAGAGATCTATTTTGGTCTTTTTTAGAAAAAATTATAATTGATATTTTTGAAGGTGTTAGACTTCAGTTTTTGATTTTATGCAAAAAATAGTAAAAATAGAAATTTGTATGTGTTAGTCTTCAATCCCGGATTTTTTTGAGAAAAACATGAAAAATGAAGTACTTTGCTCATTTTAGAGAACTATTTTGGTCTTTTTTAGACTTCAGTTTTTTACGTTTTGCAAAAAATTGGAAAAATTGAAATTTGTATGTGTTAGTCTTCAATCACGGAATTTTTTGAGAAAATCATGAAAAATGAAGTATTTTGCTCATTTTAGAGAATTGTTTTGGTCTTTTTTAGAAAAAATGATAATTGATATTTTTGAAGGTGTTAGACTTCAGTTTTTGATTTTATGCAAAAAATAGGAAAAATAGAAATTCGTATGTGTTAGTCTTCAATCCCGGAGTTTTTCGAGAACAACATGAAAAATGAAGTATTTTGCTCATTTTAGAGAACTATTTTGGTCTTTTTTAGAAAAAATGATAATTGATATTTATGAAGGTGTTGGACTTCAGTTTTTGATTTTTTGCAAAAAATTGGAAAAATAGAAATTTGTATGTGTTAGTCTTCAATCACGGAATTTTTTGAGAAAAACATGAAGAATGAAGTATTTTGCTCATTTTAGAGAACTAATTTGGTCTTTTTTAGAAAAAATGATAATTGATATTTTTGAAGGTGTTAGACTTAAGTTTTTGATTTTATGCAAAAAATAGGAAAAATATAATTTGTATGTGTAAGTCTTCAATCCTGGAGTTTTTTGAGAAAAACATGAAAAATAAAGTATTTTGCTCATTTTAGAGAACTATTTTGGTCTTTTTAGAAAAAATGATAATTGATATTTTTGAAGGTGTTAGACTTCAATTTTTGATTTTATGCAAAAAATAGGAAAAATAGAAATTTGTATGTGTTAGTCTTCAACCCCGGAGTTTTTCGAGAAAAACATGAAAAATGAAGTATTTTGCTCATTTTAGAGAACTATTTTGGTCTTTTTTAGACTTCAATTTTTATTTTTTGCAAAAAATTGGAAAAATTGAAATTTGTATGTGTTAGTCCTCAATCACGGAATTTTTTGAGAAAATCATGAAAAATGAAGTATTTTGTTCATTTTAGAGAATTGTTTTGGTCTTTTTTAGAAAAAATGATAATTGATATTTTTGAAGGTGTTAGACTTCAGTTTTTGATTTTATGCAAAAAAATAGGAAAAATAGAAATTCGTATGTGTTAGTCTTCAATCCCGGAGTTTTTCGAGAACAACATGAAAAATGAAGTATTTTGCTCATTTTAGAGAACTATTTTGATCTTTTTTAGAAAAAATGACAATTGATTTTTTTGAGGGTGTTAGACATCAGTTTTTGATTTTTTGCAAAAAATTGGAAAAATAGAAATTTTATGTGTTAGTCTTCAATCACGGAATTTTTTGAGAAAATCATGAAAAATGAAGTATTTTGCTCATTTTAGAGAATTGTTTTGGTCTTTTTTAGAAAAAATGATAATTGATATTTTTGAAGGTGTTAGACTTCAGTTTTTGATTTTTTTGCAAAAAATTGGAAAAATAGAAATTTGTATGTGTTAGTCTTCAATCACAGAATTTTTTGAGAAAAACATGAATAATGAAGTATTTGCTCATTTTAGAGAACTATTTTGGTCTTTTTTAGAAAAAATGATAATTGATATTTTTGAAGGTGTTAGACTTAAGTTTTTGATTTTATGCAAAAAATAGAAAAATATAAATTTGTATGTGGTAAGTCTTCAATCCTGGAGTTTTTTGAGAAAAACATGAAAAATGAAGTATTTTGCTCATTTTAGAGAACTATTTTGGTCTTTTTTAGAAAAAATGATAATTGATATTTTTGATGGTGTTAGACTTCAATTTTTGATTTTATGCAAAAAATAGGAAAAATAGAAATTTGTATGTGTTAGTCTTCAATCCCGGAGTTTTTCAAGAAAAACATGAAAATGAAGTATTTTGCTCATTTTAGAGAACTATTTTGGTCTTTTTAGACTTCAGTTTTTTATTTATTGCAAAAAATTGGAAAAATTGAAATTTGTATGTGTTAGTCTTCAATCAGGGAATTTTTTGAGAAAATCATGAAAATGAAGTGTTTTGCTCATTTTAGAGAATTGTTTTGGTCTTTTTTAGAAAAAATGATAATTGATATTTTTGAAGGTGTTAGACTTCAGTTTTTGATTTTATGCAAAAAAATAGGAAAAATAGAAATTCGTATGTGTTAGTCTTCAATCCCGGAGTTTTTCGAGAACAACATGAAAAATGAAGTATTTTGCTCATTTTAGAGAACTATTTTGGTCTTTTTTAGAAAAAATGATAATTGATTTTTTTGAGGGTGTTAGACATCAGTTTTTGATTTTTTGCAAAAAATTGGAAAAATAGAAATTTGTATGTGTTAGTCTTCAATCACGGAATTTTTTGAGAAAAACATGACAAATGAAGTATTTCGCTCATTTTAGAGAACTATTTTGGTCTTTTTTAGAAAAAATGATAATTGATATTTTTAAAGGTGTTAGACTTTAGTTTTTGATTTTTTGCAAAAAATTGGAAAAATTGAAATTTGTATGTGTTAGTCTTCAATCACGGAATTTTTTGAGAAAAACATGAAAAGTGAAGTATTTTGCTCATTTTAGAGATCTATTTTGGTCTTTTTTAGAAAAATTATAATTGATATTTTTGAAGGTGTTAGACTTCAGTTTTTGATTTTATGCAAAAAATAGTAAAATAGAAATTTGTATGTGTTAGTCTTCAATCCCGGATTTTTTTTGAGAAAAACATGAAAAATGAAGTACTTTGCTCATTTTAGAGAAACTATTTTGGTCTTTTTTAGACTTCAGTTTTTTACGTTTTGCAAAAAATTGGAAAAATTGAAATTTGTATGTGTTAGTCTTCAATCACGGAATTTTTTGAGAAAATCATGAAAAATGAAGTATTTTGCTCATTTTAGAGAATTGTTTTGGTCTTTTTTAGAAAAAATGATAATTGATATTTTTGAAGGTGTTAGACTTCAGTTTTTGATTTTATGCAAAAAATAGGAAAAAATAGAAATTCGTATGTGTTAGTCTTCAATCCCGGAGTTTTTCGAGAACAACATGAAAAATGAAGTATTTTGCTCATTTTAGAGAACTATTTTGGTCTTTTTAGAAAAAATGATATTGATATTTATGAAGGTGTTGGACTTCAGTTTTTGATTTTTTGCAAAAAATTGGGAAAAATAGAAATTTGTATGTGTTAGTCTTCAATCACGGAATTTTTTGAGAAAAACATGAAGAATGAAGTATTTTGCTCATTTTAGAGAACTAATTTGGTCTTTTTTAGAAAAAATGATAATTGATATTTTTGAAGGTGTTAGACTTAAGTTTTGATTTTATGCAAAAAATAGGAAAAATATAAATTTGTATGTGTAAGTCTTCAATCCTGGAGTTTTTTGAGAAAAACATGAAAAATAAAGTATTTTGCTCATTTTAGAGAACTATTTTGGTCTTTTTTAGAAAAAATGATAATTGATATTTTTGAAGGTGTTAGACTTCAATTTTTGATTTTATGCAAAAAATAGGAAAAATAGAAATTTGTATGTGTTAGTCTTCAACCCCGGAGTTTTTCGAGAAAAACATGAAAAATGAAGTATTTTGCTCATTTTAGAGAACTATTTTGGTCTTTTTTAGACTTCAATTTTTTATTTTTGCAAAAAATTGGAAAAATTGAAATTTGTATGTGTTAGTCCTCAATCACGGAATTTTTTGAGAAATCATGAAAAATGAAGTATTTTGTTCATTTTAGAGAATTGTTTTGGTCTTTTTTAGAAAAAATGATAATTGATATTTTTGAAGGTGTTAGACTTCAGTTTTTGATTTTATGCAAAAAAATAGGAAAAATAGAAATTCGTATGTGTTAGTCTTCAATCCCGGAGTTTTTCGAGAACAACATGAAAAATGAAGTATTTTGCTCATTTTAGAGAACTATTTTGAACTATTTTGATCTTTTTTAGAAAAAATGACAATTGATTTTTTTGAGGGTGTTAGACATCAGTTTTTGATTTTTTGCAAAAAATTGGAAAAATAGAAATTTTTATGTGTTAGTCTTCAATCACGGAATTTTTTGAGAAAATCATGAAAAATGAAGTATTTTGCTCATTTTAGAGAATTGTTTTGGTCTTTTTTAGAAAAAATGATAATTGATATTTTTGAAGGTGTTAGACTTCAGTTTTTGATTTTTTGCAAAAAATTGGAAAAATAGAAATTTGTATGTGTTAGTCTTCAATCACAGAATTTTTTGAGAAAAACATGAATAATGAAGTATTTTGCTCATTTTAGAGAACTATTTTGGTCTTTTTTAGAAAAAATGATAATTGATATTTTTGAAGGTGTTAGACTTAAGTTTTTGATTTTATGCAAAAAATAGGAAAAATATAAATTTGTATGTGTAAGTCTTCAATCCTGGAGTTTTTTGAGAAAAACATGAAAAATGAAGTATTTTGCTCATTTTAGAGAACTATTTTGGTCTTTTTTAGAAAAAATGATAATTGATATTTTTGATGGTGTTAGACTTCAATTTTTGATTTTATGCAAAAAATAGGAAAAATAGAAATTTGTATGTGTTAGTCTTCAATCCCGGAGTTTTTCAAGAAAAACATGAAAAATGAAGTATTTTGCTCATTTTAGAGAACTATTTTGGTCTTTTTTAGACTTCAGTTTTTTATTTATTGCAAAAAATTGGAAAAATTGAAATTTGTATGTGTTAGTCTTCAATCAGGGAATTTTTTGAGAAAATCATGAAAAATGAAGTGTTTTGCTCATTTTAGAGAATTGTTTTGGTCTTTTTTAGAAAAAATGATAATTGATATTTTTGAAGGTGTTAGACTTCAGTTTTTGATTTTATGCAAAAAAATAGGAAAAATAGAAATTCGTATGTGTTAGTCTTCAATCCCGGAGTTTTTCGAGAACAACATGAAAAATGAAGTATTTTGCTCATTTTAGAGAACTATTTTGGTCTTTTTTAGAAAAAATGATAATTGATTTTTTTGAGGGTGTTAGACATCAGTTTTTGATTTTTTGCAAAAAATTGGAAAAATAGAAATTTGTATGTGTTAGTCTTCAATCACGGAATTTTTTGAGAAAAACATGACAAATGAAGTATTTCGCTCATTTTAGAGAACTATTTTGGTCTTTTTTAGAAAAAATGATAATTGATATTTTTAAAGGTGTTAGACTTTAGTTTTTGATTTTTTGCAAAAAATTGGAAAAATTGAAATTTGTATGTGTTAGTCTTCAATCACGGAATTTTTTGAGAAAAACATGACAAATGAAGTATTTCGCTCATTTTAGAGAACTATTTTGGTCTTTTTTAGAAAAAATGATAATTGATATTTTTAAAGGTGTTAGACTTTAGTTTTTGATTTTTTGCAAAAAATTGGAAAAATTGAAATTTGTATGTGTTAGTCTTCAATCACGGAATTTTTTGAGAAAAACATGAAAAGTGAAGTATTTTGCTCATTTTAGAGATCTATTTTGGTCTTTTTTAGAAAAAATTATAATTGATATTTTTGAAGGTGTTAGACTTCAGTTTTTGATTTTATGCAAAAAATAGTAAAAATAGAAATTTGTATGTGTTAGTCTTCAATCCCGGATTTTTTTGAGAAAAACATGAAAAATGAAGTACTTTGCTCATTTTAGAGAACTATTTTGGTCTTTTTTAGACTTCAGTTTTTTACGTTTTGCAAAAAATTGGAAAAATTGAAATTTGTATGTGTTAGTCTTCAATCACGGAATTTTTTGAGAAAATCATGAAAAATGAAGTATTTTGCTCATTTTAGAGAATTGTTTTGGTCTTTTTTAGAAAAAATGATAATTGATATTTTTGAAGGTGTTAGACTTCAGTTTTTGATTTTATGCAAAAAATAGGAAAAATAGAAATTCGTATGTGTTAGTCTTCAATCCCGGAGTTTTTCGAGAACAACATGAAAAATGAAGTATTTTGCTCATTTTAGAGAACTATTTTGGTCTTTTTTAGAAAAAATGATAATTGATATTTATGAAGGTGTTGGACTTCAGTTTTTGATTTTTTGCAAAAAATTGGAAAAATAGAAATTTGTATGTGTTAGTCTTCAATCACGGAATTTTTTGAGAAAAACATGAAGAATGAAGTATTTTGCTCATTTTAGAGAACTAATTTGGTCTTTTTTAGAAAAAATGATAATTGATATTTTTGAAGGTGTTAGACTTAAGTTTTTGATTTTATGCAAAAAATAGGAAAAATATAAATTTGTATGTGTAAGTCTTCAATCCTGGAGTTTTTTGAGAAAAACATGAAAAATAAAGTATTTTGCTCATTTTAGAGAACTATTTTGGTCTTTTTTAGAAAAAATGATAATTGATATTTTTGAAGGTGTTAGACTTCAATTTTTGATTTTATGCAAAAAATAGGAAAAATAGAAATTTGTATGTGTTAGTCTTCAACCCCGGAGTTTTTCGAGAAAAACATGAAAAATGAAGTATTTTGCTCATTTTAGAGAACTATTTTGGTCTTTTTTAGACTTCAATTTTTTATTTTTTGCAAAAAATTGGAAAAATTGAAATTTGTATGTGTTAGTCCTCAATCACGGAATTTTTTGAGAAAATCATGAAAAATGAAGTATTTTGTTCATTTTAGAGAATTGTTTTGGTCTTTTTTAGAAAAAATGATAATTGATATTTTTGAAGGTGTTAGACTTCAGTTTTTGATTTTATGCAAAAAAATAGGAAAAATAGAAATTCGTATGTGTTAGTCTTCAATCCCGGAGTTTTTCGAGAACAACATGAAAAATGAAGTATTTTGCTCATTTTAGAGAACTATTTTGGTCTTTTTTAGAAAAAATGATAATTGATTTTTTTGAGGGTGTTAGACATCAGTTTTTTATTTTTTGCAAAAAATTGGAAAAATAGAAATTTTTATGTGTTAGTCTTCAATCACGGAATTTTTTGAGAAAATCATGAAAAATGAAGTATTTTGCTCATTTTAGAGAATTGTTTTGGTCTTTTTTAGAAAAAATGATAATTGATATTTTTGAAGGTGTTAGACTTCAGTTTTTGATTTTTTGCAAAAAATTGGAAAAATAGAAATTTGTATGTGTTAGTCTTCAATCACAGAATTTTTTGAGAAAAACATGAATAATGAAGTATTTTGCTCATTTTAGAGAACTATTTTGGTCTTTTTTAGAAAAAATGATAATTGATATTTTTGAAGGTGTTAGACTTAAGTTTTTGATTTTATGCAAAAAATAGGAAAAATATAAATTTGTATGTGTAAGTCTTCAATCCTGGAGTTTTTTGAGAAAAACATGAAAAATGAAGTATTTTGCTCATTTTAGAGAACTATTTTGGTCTTTTTTAGAAAAAATGATAATTGATATTTTTGATGGTGTTAGACTTCAATTTTTGATTTTATGCAAAAAATAGGAAAAATAGAAATTTGTATGTGTTAGTCTTCAATCCCGGAGTTTTTCAAGAAAAACATGAAAAATGAAGTATTTTGCTCATTTTAGAGAACTATTTTGGTCTTTTTTAGACTTCAGTTTTTTATTTATTGCAAAAAATTGGAAAAATTGAAATTTGTATGTGTTAGTCTTCAATCAGGGAATTTTTTGAGAAAATCATGAAAAATGAAGTGTTTTGCTCATTTTAGAGAATTGTTTTGGTCTTTTTTAGAAAAAATGATAATTGATATTTTTGAAGGTGTTAGACTTCAGTTTTTGATTTTATGCAAAAAAATAGGAAAAATAGAAATTCGTATGTGTTAGTCTTCAATCCCGGAGTTTTTCGAGAACAACATGAAAAATGAAGTATTTTGCTCATTTTAGAGAACTATTTTGGTCTTTTTTAGAAAAAATGATAATTGATTTTTTTGAGGGTGTTAGACATCAGTTTTTGATTTTTTGCAAAAAATTGGAAAAATAGAAATTTGTATGTGTTAGTCTTCAATCACGGAATTTTTTGAGAAAAACATGACAAATGAAGTATTTCGCTCATTTTAGAGAACTATTTTGGTCTTTTTTAGAAAAAATGATAATTGATATTTTTAAAGGTGTTAGACTTTAGTTTTTGATTTTTTGCAAAAAATTGGAAAAATTGAAATTTGTATGTGTTAGTCTTCAATCACGGAATTTTTTGAGAAAAACATGAAAAGTGAAGTATTTTGCTCATTTTAGAGATCTATTTTGGTCTTTTTTAGAAAAAATTATAATTGATATTTTTGAAGGTGTTAGACTTCAGTTTTTGATTTTATGCAAAAAATAGGAAAAATAGAAATTTGTATGTGTTAGTCTTCAATCCCGGATTTTTTTGAGAAAAACATGAAAAATGAAGTATTTTGCTCATTTTAGAGAACTATTTTGGTCTTTTTTAGACTTCAGTTTTTTACGTTTTGCAAAAAATTGGAAAAATTGAAATTTGTATGTGTTAGTCTTCAATCACGGAATTTTTTTGAGAAAATCATGAAAAATGAAGTATTTTGCTCATTTTAGAGAATTGTTTTGGTCTTTTTTAGAAAAAATGATAATTGATATTTTTGAAGGTGTTAGACTTCAGTTTTTGATTTTATGCAAAAAATAGGAAAAATAGAAATTCGTATGTGTTAGTCTTCAATCCCGGAGTTTTTCGAGAACAACATGAAAAATGAAGTATTTTGCTCATTTTAGAGAACTATTTTGGTCTTTTTTAGAAAAAATGATAATTGATATTTTTGAAGGTGTTGGACTTCAGTTTTTGATTTTTTGCAAAAAATTGGAAAAATAGAAATTTGTATGTGTTAGTCTTCAATCACGGAATTTTTTGAGAAAAACATGAAGAATGAAGTATTTTGCTCATTTTAGAGAACTATTTTGGTCTTTTTTAGAAAAAATGATAATTGATATTTTTGAAGGTGTTAGACTTAAGTTTTTGATTTTATGCAAAAAATAGGAAAAATATAAATTTGTATGTGTAAGTCTTCAATCCTGGAGTTTTTTGAGAAAAACATGAAAAATGAAGTATTTTGCTCATTTTAGAGAACTATTTTGGTCTTTTTTAGAAAAAATGATAATTGATATTTTTGAAGGTGTTAGACTTCAATTTTTGATTTTATGCAAAAAATAGGAAAAATAGAAATTTGTATGTGTTAGTCTTCAATCCCGGAGTTTTTCGAGAAAAACATGAAAAATGAAGTATTTTGCTCATTTTAGAGAACTATTTTGGTCTTTTTTAGACTTCAATTTTTTATTTTTTGCAAAAAATTGGAAAAATTGAAATTTGTATGTGTTAGTCCTCAATCACGGAATTTTTTGAGAAAATCATGAAAAATGAAGTATTTTGCTCATTTTAGAGAATTGTTTTGGTCTTTTTTAGAAAAAATGATAATTGATATTTTTGAAGGTGTTAGACTTCAGTTTTTGATTTTATGCAAAAAAAAAGGAAAAATAGAAATTCGTATGTGTTAGTCTTCAATCCCGGAGTTTTTCGAGAACAACATGAAAAATGAAGTATTTTGCTCATTTTAGAGAACTATTTTGGTCTTTTTTAGAAAAAATGATAATTGATATTTTTGAAGGTGTTAGACTTCAGTTTTTGATTTTTTGCAAAAAATTGGAAAAATAGAAATTTGTATGTGTTAGTCTTCAATCACGGAATTTTTTGAGAAAAACATGAATAATAAAGTATTTTGCTCATTTTAGAGAACTATTTTAGTCTTTTTTAGAAAAAATGATAATTGATATTTTTGAAGGTGTTAGACTTCAGTTTTTGATTTTATGCAAAAAAAAGGAAAAATATAAATTTGTATGTGTAAGTCTTCAATCCTGGAGTTTTTTGAGAAAAACATTAAAAATGAAGTATTTTGCTCATTTTAGAGAACTATTTTGGTCTTTTTTAGAAAAAATGATAATTGATATTTTTGAAGGTGTTAGACTTCAGTTTTTTATTTTTCGCAAAAAATAGGAAAAATAGAAATTTGTATGTGTTAGTTTTCAATCACGAAGTTTTTTGAGAAAAATATGAAAAGTGAAGTATTTTTCTCATATTAGAGAACTACTTTGGTCTTTTTTAGAAAAAATGATAATTGATATTTTTTAAGGTGTTAGACTTCAATTTTTGATTTTATGCAAAAAATAGGAAAAATAGAAATTTGTATGTGTTAGTCTTCAATCATGGAATTTTTTGAGAAAAACATGAAAAATGAAGTATTTTGCTCATTTTAGAGAACTATTTAGGTCTTTTTTAGAAAAAATGATAATTGATATTTTTGAGGGTGTTAGACATCAGTTTTTTATTTTTTGCAAAAAATTGGAAAAATAGAAATTTGTATGTGTTAGTCTTCAATCACGGAATTTTTTGAGAAAAACATGACAAATGAAGTATTTCGCTCATTTTAGAGAACTATTTTGATCTTTTTTAGAAAAAATGATAATTGATATTTTTATAGGTGTTAGACTTTAGTTTTTGATTTTTTGCGAAAAATTGGAAAAAATGAAATTTGTATGTGTTAGTCTTCAATCACGGAATTTTTTGAGAAAAACATGAAAAGTGAAGTATTTTGCTCATTTTAGAGATGTATTTTGGTCTTTTTTAGAAAAAATTATAATTGATATTTTTGAAGGTGTTAGACTTCAGTTTTTGATTTTATGCAAAAAATAGGAAAAATAGAAATTTGTATGTGTTAGTCTTCAATCCCGGATTTTTTTGAGAAAAACATGAAAAATGAAGTATTTTGCTCATTTTAGAGAACTATTTTGGTCTTTTTTAGACTTCAGTTTTTTATTTTTTGCAAAAAATTGGTAAAATAGAAATTTGTATGTGTTAATCTTCAATCACAGAATTTTTTGAGAAAATCATGAAAAATGAAGTATTTTGCTCATTTTAGGGAATTGTTTTGGTCTTTTTTAGAAAAAATGATAATTGATATTTTTGAAGGTGTTAGACTTCAGTTTTTGATTTTATGCAAAAAATAGGAAAAATAGAAATTCGTATGTTTTAGTCTTCAATCCCGGAGTTTTTCGAGAACAACATGAAAAATGAAGTATTTTGCTCATTTTAGAGAACTATTTTGGTCTTTTTTAGAAAAAATGATAATTGATATTTTTGAAGGTGTTAGACTTCAGTTTTTGATTTTTTGCAAAAAATTGGAAAAATAGAAATTTGTATGTGTTAGTCTTCAATCACGGAATGTTTTGAGAAAACATGAATAATGAAGTATTTTGCTCATTTTAGAGAACTATTTTGGTCTTTTTTAGAAAAAATGATAATTGATATTTTTGAAGGTGTTAGACTTCAGTTTTTGATTTTATGAAAAAAATAGGAAAAATATAAATTTGTATGTGTAAGTCTTCAATCCTGGAGTTTTTTGAGAAAAACATGAAAAATGAAGTATTTTGCTCATTTTAGAGAACTATTTTGGTCTTTTTTAGAAAAAATGACAATTGATATTTTTGAAGGTGTTAGACTTCAATTTTTTATTTTTTGCAAAAAATAGGAAATATAGAAATTTGTATGTGTTAGTCTTCAATCACGAAGTTTTTTGAGAAAAATATGAAAAGTGAAGTATTTTTCTCATACTAGAGAACTACTTTGGTCTTTTTTAGAAAAAATGATAATTGATATTTTTTAAGGTGTTAGACTTCAATTTTTGATTTTATGCAAAAAATAGGAAAAATAGAAATTTGTATGTGTTAGTCTTCAATCACGGAATTTTTTGAGAAAAACATGAAAAATGAAGTATTTTGCTCATTTTAGAGAACTATTTAGGTCTTTTTTAGAAAAAATGATAATTGATATTTTTGAGGGTGTTAGACATCAGTTTTTTATTTTTTGCAAACAATTGGAAAAATAGAAATTTGTATGTGTTAGTCTTCAATCACGGAATTTTTTGAGAAAAACATGACAAATGAAGTATTTCGCTCATTTTAGAGAACTATTTTGGTCTTTTTTAGAAAAAATGATAATTGATATTTTTATAGGTGTTAGACTTTAGTTTTTGATTTTTTGCAAAAAATTGGAAAAAATGAAATTTGTATGTGTTTGTCTTCAATCACGGAATTTTTTGAGAAAAACATGAAAAGTGAAGTATTTTGCTCATTTTAGAGATCTATTTTGGTCTTTTTTTGAAAAAATTATAATTGATATTTTTGAAGGTGTTAGACTTCAGTTTTTGATTTTATGCAAAAAATAGGAAAAATAGAAATTTGTATGTGTTAGTCTTCAATCCCGGATTTTTTTGAGAAAAACATGAAAAATGAAGTATTTTGCTCATTTTAGAGAACTATTTTTGTCTTTTTTAGACTTCAGTTTTTTATTTTTTGCAAAAAATTGGAAAAATAGAAATTTGTATGTGTTAGTCTTCAATCACGGAATTTTTTGAGAAAATCATGAAAAATGAAGTATTTTGCTCATTTTAGAGAATTGTTTTGGTCTTTTTTAGAAAAAATGATAATTGATATTTTTGAAGGTGTTAGACTTCAGTTTTTGATTTTATGCAAAAAATAGGAAAAATAGAAATTCGTATGTTTTAGTCTTCAATCCCGGAGTTTTTCGAGAACAACATGAAAACTGAAGTATTTTGCTCATTTTAGAGAACTATTTTGGTCTTTTTTAGAAAAAATGATAATTGATATTTTTGAAGGTGTTAGACTTCAGTTTTTGATTTTTTGCAAAAAATTGGAAAAATAGAAATTTGTATGTGTTAGTCTTCAATCACGGAATGTTTTGAGAAAAACATGAATAATGAAGTATTTTGCTCATTTTAGAGAACTATTTTGGTCTTTTTTAGAAAAAATGATAATTGATATTTTTGAAGGTGTTAGACTTCAGTTTTTAATTTTTTGCAAAAAATAGGAAAAATAGAAATTTGTATGTGTAAGTCTTCAATCCTGGCGTTTTTTGAGAAAAACATGAAAAATGAAGTATTTTGCTCATTTTAGAGAACTATTTTGGTCTTTTTTAGAAAAAATGACAATTCATATTTTTGAAGGTGTTAGACTTCAGTTTTTTATTTTTTGCAAAAAATAGGAAAAATAGAAATTTGTATGTGTTAGTCTTCAATCACGAAGTTTTTTGAGAAAAATATGAAAAGTGAAGTATTTTTCTCATATTAGAGAACTATTTTGGTCTTTTTTTAGAAAAAATGATAATTGATATTTTTGAAGGTGTTAGACTTCAGTTATTGATTTTATGCAAAAAATAGGAAAAATAGAAATTTGTATGTGTTAGTCTTCAATCCCGGAGTTTTTCGAGAAAAACATGAAAAATGAAGTATTTTGCTCATTTTAGAGAACTATTTTGGTCTTTTTTAGACTTCAGTTTTTTATTTTTTGCAAAAAATTGGAAAAATTGAAATTTGTATGTGTTAGTCTTCAATCAGGGAATTTTTTGAGAAAATCATGAAAAATGAAGTGTTTTGCTCATTTTAGAGAATTGTTTTGGTCTTTTTTAGAAAAAATGATAATTGATATTTTTGAAGGTGTTAGACTTCAGTTTTTGATTTTATGCAAAAAAATAGGAAAAATAGAAATTCGTATGTGTTAGTCTTCAATCCCCGAGTTTTTCGAGAACAACATGAAAAATGAAGTATTTTGCTCATTTTAGAGAACTATTTTGGTCTTTTTTAGAAAAAATGATAATTGATATTTTTGAGGGTGTTAGACATCCGTTTTTGATTTTTTGCAAAAAATTGGAAAAATAGAAATTTGTATGTGTTAGTCTTCAATCACGGAATTTTTTGAGAAAAACATGACAAATGAAGTATTTCGCTCATTTTAGAGAACTATTTTGGTCTTTTTTAGAAAAAATGATAATTGATATTTTTAAAGGTGTTAGAATTTAGTTTTTGATTTTTTGCAAAAAATTGGAAAAATTGAAATTTGTATGTGTTAGTCTTCAATCACGGAATTTTTTGAGAAAAACATGACAAATGAAGTATTTCGCTCATTTTAGAGAACTATTTTGGTCTTTTTCAGAAAAAATGATAATTGATATTTTTAAAGGTGTTAGACTTTAGCTTTTGATTTTTTGCAAAAAATTGGAAAAAATGAAATTTGTATGTGTTAGTCTTCAATCACGGAATTTTTTGAGAAAAACATGAAAAGTGAAGTATTTTGCTCATTTTAGAGATCTATTTTGGTCTTTTTTAGAAAAAATTATAATTGATATTTTTGAAGGTGTTAGACTTCAGTTTTTGATTTTATGCAAAAAATAGGAAAAATAGAAATTTGTATGTGTTAGTCTTCAATCCCGGATTTTTTTGAGAAAAACATGAAAAATGAAGTATTTTGCTCATTTTAGAGAACTATTTTGGTCTTTTTTAGACTTCAGTTTTTTACTTTTTGCAAAAAATTGGAAAAATTGAAATTTGTATGTGTTAGTCTTCAATCACGGAATTTTTTGAGAAAATCATGAAAAATGAAGTATTTTGCTCATTTTAGAGAATTGTTTTGGTCTTTTTTAGAAAAAATGATAATTGATATTTTTGAAGGTGTTAGACTTCAGTTTTTTATTTTATGCAAAAAATAGGAAAAATAGAAATTCGTATGTGTTAGTCTTCAATCCCGGAGTTTTTCGAGAACAACATGAAATATGAAGTATTTTGCTCATTTTAGAGAACTATTTTGGTCTTTTTTGGAAAAAATGATAATTGATATTTTTGAAGGTGTTAGACTTCAGTTTTTGATTTTTTGCAAAAAATTGGAAAAATAGAAATTTGTATGTGTTAGTCTTCAATCCCGGATTTTTTTGAGAAAAACATGAAAAATGAAGTATTTTGCTCATTTTAGAGAACTATTTAGGTCTTTTTTAGAAAAAATGATAATTGATATTTTTGAGGGTGTTAGACATCAGTTTTTTATTTTTTGCAAACAATTGGAAAAATAGAAATTTGTATGTGTTAGTCTTCAATCACGGAATTTTTTGAGAAAAACATGACAAATGAAGTATTTCGCTCATTTTAGAGAACTATTTTGGTCTTTTTTAGAAAAAATGATAATTGATATTTTTATAGGTGTTAGACTTTAGTTTTTGATTTTTTGCAAAAAATTGGAAAAAATGAAATTTGTATGTGTTTGTCTTCAATCACGGAATTTTTTGAGAAAAACATGAAAAGTGAAGTATTTTGCTCATTTTAGAGATCTATTTTGGTCTTTTTTTGAAAAAATTATAATTGATATTTTTGAAGGTGTTAGACTTCAGTTTTTGATTTTATGCAAAAAATAGGAAAAATAGAAATTTGTATGTGTTAGTCTTCAATCCCGGATTTTTTTGAGAAAAACATGAAAAATGAAGTATTTTGCTCATTTTAGAGAACTATTTTTGTCTTTTTTAGACTTCAGTTTTTTATTTTTTGCAAAAAATTGGAAAAATAGAAATTTGTATGTGTTAGTCTTCAATCACGGAATTTTTTGAGAAAATCATGAAAAATGAAGTATTTTGCTCATTTTAGAGAATTGTTTTGGTCTTTTTTAGAAAAAATGATAATTGATATTTTTGAAGGTGTTAGACTTCAGTTTTTGATTTTATGCAAAAAATAGGAAAAATAGAAATTCGTATGTTTTAGTCTTCAATCCCGGAGTTTTTCGAGAACAACATGAAAACTGAAGTATTTTGCTCATTTTAGAGAACTATTTTGGTCTTTTTTAGAAAAAATGATAATTGATATTTTTGAAGGTGTTAGACTTCAGTTTTTGATTTTTTGCAAAAAATTGGAAAAATAGAAATTTGTATGTGTTAGTCTTCAATCACGGAATGTTTTGAGAAAAACATGAATAATGAAGTATTTTGCTCATTTTAGAGAACTATTTTGGTCTTTTTTAGAAAAAATGATAATTGATATTTTTGAAGGTGTTAGACTTCAGTTTTTAATTTTTTGCAAAAAATAGGAAAAATAGAAATTTGTATGTGTAAGTCTTCAATCCTGGCGTTTTTTGAGAAAAACATGAAAAATGAAGTATTTTGCTCATTTTAGAGAACTATTTTGGTCTTTTTTAGAAAAAATGACAATTCATATTTTTGAAGGTGTTAGACTTCAGTTTTTTATTTTTTGCAAAAAATAGGAAAAATAGAAATTTGTATGTGTTAGTCTTCAATCACGAAGTTTTTTGAGAAAAATATGAAAAGTGAAGTATTTTTCTCATATTAGAGAACTATTTTGGTCTTTTTTTAGAAAAAATGATAATTGATATTTTTGAAGGTGTTAGACTTCAGTTATTGATTTTATGCAAAAAATAGGAAAAATAGAAATTTGTATGTGTTAGTCTTCAATCCCGGAGTTTTTCGAGAAAAACATGAAAAATGAAGTATTTTGCTCATTTTAGAGAACTATTTTGGTCTTTTTTAGACTTCAGTTTTTTATTTTTTGCAAAAAATTGGAAAAATTGAAATTTGTATGTGTTAGTCTTCAATCAGGGAATTTTTTGAGAAAATCATGAAAAATGAAGTGTTTTGCTCATTTTAGAGAATTGTTTTGGTCTTTTTTAGAAAAAATGATAATTGATATTTTTGAAGGTGTTAGACTTCAGTTTTTGATTTTATGCAAAAAAATAGGAAAAATAGAAATTCGTATGTGTTAGTCTTCAATCCCCGAGTTTTTCGAGAACAACATGAAAAATGAAGTATTTTGCTCATTTTAGAGAACTATTTTGGTCTTTTTTAGAAAAAATGATAATTGATATTTTTGAGGGTGTTAGACATCCGTTTTTGATTTTTTGCAAAAAATTGGAAAAATAGAAATTTGTATGTGTTAGTCTTCAATCACGGAATTTTTTGAGAAAAACATGACAAATGAAGTATTTCGCTCATTTTAGAGAACTATTTTGGTCTTTTTTAGAAAAAATGATAATTGATATTTTTAAAGGTGTTAGAATTTAGTTTTTGATTTTTTGCAAAAAATTGGAAAAATTGAAATTTGTATGTGTTAGTCTTCAATCACGGAATTTTTTGAGAAAAACATGACAAATGAAGTATTTCGCTCATTTTAGAGAACTATTTTGGTCTTTTTCAGAAAAAATGATAATTGATATTTTTAAAGGTGTTAGACTTTAGCTTTTGATTTTTTGCAAAAAATTGGAAAAAATGAAATTTGTATGTGTTAGTCTTCAATCACGGAATTTTTTGAGAAAAACATGAAAAGTGAAGTATTTTGCTCATTTTAGAGATCTATTTTGGTCTTTTTTAGAAAAAATTATAATTGATATTTTTGAAGGTGTTAGACTTCAGTTTTTGATTTTATGCAAAAAATAGGAAAAATAGAAATTTGTATGTGTTAGTCTTCAATCCCGGATTTTTTTGAGAAAAACATGAAAAATGAAGTATTTTGCTCATTTTAGAGAACTATTTTGGTCTTTTTTAGACTTCAGTTTTTTACTTTTTGCAAAAAATTGGAAAAATTGAAATTTGTATGTGTTAGTCTTCAATCACGGAATTTTTTGAGAAAATCATGAAAAATGAAGTATTTTGCTCATTTTAGAGAATTGTTTTGGTCTTTTTTAGAAAAAATGATAATTGATATTTTTGAAGGTGTTAGACTTCAGTTTTTTATTTTATGCAAAAAATAGGAAAAATAGAAATTCGTATGTGTTAGTCTTCAATCCCGGAGTTTTTCGAGAACAACATGAAATATGAAGTATTTTGCTCATTTTAGAGAACTATTTTGGTCTTTTTTAGAAAAAATGATAATTGATATTTTTGAAGGTGTTAGACTTCAGTTTTTGATTTTTTGCAAAAAATTGGAAAAATAGAAATTTGTATGTGTTAGTCTTCAATCCCGGATTTTTTTGAGAAAAACATGAAAAATGAAGTATTTTGCTCATTTTAGAGAACTATTTTGGTCTTTTTTAGACTTCAGTTTTTTACTTTTTGCAAAAAATTGGAAAAATTGAAATTTGTATGTGTTAGTCTTCAATCACGGAATTTTTTGAGAAAATCATGAAAAATGAAGTATTTTGCTCATTTTAGATAACTATTTTGGTGTTTTTTAGAAAAAATGATAATTGATATTTTTGAAGGTGTTAGAATTCAATTTTTGATTTTATGCAAAAAATAGGAAAAATAGAAATTTGTATGTGTTAGTCTTCAATCCCGGAGTTTTTCGAGAAAAACATGAAAAATGAAGTATTTTGCTCATTTTAAAGAACTATTTTGGTCTTTTTTAGACTTCAGTTTTTTATTTTTTGCAAAAAATTGGAAAAATTGAAATTTGTATGTGTTAGTCTTCAATCACGAAATTTTTTGAGAAAATCATGAAAAATGAAGTATTTTGCTCATTTTAGAGAATTGTTTTGGTCTTTTTTAGAAAAAATGATAATCGATATTTTTGAAGGTGTTAGACTTCAGTTTTTTATTTTATGCAAAAAAATAGGAAAAATAGAAATTCGTATGTGTTAGTCTTCAATCCCGGAGTTTTTCGAGAACAACATGAAAAATGAAGTATTTTGCTCATTTTAGAGAACTATTTTGGTCTTTTTTAGAAAAAATGATAATTGATATTTTTGAAGGTGTTAGATTTCAGTTTTTTATTTTTTGCAAAAAATAGGAAAAATAGAAATTTGTATGTGTTAGTCTTCAATCACGAAGTTTTTTGAGAAAAATATGAAAAGTGAAGTATTTTTCTCATATTAGAGAACTATTTTGGTCTTTTTTAGAAAAAATGATAATTGATATTTTTTAAGGTGTTAGACTTCAATTTTTGATTTTATGCAAAAAAATAGGAAAAATAGAAATTTGTATGTGTCAGTCTTCAATCCCGGAGTTTTTCGAGAAAAACACGAAAAATGAAGTATTTTGCTCATTTTAGAGAACTATTTTGGTCTTTCTTAGAAAAAATGATAATTGATATTTTTGAAGGTGTTAGACTTCAGTTTTTGATTTTTTGCAAAAAATTGGAGAAATAGAAATTTGTATGTGTTAGTCTTCAATCACGGAATTTTTTGAGAAAAACATGAAAAATGAAGTATTTTACTCATTTTAGAGAACTATTTTGGTCTTTTTTAGAAAAAATGATAATTGATATTTTTGAAGGTGTTAGACTTCAGTTTTTGATTTTATGCAAAAAATAGGAAAAATAGAAATTTGTTTGTGTTAGTCTTCAATCCCGGAGTTTTTTGAGAAAAACAAGAAAAATAAAGTATTTTGCTCATTTTAGAGAACTATTTTGGTCTATTTTAGAAAAAATGACAATTGATATTTTTGAAGGTGTTAGACTTCAGTTTTTGATTTTTTGCAACAAATTGGAAAAATTGAAATTTGTATGTATTAGTCTTCAATAACGGAATTTTTTGAGAAAAACATGAAAAGTGAAGTATTTTGCTCATTTTAGAGAACTATTTTGGTCTTTTTTAGAAAAAATGATAATTGATATTTTTGAAGGTGTTAGACTTCAGTTTTTGATTTTATGCAAAAAATAGGAAAAATATAAATTTGTATGTGTAAGTCTTCAATCCTGGAGTTTTTTGAGAAAAACATGAAAAATGAAGTATTTTGCTCATTTTAGAGAACTATTTTGGTGTTTTTTAGAAAAAATGATAATTGATATTTTTGAAGGTGTTAGACTTCAATTTTTGATTTTATGCAAAAAATAGGAAAAATAGAAATTTGTATGTGTTAGTCTTCAATCCCGGAGTTTTTCGAGAAAAACATGAAAAATGAAGTATTTTGCTCATTTTAGAGAACTATTTTGGTCATTTTTAGACTTCAGTTTTTTATTTTTTGCAAAAAATTGGAAAAATTGAAATTTGTATGTGTTAGTCTTCAATCACGGAATTTTTTGAGAAAATCATGAAAAATGAAGTATTTTGCTCATTTTAGAGAATTGTTTTGGTCTTTTTTAGAAAAAATGATAATTGATATTTTTGAAGGTGTTAGACTTCAGTTTTTGATTTTATGCAAAAAAATAGGAAAAATAGAAATTCGTATGTGTTAGTCTTCAATCCCGGAGTTTTTCGAGAACAACATGAAAAATGAAGTATTTTGCTCATTTTAGAGAACTATTTTGGTCTTTTTTAGAAAAAATGATAATTGATATTTTTGAAGGTGTTAGACTTCAGTTTTTGATTTTTTGCAAAAAATTGGAAAAATAGAAATTTGTATGTGTTAGTCTTCAATCACGGAATTTTTTGAGAAAAACATGAATAATGAAGTATTTTGCTCATTTTAGAGAACTATTTTGGTCTTTTTTAGAAAAAATGATAATTGATATTTTGAGGGTGTCAGACTCAGTTTTTGATTTTATGCAAAAAATAGGAAAAATAGAAATTTGTATGTGTTAGTCTTCAATCCCAGAGTTTTTTGAGAAAAACATGAAAAATGAAGTATTTTGCTCATTTTAGAGAACTATTTTGGTCTTTTTTAGAAAAAATGATAATTGATATTTTTGAAGGTGTTAGACTTCAGTTTTTTATTTTATGAAAAAAATAGGAAAAATATAAATTTGTATGTGTAAGTCTTCAATCCTGGAGTTTTTTGAGAAAAACATGAAAAATGAAGTATTTTGCTCATTTTAGAGAACTATTTTGGTCTTTTTTAGAAAAAATGACAATTGATATTTTTGAAGGTGTTAGACTTCATTTTTTTATTTTTTGCAAAAAATAGTGAAAATAGAAATTTGTATGTGTTAGTCTTCAATCACGAAGTTTTTTGAGAAAAATATGAAAAGTGAAGTATTTTTCTCATATTAGAGAACTATTTTGGTCTTTTTTTAGAAAAAATGATAATTGATATTTTTGAAGGTGTTAGACTTCAGTTATTGATTTTATGCAAAAAATAGGAAAAATAGAAATTTGTATGTGTTAGTCTTCAATCCCGGAGTTTTTCGAGAAAAACATGAAAAATGAAGTATTTTGCTCATTTTAGAGAACTATTTTGGTCTTTTTTAGACTTCAGTTTTTTATTTTTTGCAAAAAATTGGAAAAATTGAAATTTGTATGTGTTAGTCTTCAATCAGGGAATTTTTTGAGAAAATCATGAAAAATGAAGTGTTTTGCTCATTTTAGAGAATTGTTTTGGTCTTTTTTATAAAAAATGATAATTGATATTTTTGAAGGTGTTAGCCTTCAGTTTTTGATTTTATGCAAAAAAAAATAGGAAAAATAGAAATTCGTATGTGTTAGTCTTCAATCCCCGAGTTTTTCGAGAACAACATGAAAAATGAAGTATTTTGCTCATTTTAGAGAACTATTTTGGTCTTTTTGAGAAAAAATGATAATTGATATTTTTGAGGGTGTTAGACATCAGTTTTTGATTTTTTGCAAAAAATTGGAAAAATAGAAATTTGTATGTGTTAGTCTTCAATCACGGAATTTTTTGAGAAAAACATGACAAATGAAGTATTTCGCTCATTTTAGAGAACTATTTTGGTCTTTTTTAGAAAAAATGATAATTGATATTTTTAAAGGTGTTAGAATTTAGTTTTTGATTTTTTGCAAAAAATTGGAAAAATTGAAATTTGTATGTGTTAGTCTTCAATCACGGAATTTTTTGAGAAAAACATGACAAATGAAGTATTTCGCTCATTTTAGAGAACTATTTTGGTCTTTTTCAGAAAAAATGATAATTGATATTTTTAAAGGTGTTAGACTTTAGCTTTTGATTTTTTGCAAAAAATTGGAAAAAATGAAATTTGTATGTGTTAGTCTTCAATCACGGAATTTTTTGAGAAAAACATGAAAAGTGAAGTATTTTGCTCATTTTAGAGATCTATTTTGGTCTTTTTTAGAAAAAATTATAATTGATATTTTTGAAGGTGTTAGACTTCAGTTTTTGATTTTATGCAAAAAATAGGAAAAATAGAAATTTGTATGTGTTAGTCTTCAATCCCGGATTTTTTTGAGAAAAACATGAAAAATGAAGTATTTTGCTCATTTTAGAGAACTATTTTGGTCTTTTTTAGACTTCAGTTTTTTACTTTTTGCAAAAAATTGGAAAAATTGAAATTTGTATGTGTTAGTCTTCAATCACGGAATTTTTTGAGAAAATCATGAAAAATGAAGTATTTTGCTCATTTTAGAGAATTGTTTTGGTCTTTTTTAGAAAAAATGATAATTGATATTTTTGAAGGTGTTAGACTTCAGTTTTTTATTTTATGCAAAAAATAGGAAAAATAGAAATTCGTATGTGTTAGTCTTCAATCCCGGAGTTTTTCGAGAACAACATGAAATATGAAGTATTTTGCTCATTTTAGAGAACTATTTTGGTCTTTTTTAGAAAAAATGATAATTGATATTTTTGAAGGTGTTAGACTTCAGTTTTTGATTTTTTGCAAAAAATTGGAAAAATAGAAATTTGTATGTGTTAGTCTTCAATCCCGGATTTTTTTGAGAAAAACATGAAAAATGAAGTATTTTGCTCATTTTAGAGAACTATTTTGGTCTTTTTTAGACTTCAGTTTTTTACTTTTTGCAAAAAATTGGAAAAATTGAAATTTGTATGTGTTAGTCTTCAATCACGGAATTTTTTGAGAAAATCATGAAAAATGAAGTATTTTGCTCATTTTAGATAACTATTTTGGTGTTTTTTAGAAAAAATGATAATTGATATTTTTGAAGGTGTTAGAATTCAATTTTTGATTTTATGCAAAAAATAGGAAAAATAGAAATTTGTATGTGTTAGTCTTCAATCCCGGAGTTTTTCGAGAAAAACATGAAAAATGAAGTATTTTGCTCATTTTAAAGAACTATTTTGGTCTTTTTTAGACTTCAGTTTTTTATTTTTTGCAAAAAATTGGAAAAATTGAAATTTGTATGTGTTAGTCTTCAATCACGAAATTTTTTGAGAAAATCATGAAAAATGAAGTATTTTGCTCATTTTAGAGAATTGTTTTGGTCTTTTTTAGAAAAAATGATAATCGATATTTTTGAAGGTGTTAGACTTCAGTTTTTTATTTTATGCAAAAAAATAGGAAAAATAGAAATTCGTATGTGTTAGTCTTCAATCCCGGAGTTTTTCGAGAACAACATGAAAAATGAAGTATTTTGCTCATTTTAGAGAACTATTTTGGTCTTTTTTAGAAAAAATGATAATTGATATTTTTGAAGGTGTTAGATTTCAGTTTTTTATTTTTTGCAAAAAATAGGAAAAATAGAAATTTGTATGTGTTAGTCTTCAATCACGAAGTTTTTTGAGAAAAATATGAAAAGTGAAGTATTTTTCTCATATTAGAGAACTATTTTGGTCTTTTTTAGAAAAAATGATAATTGATATTTTTTAAGGTGTTAGACTTCAATTTTTGATTTTATGCAAAAAAATAGGAAAAATAGAAATTTGTATGTGTCAGTCTTCAATCCCGGAGTTTTTCGAGAAAAACACGAAAAATGAAGTATTTTGCTCATTTTAGAGAACTATTTTGGTCTTTCTTAGAAAAAATGATAATTGATATTTTTGAAGGTGTTAGACTTCAGTTTTTGATTTTTTGCAAAAAATTGGAGAAATAGAAATTTGTATGTGTTAGTCTTCAATCACGGAATTTTTTGAGAAAAACATGAAAAATGAAGTATTTTACTCATTTTAGAGAACTATTTTGGTCTTTTTTAGAAAAAATGATAATTGATATTTTTGAAGGTGTTAGACTTCAGTTTTTGATTTTATGCAAAAAATAGGAAAAATAGAAATTTGTTTGTGTTAGTCTTCAATCCCGGAGTTTTTTGAGAAAAACAAGAAAAATAAAGTATTTTGCTCATTTTAGAGAACTATTTTGGTCTATTTTAGAAAAAATGACAATTGATATTTTTGAAGGTGTTAGACTTCAGTTTTTGATTTTTTGCAACAAATTGGAAAAATTGAAATTTGTATGTATTAGTCTTCAATAACGGAATTTTTTGAGAAAAACATGAAAAGTGAAGTATTTTGCTCATTTTAGAGAACTATTTTGGTCTTTTTTAGAAAAAATGATAATTGATATTTTTGAAGGTGTTAGACTTCAGTTTTTGATTTTATGCAAAAAATAGGAAAAATATAAATTTGTATGTGTAAGTCTTCAATCCTGGAGTTTTTTGAGAAAAACATGAAAAATGAAGTATTTTGCTCATTTTAGAGAACTATTTTGGTGTTTTTTAGAAAAAATGATAATTGATATTTTTGAAGGTGTTAGACTTCAATTTTTGATTTTATGCAAAAAATAGGAAAAATAGAAATTTGTATGTGTTAGTCTTCAATCCCGGAGTTTTTCGAGAAAAACATGAAAAATGAAGTATTTTGCTCATTTTAGAGAACTATTTTGGTCATTTTTAGACTTCAGTTTTTTATTTTTTGCAAAAAATTGGAAAAATTGAAATTTGTATGTGTTAGTCTTCAATCACGGAATTTTTTGAGAAAATCATGAAAAATGAAGTATTTTGCTCATTTTAGAGAATTGTTTTGGTCTTTTTTAGAAAAAATGATAATTGATATTTTTGAAGGTGTTAGACTTCAGTTTTTGATTTTATGCAAAAAAATAGGAAAAATAGAAATTCGTATGTGTTAGTCTTCAATCCCGGAGTTTTTCGAGAACAACATGAAAAATGAAGTATTTTGCTCATTTTAGAGAACTATTTTGGTCTTTTTTAGAAAAAATGATAATTGATATTTTTGAAGGTGTTAGACTTCAGTTTTTGATTTTTTGCAAAAAATTGGAAAAATAGAAATTTGTATGTGTTAGTCTTCAATCACGGAATTTTTTGAGAAAAACATGAATAATGAAGTATTTTGCTCATTTTAGAGAACTATTTTGGTCTTTTTTAGAAAAAATGATAATTGATATTTTGAGGGTGTCAGACTCAGTTTTTGATTTTATGCAAAAAATAGGAAAAATAGAAATTTGTATGTGTTAGTCTTCAATCCCAGAGTTTTTTGAGAAAAACATGAAAAATGAAGTATTTTGCTCATTTTAGAGAACTATTTTGGTCTTTTTTAGAAAAAATGATAATTGATATTTTTGAAGGTGTTAGACTTCAGTTTTTTATTTTATGAAAAAAATAGGAAAAATATAAATTTGTATGTGTAAGTCTTCAATCCTGGAGTTTTTTGAGAAAAACATGAAAAATGAAGTATTTTGCTCATTTTAGAGAACTATTTTGGTCTTTTTTAGAAAAAATGACAATTGATATTTTTGAAGGTGTTAGACTTCATTTTTTTATTTTTTGCAAAAAATAGTGAAAATAGAAATTTGTATGTGTTAGTCTTCAATCACGAAGTTTTTTGAGAAAAATATGAAAAGTGAAGTATTTTTCTCATATTAGAGAACTATTTTGGTCTTTTTTTAGAAAAAATGATAATTGATATTTTTGAAGGTGTTAGACTTCAGTTATTGATTTTATGCAAAAAATAGGAAAAATAGAAATTTGTATGTGTTAGTCTTCAATCCCGGAGTTTTTCGAGAAAAACATGAAAAATGAAGTATTTTGCTCATTTTAGAGAACTATTTTGGTCTTTTTTAGACTTCAGTTTTTTATTTTTTGCAAAAAATTGGAAAAATTGAAATTTGTATGTGTTAGTCTTCAATCAGGGAATTTTTTGAGAAAATCATGAAAAATGAAGTGTTTTGCTCATTTTAGAGAATTGTTTTGGTCTTTTTTATAAAAAATGATAATTGATATTTTTGAAGGTGTTAGCCTTCAGTTTTTGATTTTATGCAAAAAAAAATAGGAAAAATAGAAATTCGTATGTGTTAGTCTTCAATCCCCGAGTTTTTCGAGAACAACATGAAAAATGAAGTATTTTGCTCATTTTAGAGAACTATTTTGGTCTTTTTGAGAAAAAATGATAATTGATATTTTTGAGGGTGTTAGACATCAGTTTTTGATTTTTTGCAAAAAATTGGAAAAATAGAAATTTGTATGTGTTAGTCTTCAATCACGGAATTTTTTGAGAAAAACATGACAAATGAAGTATTTCGCTCATTTTAGAGAACTATTTTGGTCTTTTTTAGAAAAAATGATAATTGATATTTTTAAAGGTGTTAGAATTTAGTTTTTGATTTTTTGCAAAAAATTGGAAAAATTGAAATTTGTATGTGTTAGTCTTCAATCACGGAATTTTTTGAGAAAAACATGACAAATGAAGTATTTCGCTCATTTTAGAGAACTATTTTGGTCTTTTTCAGAAAAAATGATAATTGATATTTTTAAAGGTGTTAGACTTTAGCTTTTGATTTTTTGCAAAAAATCAAAAAAAATGAAATTTGTATGTGTTAGTCTTCAATCACGGAATTTTTTGAGAAAAACATGAAAAGTGAAGTATTTTGCTCATTTTAGAGATCTATTTTGGTCTTTTTTAGAAAAAATTATAATTGATATTTTTGAAGGTGTTAGACTTCAGTTTTTGATTTTATGCAAAAAATAGGAAAAATAGAAATTTGTATGTGTTAGTCTTCAATCCCGGATTTTTTTGAGAAAAACATGAAAAATGAAGTATTTTGCTCATTTTAGAGAACTATTTTGGTCTTTTTTAGACTTCAGTTTTTTACTTTTTGCAAAAAATTGGAAAAATTGAAATTTGTATGTGTTAGTCTTCAATCACGGAATTTTTTGAGAAAATCATGAAAAATGAAGTATTTTGCTCATTTTAGAGAATTGTTTTGGTCTTTTTTAGAAAAAATGATAATTGATATTTTTGAAGGTGGTAGACTTCAGTTTTTTATTTTATGCAAAAAATAGGAAAAATAGAAATTCGTATGTGTTAGTCTTCAATCCCGGAGTTTTTCGAGAACAACATGAAAAATGAAGTATTTTGCTCATTTTAGAGAACTATTTTGGTCTTTTTTAGAAAAAATGATAATTGATATTTTTGAAGGTGTTAGACTTCAGTTTTTGATTTTTTGCAAAAAATTGGAAAAATAGAAATTTGTATGTGTTAGTCTTCAATCCCGGATTTTTTTGAGAAAAACATGAAAAATGAAGTATTTTGCTCATTTTAGAGAACTATTTTGGTCTTTTTTAGACTTCAGTTTTTTACTTTTTGCAAAAAATTGGAAAAATTGAAATTTGTATGTGTTAGTCTTCAATCACGGAATTTTTTGAGAAAATCATGAAAAATGAAGTATTTTGCTCATTTTAGAGAACTATTTTGGTCTTTTTTAGAAAAAATGATAATTGATATTTTTGAAGGTGTTAGAATTCAATTTTTGATTTTATGCAAAAAATAGGAAAAATAGAAATTTGTATGTGTTAGTCTTCAATCCCGGAGTTTTTCGAGAAAAACATGAAAAATGAAGTATTTTGCTCATTTTAGAGAACTATTTTGGTCTTTTTTAGACTTCAGTTTTTTATTTTTTGCAAAAAATTGGAAAAATTGAAATTTGTATGTGTTAGTCTTCAATCACGAAATTTTTTGAGAAAATCATGAAAAATGAAGTATTTTGCTCATTTTAGAGAATTGTTTTGGTCTTTTTTAGAAAAAATGATAATCGATATTTTTGAAGGTGTTAGACTTCAGTTTTTTATTTTATGCAAAAAAATAGGAAAAATAGAAATTCGTATGTGTTAGTCTTCAATCCCGGAGTTTTTCGAGAACAACATGAAAAATGAAGTATTTTGCTCATTTTAGAGAACTATTTTGGTCTTTTTTAGAAAAAATGATAATTGATATTTTTGAAGGTGTTAGACTTCAGTTTTTGATTTTTTGCAAAAAATTGGAAAAATAGAAATTTGTATGTGTTAGTCTTCAATCCCGGATTTTTTTGAGAAAAACATGAAAAATGAAGTATTTTGCTCATTTTAGAGAACTATTTTGGTCTTTTTTAGACTTCAGTTTTTTACTTTTTGCAAAAAATTGGAAAAATTGAAATTTGTATGTGTTAGTCTTCAATCACGGAATTTTTTGAGAAAATCATGAAAAATGAAGTATTTTGCTCATTTTAGAGAACTATTTTGGTCTTTTTTAGAAAAAATGATAATTGATATTTTTGAAGGTGTTAGAATTCAATTTTTGATTTTATGCAAAAAATAGGAAAAATAGAAATTTGTATGTGTTAGTCTTCAATCCCGGAGTTTTTCGAGAAAAACATGAAAAATGAAGTATTTTGCTCATTTTAGAGAACTATTTTGGTCTTTTTTAGACTTCAGTTTTTTATTTTTTGCAAAAAATTGGAAAAATTGAAATTTGTATGTGTTAGTCTTCAATCACGAAATTTTTTGAGAAAATCATGAAAAATGAAGTATTTCGCTCATTTTAGAGAATTGTTTTGGTCTTTTTTAGAAAAAATGATAATCGATATTTTTGAAGGTGTTAGACTTCAGTTTTTTATTTTATGCAAAAAAATAGGAAAAATAGAAATTCGTATGTGTTAGTCTTCAATCCCGGAGTTTTTCGAGAACAACATGAAAAATGAAGTATTTTGCTCATTTTAGAGAACTATTTTGGTCTTTTTTAGAAAAAATGATAATTGATATTTTTGAAGGTGTTAGATTTCAGTTTTTTATTTTTTGCAAAAAATAGGAAAAATAGAAATTTGTATGTGTTAGTCTTCAATCACGAAGTTTTTTGAGAAAAATATGAAAAGTGAAGTATTTTTCTCATATTAGAGAACTATTTTGGTCTTTTTTAGAAAAAATGATAATTGATATTTTTTAAGGTGTTAGACTTCAATTTTTGATTTTATGCAAAAAAATAGGAAAAATAGATATTTGTATGTGTCAGTCTTCAATCCCGGAGTTTTTCGAGAAAAACACGAAAAATGAAGTATTTTGCTCATTTTAGAGAACTATTTTGGTCTTTCTTAGAAAAAATGATAATTGATATTTTTGAAGGTGTTAGACTTCAGTTTTTGATTTTTTGCAAAAAATTGGAGAAAAAGAAATTTGTATGTGTTAGTCTTCAATCACGGAATTTTTTGAGAAAAACATGAAAAATGAAGTATTTTACTCATTTTAGAGAACTATTTTGGTCTTTTTTAGAAAAAATGATAATTGATATTTTTGAAGGTGTTAGACTTCAGTTTTTGATTTTATGAAAAAAATAGGAAAAATAGAAATTTGTTTGTGTTAGTCTTCAATCCCGGAGTTTTTTGAGAAAAACAAGAAAAATAAAGTATTTTAATCATTTTAGAGAACTATTTTGGTCTATTTTAGAAAAAATGACAATTGATATTTTTGAAGGTGTTAGACTTCAGTTTTTTATTTTTTGCAACAAATTGGAAAAATTGAAATTTGTATGTGTTAGTCTTCAATAACGGAATTTTTTGAGAAAAACATGAAAAGTGAAGTATTTTGCTCATTTTAGAGAACTATTTTGGTCTTTTTTAGAAAAAATGATAATTGATATTTTTGAAGGTGTTAGACTTCAGTTTTTGATTTTATGCAAAAAATAGGAAAAATATAAATTTGTATGTGTAAGTCTTCAATCCTGGAGTTTTTTGAGAAAAACATGAAAAATGAAGTATTTTGCTCATTTTAGAGAACTATTTTAGTCTTTTTTAGAAAAAATGATAATTGATATTTTTGAAGGTGTTAGACTTCAATTTTTGATTTTATGCAAAAAATAGGAAAAATAGAAATTTGTATGTGTTAGTCTTCAATCCCGGAGTTTTTCGAGAAAAACATGAAAAATGAAGTATTTTGCTCATTTTAGAGAACTATTTTGGTCATTTTTAGACTTCAGTTTTTTATTTTTTGCAAAAAATTGGAAAAATTGAAATTTGTATGTGTTAGTCTTCAATCACGGAATTTTTTGAGAAAATCATGAAAAATGAAGTATTTTGCTCATTTTAGAGAATTGTTTTGGTCTTTTTTAGAAAAAATGATAATTGATATTTTTGAAGGTGTTAGACTTCAGTTTTTGATTTTATGAAAAAAAATAGGAAAAATAGAAATTCGTATGTGTTAGTCTTCAATCCCGGAGTTTTTCGAGAACAACATGAAAAATGAAGTATTTTGCTCATTTTAGAGAACTATTTTGGTCTTTTTTAGAAAAAATGATAATTGATATTTTTGAAGGTGTTAGACTTCAGTTTTTGATTTTATGCAAAAAAATAGGAAAAATAGAAATTTGTATGTGTTAGTCTTCAATCACGGAATTTTTTGAGAAAAACATGAATAATGAAGTATTTTGCTCATTTTAGAGAACTATTTTGGTCTTTTTTAGAAAAAATGATAATTGATATTTTGAAGGTGTTAGACTCAGTTTTTGATTTTATGCAAAAAATAGGAAAAATAGAAATTTGAATGTGTTAGTCTTCAATCCCAGAGCTTTTTGAGAAAAACATGAAAAATGAAGTATTTTGCTCATTTTAGAGAACTATTTTGGTCTTTTTTAGAAAAAATGATAATTGATATTTTTGAAGGTGTTAGACTTCAGTTTTTGATTTTTTGCAAAAAATTGGAAAAATAGAAATTTTAATGTGTTAGTCTTCAATCACGGAATTTTTTGAGAAAAACATGAATAATGAAGTATTTTGCTCATTTTAGAGAACTATTTTGGTCTTTTTTAGAAACAATGATAATTGATATTTTTGAAGGTGTTAGACTTAATTTTTTGATTTTATCCAAAAAATAGGAAAAATAGAAATTTGTATGTGTTAGTCTTCAATCCCGGAGTTTTTTGAGAAAAACATGAAAAATGAAGTATTTTGCTCATTTTAGAGAACTATTTCGGGCTTTTTTAGAAAAAATGATAATTGATATTTTTGAAGGTGTTAGACTTCAGTTTTTGATTTTATGCAAAAAATAGGAAAAATATAAATTTGTATGTGTAAGTCTTCAATCCTGGAGTTTTTTGAGAAAAACATGAAAAATGAAGTATTTTGCTCATTTTAGAGAACTATTTTGGTCTTTTTTAGAAAAAATGATAATTAATATTTTTGAAGGTGTTAGACTTCAGTTTTTTATTTTTTGCAAAAAATATGAAAAATATAAATTTGTATGTGTTAGTCTTCAATCACGAAGTTTTTTGAGAAAAATATGAAAAGTGAAGTATTTTTCTCATATTACAGAACTATTTTGGTCTTTTTTAGAAAAAATGATAATTGATATTTTTTAAGGTGTTAGACTTCAATTTTCGATTTTATGCAAAAAATAGGAAAAATAGAAATTTGTATGTGTTAGTCTTCAATCCCGGAGTTTTTCGAGAAAAACACGAAAAATGAAGTATTTTGCTCATTTTAGAGAACTATTTTGGTCTTTCTTAGAAAAAATGATAATTGATATTTTTGAAGGTGTTAGACTTCAGTTTTTGATTTTTTGCAAAAAATTGGAAAAATAGAAATTTGTATGTGTTAGTCTTCAATCACGGAATTTTTTGAGAAAAACATGAAAAATGAAGTATTTTACTCATTTTAGAGAACTATTTTGGTCTTTTTTAGAAAAAATGATAATTGATATTTTTGAAGGTGTTAGACTTCAGTTTTTGATTTTATGCAAAAAATAGGAAAAATAGAAATTTGTTTGTGTTAGTCTTCAATCCCGTAGTTTTTTGAGAAAAACAAGAAAAATAAAGTATTTTGCTCATTTTAGAGAACTATTTTGGTCTATTTTAGAAAAAATGATAATTGATATTTTTGAAGGTGTTAGTCTTCAGTTTTTGATTTTTTGCAACAAATTGGAAAAATTGAAATTTGTATGTGTTAGTCTTCAATAACGGAATTTTTTGAGAAAAACATGAAAAGTGAAGTATTTTGCTCATTTTAGAGAACTATTTTGGTCTTTTTTGGAAAAAATGATAATTGATATTTTTGAAGGTGTTAGACTTCCGTTTTTGATTTTATGCAAAAAATAGGAAAAATATAAATTTGTATGTGTAAGTCTTCAATCCTAGAGTTTTTTGAGAAAAACATGAAAAATGAAGTATTTTGCTCATTTTAGAGAACTATTTTGGTCTTTTTTAGAAAAAATGATAATTGATATTTTTGAAGGTCAATTTTTGATTTTATGCAAAAAAATAGGAAAAATAGAAATTTGTATGTGTTAGTCTTCAATCCCGGAGTTTTTCGAGAAAAACACGAAAAATGAAGTATTTTGCTCATTTTAGAGAACTATTTTGGTCTTTTTTAGACTTCAGTTTTTTATTTTTTGCAAAAAATTGGAAAAATTGAAATTTGTATGTGTTAGTCTTCAATCACGGAATTTTTTGAGAAAATCATGAAAAATGAAGTATTTTGCTCATTTTAGAGAATTGTTTTGGTCTTTTTTAGAAAAAATGATAATTGATATTTTTGAAGGTGTTAGACTTCAGTTTTTGATTTTATGCAAAAAAAATAGGAAAAATAGAAATTCGTATGTGTTAGTCTTCAATCCGGGAGTTTTTCGAGAACAACATGAAAAATGAAGTATTTTGCTCATTTTAGAGAAATATTTTGGTTTTTTTAGAAAAAATGATAATTGATATTTTTGAAGGTGTTAGACTTCAGTTTTTGATTTTTTGCAAACAATTGGAAAAATAGAAATTTGTATGTGTTAGTCTTCAATCACGGAATATTTTGAGAAAAACATGAATAATGAAGTATTTTGCTCATTTTAGAGAACTATATTGGTCTTTTTTAGAAAAAATGATAATTGATATTTTTGAAGGAGTTAGACTTCAGTTTTTGATTTTATGCAAAAAATAGGAAAAATATAAATTTGTATGTGTAAGTCTTCAATCCTGGAGTTTTTTGAGAAAAACATGAAAAATGAAGTATTTTGATCATTTTAGAGAACTATTTTGGTCTTTCTTAGAAAAAATGATAATTGATATTTTTGAAGGTGTTAGACTTCAGTTTTTGATTTTTTGCAAAAAATTGGAGAAAGAGAAATTTGTATGTGTTAGTCTTCAATCACGGAATTTTTTGAGAAAAACATGAAAAATGATGTATTTTACTCATTTTAGAGAACTATTTTGGTCTTTTTTAGAAAAAATGATAATTGATATTTTTGAAGGTGTTAGACTTCAGTTTTTGATTTTATGCAAAAAATAGGAAAAATAGAAATTTGTTTGTGTTAGTCTTCAATCACGGAATTTTTTGAGAAAAACATGAAGAATGAAGTATTTTGCTCATTTTAGAGAACTATTTTGGTCTTTTTTAGAAAAAATGATAATTGATATTTTTGAAGGTGTTAGACTTAAGTTTTTGATTTTATGCAAAAAATAGGAAAAATAGAAATTTGTATGTGTTAGTCTTCAATCCCAGAGTTTTTTGAGAAAAACATGAAAAATGAAGTATTTTGCTCATTTTAGAGAACTATTTCGGGCTTTTTTAGAAAAAATGATAATTGATATTTTTGAAGGTGTTAGACTTCAGTTTTTGATTTTATGCAAAAAATAGGAAAAATATAAATTTGTATGTGTAAGTCTTCAATCCTGGAGTTTTTTGAGAAAAACATGAAAAGTGAAGTATTTTGCTCATTTTAGAGAACTATTTTGGTCTTTTTTAGAAAAAATGATAATTGATATTTTTGAAGGTGTTAGACTTCAGTTTTTGATTTTATGCAAAAAATAGGAAAAATATAAATTTGTATGTGTAAGTCTTCAATCCTGGAGTTTTTTGAGAAAAACATGAAAAATGAAGTATTTTGCTCATTTTAGAGAACTATTTTGGTCTTTTTTAGAAAAAATGATAATTGATATTTTTGAAGGTGTTAGACTTCAGTTTTTGATTTTATGCAAAAAATAGGAAAAATATAAATTTGTATGTGTAAGTCTTCAATCCTGGAGTTTTTTGAGAAAAACATGAAGAATGAAGTATTTTGCTCATTTTAGAGAACTATTTTGGTCTTTTTTAGAAAAAATGATAATTGATATTTTTGAAGGTGTTAGACTTCAGTTTTTGATTTTATGCAAAAAATAGGAAAAATATAAATTTGTATGTGTAAGTCTTCAATCCTGGAGTTTTTTGAGAAAAACATGGAAAATGAAGTATTTTGCTCATTTTAGAGAACTATTTTGGTCTTTTTTAGAAAAAATGATAATTGATATTTTTGAAGGTGTTAGACTTCAATTTTTGATTTTATGCAAAAAATAGGAAAAATAGAAATTTGTATGTGTTAGTCTTCAATCCCGGAGTTTTTCGAGAAAAACATGAAAAATGAAGTATTTTGCTCATTTTAGAGAACTATTTTGGTCTTTTTTAGACTTCCGTTTTTTATTTTTTGCAAAAAATTGGAAAAATTGAAATTTGTATGTGTTAGTCTTCAATCACGGAATTTTTTGAGAAAATCATGAAAAATGAAGTATTTTGCTCATTTTAGAGAATTGTTTTGGTCATTTTTAGAAAAAATGATAATTGATATTTTTGAAGGTGTTAGACTTCAGTTTTTGATTTTATGCAAAAAAATAGGAAAAATAGAAATTCGTATGTGTTAGTCTTCAATCCCGGAGTTTTTCGAGAACAACATGAAAAATGAAGTATTTTGCTCATTTTAGAGAACTATTTTGGTCTTTTTTAGAAAAAATGATAATTGATATTTTTGAAGGTGTTAGACTTCAGTTTTTTATTTTTTGCAAAAAATTGGAAAAATAGAAATTTGTATGTGTTAGTCTTCAATCACGGAATTTTTTGAGAAAAACATGAATAATGAAGTATTTTGCTCATTTTAGAGAACTATTTTGGTCTTTTTTAGAAAAAATGATAATTGATATTTTGAAGGTGTCAGACTCAGTTTTTGATTTTATGCAAAAAATAGGAAAAATAGAAATTTGTATGTGTTAGTCTTCAATCCCAGAGTTTTTTGAGAAAAACATGAAAAATGAAGTATTTTGCTCATTTTAGAGAACTATTTTGGTCTTTTTTAGAAAAAATGATAATTGATATTTTTGAAGGTGTTAGACTTCAGTTTTTGATTTTATGCAAAAAAAATAGGAAAAATAGAAATTTGTATGTGTTAGTCTTCAATCACGGAATTTTTTGAGAAAAACATGAATAATGAAGTATTTTGCTCATTTTAGAGAACAATTTTGGTCTTTTTTAGAAAAAATTATAATTGATTTTTGAAGGTGTTAGACTCAGTTTTTGATTTTATGCAAAAAATAGAAAAAATAGAAATTTGAATGTGTTAGTCTTCAATCCCAGAGTTTTTTGAGAAAAACATGAAAAATGAAGTATTTTGCTCATTTTAGAGAACTATTTTGGTCTTTTTTAGAAAAAATGATAATTGATATTTTTGAAGGTGTTAGACTTCAGTTTTTGATTTTTTGCAAAAAATTGGAAAAATAGAAATTTTAATGTGTTAGTCTTCAATCACGGAATTTTTTGAGAAAAACATGAATAATGAAGTATTTTGCTCATTTTAGAGAACTATTTTGGTCTTTTTTAGAAACAATGATAATTGATATTTTTGAAGGTGTTAGACTTAATTTTTTGATTTTATCCAAAAAATAGGAAAAATAGAAATTTGTATGTGTTAGTCTTCAATCCCGGAGTTTTTTGAGAAAAACATGAAAAATGAAGTATTTTACTCATTTTAGAGAACTATTTCGGGCTTTTTTAGAAAAAATGATAATTGATATTTTTGAAGGTGTTAGACTTCAGTTTTTGATTTTATGCAAAAAATAGGAAAAATATAAATTTGTATGTGTAAGTCTTCAATCCTGGAGTTTTTTGAGAAAAACATGAAAAATGAAGTATTTTGCTCATTTTAGAGAACTATTTTGGTCTTTTTTCGAAAAAATGATAATTGATATTTTTGAAGATGTTAGACTTCAGTTTTTTATTTTTTGCAAAAAATATGAAAAATATAAATTTGTATGTGTTAGTCTTCAATCACGAAGTTTTTTGAGAAAAATATGAAAAGTGAAGTATTTTTCTCATATTACAGAACTATTTTGGTCTTTTTTAGAAAAAATGATAATTGATATTTTTTATGGTGTTAGACTTCAATTTTTGATTTTATGCAAAAAATAGGAAAAATAGAAATTTGTATGTGTTAGTCTTCAATCCCGGAGTTTTTCGAGAAAAACACGAAAAATGAAGTATTTTGCTCATTTTAGAGAACTATTTTGGTCTTTCTTAGAAAAAATGATAATTGATATTTTTGAAGGTGTTAGACTTCAGTTTTTGATTTTTTGCAAAAAATTGGAGAAATAGAATTTTGTATGTGTTAGTCTTCAATCACGGAATTTTTTGAGAAAAACATGAAAAATGAAGTATTTTACTCATTTTAGAGAACTATTTTGGTCTTTTTTAGAAAAAATGATAATTGATATTTTTGAAGGTGTTAGACTTCAGTTTTTTATTTTATGCAAAAAATAGGAAAAAAAGAAATTTGTTTGTGTTAGTCTTCAATCCCGGAGTTTTTTGAGAAAAACAAGAAAAATAAAGTATTTTGCTCATTTTAGAGAACTATTTTGGTCTATTTTAGAAAAAATGATAATTGATATTTTTGAAGGTGTTAGTCTTCAGTTTTTGATTTTTTGCAACAAATTGGAAAAATTGAAATTTGTATGTGTTAGTCTTCAATAACGGAATTTTTTGAGAAAAACATGAAAAGTGAAGTATTTTGCTCATTTTAGAGAACTATTTTGGTCTTTTTTAGAAAAAATGATAATTGATATTTTTGAAGGTGTTAGACTTCAGTTTTTGATTTTATGCAAAAAATAGGAAAAATATAAATTTGTATGTGTAAGTCTTCAATCCTGGAGTTTTTTGAGAAAAACATGAAAAATGAAGTATTTTGCTCATTTTAGAGAACTATTTTGGTCTTTTTTAGAAAAAATGATAATTGATATTTTGAAGGTGTTAGACTCAGTTTTTGATTTTATGCAAAAAATAGGAAAAATAGAAATTTGTATGTGTTAGTCTTCAATCCCAGAGTTTTTTGAGAAAAACATGAAAAATGAAGTATTTTGCTCATTTTAGAGAACTATTTTGGTCTTTTTTAGAAAAAATGATAATTGATATTTTTGAAGGTGTTAGACTTCAGTTTTTGATTTTTTGCGAAAAATTGGAAAAATAGAAATTTTAATGTGTTAGTCTTCAATCACGGAATTTTTTGAGAAAAACATGAATAATGAAGTATTTTGCTCATTTTAGAGAACTATTTTGGTCTTTTTTAGAAAAAATGATAATTGATATTTTGAAGGTGTTAGACTCAGTTTTTGATTTTATGCAAAAAATAGGAAAAATAGAAATTTGTATGTGTTAGTCTTCAATCACAGAGTTTTTTGAGAAAAACATGAAAAATGAAGTATTTTGCTCATTTTAGAGAACTATTTTGGTCTTTTTTAGAAAAAATGATAATTGATATTTTTGAAGGTGTTAGACTTCAGTTTTTGATTTTTTGCAAAAAATTGGAAAAATAGAAATTTTAATGTGTTAGTCTTCAATCACGGAATTTTTTGAGAAAAACATGAATAATGAAGTATTTTGCTCATTTTAGAGAACTATTTTGGTCTTTTTTAGAAACAATGATAATTGATATTTTTGAAGGTGTTAGACTTAATTTTTTGATTTTATCCAAAAAATAGGAAAAATAGAAATTTGTATGTGTTAATCTTCAATCCCGGAGTTTTTTGAGAAAAACATGAAAATTGAAGTATTTTGCTCATTTTAGAGAACTATTTCGGGCTTTTTTAGAAAAAATGATAATTGATATTTTTGAAGGTGTTAGACTTCAGTTTTTGATTTTATGCAAAAAATAGGAAAAATATAAATTTGTATGTGTAAGTCTTCAATCCTGGAGTTTTTTGAGAAAAACATGAAAAATGAAGTATTTTGCTCATTCTAGAGAACTATTTTGGTCTTTTTTAGAAAAAATGATAATTGATATTTTAGAAGGTGTTAGACTTCAGTTTTTTATTTTTTGCAAAAAATAGGAAAAATAGAAATTTGTATGTGTTAGTCTTCAATCACGAAATTTTTTGAGAAAAATATGAAAAGTGAAGTATTTTTCTCATATTACAGAACTATTTTGGTCTTTTTTAGAAAAAATGATAATTGATATTTTTTAAGGTGTTAGACTTCAATTTTTGATTTTATGCAAAAAATAGGAAAAATAGAAATTTGTATGTGTTAGTCTTCAATCCCGGAGTTTTTCGAGAAAAACACGAAAAATGAAGTATTTTGCTCATTTTAGAGAACTATTTTGGTCTTTCTTAGAAAAAATGATAATTGATATTTTTGAAGGTGTTAGACTTCAGTTTTTTATTTTTTGCAAAAAATTGGAGAAATAGAAATTTGTATGTGTTAGTCTTCAATCACGGAATTTTTTGAGAAAAACATGAAAAATGAAGTATTTTACTCATTTTAGAGAACTATTTTGGTCTTTTTTAGAAAAAATGATAATTGATATTTTTGAAGGTGTTAGACTTTAGTTTTTGATTTTATGCAAAAAATAGGAAAAATAGAAATTTGTTTGTGTTAGTCTTCAATCCCGGAGTTTTTTGAGAAAAACAAGAAAAATAAAGTATTTTGCTCATTTTAGAGAACTATTTTGGTCTATTTTAGAAAAAATGATAATTGATATTTTTGAAGGTGTTAGTCTTCAGTTTTTGATTTTTTGCAACAAATTGGAAAAATTGAAATTTGTATGTGTTAGTCTTCAATAACGGAATTTTTTGAGAAAAACATGAAAAGTGAAGTATTTTGCTCATTTTAGAGAACTATTTTGGTCTTTTTTAGAAAAAATGATAATTGATATTTTTGAAGGTAGACTTCAGTTTTTGATTTTATGCAAAAAATAGGAAAAATATAAATTTGTATGTGTAAGTCTTCAATCCTGGAGTTTTTTGAGAAAAACATGAAAAATGAAGTATTTTGCTCATTTTAGAGAATTGTTTTGGTCTTTTTTAGAAAAAATGATAATTGATATTTTTGAAGGTCAATTTTTGATTTTATGCAAAAAATAGGAAAAATAGAAATTTGTATGTGTTAGTCTTCAATCCCGGAGTTTTTCGAGAAAAACATGAAAAATGAAGTATTTTGCTCATTTTAGAGAATTGTTTTGGTCTTTTTTAGAAAAAATGATAATTGATATTTTTGAAGGTGTTAGACTTCAGTTTTTGATTTTATGCAAAAAAATAGGAAAAATAGAAATTCGTATGTGTTAGTCTTCAATCCCGGAGTTTTTCGAGAACAACATGAAAAATGAAGTATTTTGCTCATTTTAGAGAACTATTTTGGTCTTTTTTAGAAAAAATGATAATTGATATTTTTGAGGGTGTTAGACATCAGTTTTTGATTTTTTGCAAAAAATTGGAAAAATAGAAATTTGTATATGTTAGTCTTTAATCACGGAATTTTTTGAGAAAAACATGACAAATGAAGTATTTCGCTCATTTTAGAGAACTATTTTGGTCTTTTTTAGAAAAAATGATAATTGATATTTTTAAAGGTGTTAGAATTTAGTTTTTGATTTTTTGCAAAATATTGGAAAAATTGAAATTTGTATGTGTTAGTCTTCAATCACGGAATTTTTTGAGAAAAACATGACAAATGAAGTATTTCGCTCATTTTAGAGAACTATTTTGGTCTTTTTTAGAAAAAATGATAATTGATATTTTTAAAGGTGTTAGACATTAGTTTTTGATTTTTTGCAAAAAATTGGAAAAAATGAAATTTGTATGTGTTAGTCTTCAATCACGGAATTTTTTGAGAAAAACATGAAAAGTGAAGTATTTTGCTCATTTTAGAGATCTATTTTGGTCTTTTTAAGAAAAAATTATAATTGATATTTTTGAAGGTGTTAGACTTCAGTTTTTGACTTTATGCAAAAAATAGGAAAAATAGAAATTTGTATGTGTTAGTCTTCAATCCCGGATTTTTTTGAGAAAAACATGAAAAATGAAGTATTTTGCTCATTTTAGAGAACTATTTTGGTCTTTTTTAGACTTCAGTTTTTTACTTTTTGCAAAAAATTGGAAAAATTGAAATTTGTATGTGTTAGTCTTCAATCACGGAATTTTTTGAGAAAATCATGAAAAATGAAGTATTTTGCTCATTTTAGAGAATTGTTTTGGTCTTTTTTAGAAAAAATGATAATTGATATTTTTGAAGGTGTTAGACTTAAGTTTTTTATTTTATGCAAAAAATAGGAAAAATAGAAATTCGTATGTGTTAGTCTTCAATCCCGGAGTTTTTCGAGAACAACATGAAAAATGAAGTATTTTGCTCATTTTAGAGAACTATTTTGGTCTTTTTTAGAAAAAATGATAATTGATATTTTTGAAGGTGTTAGACTTCAGTTTTTGATTTTTTGCAAAAAATTGGAAAAATAGAAATTTGTATGTGTTAGTCTTCAATCACGGAATTTTTTGAGAAAAACATGAAGAATGAAGTATTTTGCTTATTTTAGAGAACTATTTTGGTCTTTTTTAGAAAAAATGATAATTGATATTTTTGAAGGTGTTAGACTTAAGTTTTTGATTTTATGCAAAAAATAGGAAAAATATAAATTTGTATGTGTAAGTCTTCAATCCTGGAGTTTTTTGAGAAAAACATGAAAAATGAAGTATTTTGCTCATTTTAGAGAACTATTTTGGTCTTTTTTAGAAAAAATGATAATTGATATTTTTGAAGGTGTTAGACTTCAATTTTTGATTTTATGCAAAAAATAGGAAAAATAGAAATTTGTATGTGTTAGTCTTCAATCCCGGAGTTTTTCGAGAAAAACATGAAAAATGAAGTATTTTGCTCATTTTAGAGAACTATTTTGGTCTTTTTTAGACTTCAGTTTTTTATTTTTTGCAAAAAATTGGAAAAATTGAAATTTGTATGTGTTAGTCTTCAATCACGAAATTTTTTGAGAAAATCATGAAAAATGAAGTATTTTGCTCATTTTAGAGAATTGTTTTGGTCTTTTTTAGAAAAAATGATAATCGATATTTTTGAAGGTGTTAGACTTCAGTTTTTTATTTTATGCAAAAAAATAGGAAAAATAGAAATTCGTATGTGTTAGTCTTCAATCCCGGAGTTTTTCGAGAACAACATGAAAAATGAAGTATTTTGCTCATTTTAGAGAACTATTTTGGTCTTTTTTAGAAAAAATGATAATTGATATTTTTGAAGGTGTTAGACTTCAGTTTTTTATTTTTTGCAAAAAATAGGAAAAATAGAAATTTGTATGTGTTAGTCTTCAATCACGAAGTTTTTTGAGAAAAATATGAAAAGTGAAGTATTTTTCTCATATTAGAGAACTATTTTGGTCTTTTTTAGAAAAAATGATAATTGATATTTTTTAAGGTGTTAGACTTCAATTTTTGATTTTATGCAAAAAATAGGAAAAATAGAAATTTGTATGTGTCAGTCTTCAATCCCGGAGTTTTTCGAGAAAAACACGAAAAATGAAGTATTTTGCTCATTTTAGAGAACTATTTTGGTCTTTCTTAGAAAAAATGATAATTGATATTTTTGAAGGTGTTAGACTTCAATTTTTGATTTTATGCAAAAAATAGGAAAAATAGAAATTTGTTTGTGTTAGTCTTCAATCCCTGAGTTTTTTGAGAAAAACAAGAAAAATAAAGTATTTTGCTCATTTTAGAGAACTATTTTGGTCTATTTTAGAAAAAATGACAATTGATATTTTTGAAGGTGTTAGTCTTCAGTTTTTGATTTTATGCAAAAAATAGGAAAAATATAAATTTGTATGTGTAAGTCTTCAATCCTGGAGTTCTTTGAGAAAAACATGAAAAATGAAGTATTTTGCTCATTTTAGAGAACTATTTTGGTCTTTTTTAGAAAAAATGATAATTGATATTTTTGAAGGTGTTAGACTTCAATTTTTGATTTTATGCAAAAAATAGGAAAAATAGAAATTTGTATGTGTTAGTCTTCAATCCCGGAGTTTTTCGAGAAAAACATGAAAAATGAAGTATTTTGCTCATTTTAGAGAACTATTTTGGTCTTTTTTAGACTTCAGTTTTTTATTTTTTGCAAAAAATTGGAAAAATTGAAATTTGTATGTGTTAGTCTTCAATCACGGAATTTTTTGAGAAAATCATGAAAAATGAAGTATTTTGCTCATTTTAGAGAATTGTTTTGGTCTTTTTTAGAAAAAATGATAATTGATATTTTTGAAGGTGTTAGACTTCAGTTTTTGATTTTATGCAAAAAAATAGGAAAAATAGAAATTCGTATGTGTTAGTCTTCAATCCCGGAGTTTTTCGAGAACAACATGAAAAATGAAGTATTTTGCTCATTTTAGAGAACTATTTTGGTCTTTTTTAGAAAAAATGATAATTGATATTTTTGAGGGTGTTAGACATCAGTTTTTGATTTTTTGCAAAAAATTGGAAAAATAGAAATTTGTATGTGTTAGTCTTTAATCACGGAATTTTTTGAGAAAAACATGACAAATGAAGTATTTCGCTCATTTTAGAGAACTATTTTGGTCTTTTTTAGAAAAAATGATAATTGATATTTTTAAAGGTGTTAGAATTTAGTTTTTGATTTTTTGCAAAAAATTGGAAAAATTGAAATTTGTATGTGTTAGTCTTCAATCACGGAATTTTTTGAGAAAAACATGACAAATGAAGTATTTCGCTCATTTTAGAGAACTATTTTGGTCTTTTTTAGAAAAAATGATAATTGATATTTTTAAAGGTGTTAGACTTTAGTTTTTGATTTTTTGCAAAAAATTGGAAAAAATGAAATTTGTATGTGTTAGTCTTCAATCACGGAATTTTTTGAGAAAAACATGAAAAGTGAAGTATTTTGCTCATTTTAGAGATCTATTTTGGTCTTTTTTAGAAAAAATTATAATTGATATTTTTGAAGGTGTTAGACTTCAGTTTTTGACTTTATGCAAAAAATAGGAAAAATAGAAATTTGTATGTGTTAGTCTTCAATCCCGGATTTTTTTGAGAAAAACATGAAAAATGAAGTATTTTGCTCATTTTAGAGAACTATTTTGGTCTTTTTTAGACTTCAGTTTTTTACTTTTTGCAAAAAATTGGAAAAATTGAAATTTGTATGTGTTAGTCTTCAATCACGGAATTTTTTGAGAAAATCATGAAAAATGAAGTATTTTGCTCATTTTAGAGAATTGTTTTGGTCTTTTTTAGAAAAAATGATAATTGATATTTTTGAAGGTGTTAGACTTAAGTTTTTGATTTTATGCAAAAAATAGGAAAAATATAAATTTGTATGTGTAAGTCTTCAATCCTGGAGTTTTTTGAGAAAAACATGAAAAATGAAGTATTTTGCTCATTTTAGAGAACTATTTTGGTCTTTTTTAGAAAAAATGATAATTGATATTTTTGAAGGTGTTAGACTTCAATTTTTGATTTTATGCAAAAAATAGGAAAAATAGAAATTAGTATGTGTTAGTCTTCAATCCCGGAGTTTTTCGAGAAAAACATGAAAAATGAAGTATTTTGCTCATTTTAGAGAACTATTTTGGTCTTTTTTAGACTTCAGTTTTTTATTTTTTGCAAAAAATTGGAAAAATTGAAATTTGTATGTGTTAGTCTTCAATCACGAAATTTTTTGAGAAAATCATGAAAAATGAAGTATTTTGCTCATTTTAGAGAATTGTTTTGGTCTTTTTTAGAAAAAATGATAATCGATATTTTTGAAGGTGTTAGACTTCAGTTTTTTATTTTATGCAAAAAAATAGGAAAAATAGAAATTCGTATGTGTTAGTCTTCAATCCCGGAGTTTTTCGAGAACAACATGAAAAATGAAGTATTTTGCTCATTTTAGAGAACTATTTTGGTCTTTTTTAGAAAAAATGATAATTGATATTTTTGAAGGTGTTAGACTTCAGTTTTTTATTTTTTGCAAAAAATAGGAAAAATAGAAATTTGTATGTGTTAGTCTTCAATCACGAAGTTTTTTGAGAAAAATATGAAAAGTGAAGTATTTTTCTCATATTAGAGAACTATTTTGGTCTTTTTTAGAAAAAATGATAATTGATATTTTTTAAGGTGTTAGACTTCAATTTTTGATTTTATGCAAAAAATAGGAAAAATAGAAATTTGTATGTGTCAGTCTTCAATCCCGGAGTTTTTCGAGAAAAACACGAAAAATGAAGTATTTTGCTCATTTTAGAGAACTATTTTGGTCTTTCTTAGAAAAAATGATAATTGATATTTTTGAAGGTGTTAGACTTCAGTTTTTGATTTTTTGCAAAAAATTGGAGAAATAGAAATTTGTATGTGTTAGTCTTCAATCACGGAATTTTTTGAGAAAAACATGAAAAATGAAGTATTTTACTCATTTTAGAGAACTATTTTGGTCTTTTTTAGAAAAAATGATAATTGATATTTTTGAAGGTGTTAGACTTCAGTTTTTGATTTTATGCAAAAAATAGGAAAAATAGAAATTTGTTTGTGTTAGTCTTCAATCCCGGAGTTTTTTGAGAAAAACAAGAAAAATAAAGTATTTTGCTCATTTTAGAGAACTATTTTGGTCTATTTTAGAAAAAATGACAATTGATATTTTTGAAGGTGTTAGACTTCAGTTTTTGATTTTTTGCAACAAATTGGAAAAATTGAAATTTGTATGTGTTAGTCTTCAATAACGGAATTTTTTGAGAAAAACATGAAAAGTGAAGTATTTTGCTCATTTTAGAGAACTATTTTGGTCTTTTTTAGAAAAAATGATAATTGATATTTTTGAAGGTGTTAGACTTCAGTTTTTGATTTTATGCAAAAAATAGGAAAAATATAAATTTGTATGTGTAAGTCTTCAATCCTGGAGTTTTTTGAGAAAAACATGAAAAATGAAGTATTTTGCTCATTTTAGAGAACTATTTTGGTCTTTTTTAGAAAAAATGATAATTGATATTTTTGAAGGTGTTAGACTTCAATTTTTGATTTTATGCAAAAAATAGGAAAAATAGAAATTTGTATGTGTTAGTCTTCAATCCCGGAGTTTTTCGAGAAAAACATGAAAAATGAAGTATTTTGCTCATTTTAGAGAACTATTTTGGTCTTTTTTAGACTTCAGTTTTTTATTTTTTGCAAAAAATTGGAAAAATTGAAATTTGTATGTGTTAGTCTTCAATCACGGAATTTTTTGAGAAAATCATGAAAAATGAAGTATTTTGCTCATTTTAGAGAATTGTTTTGGTCTTTTTTAGAAAAAATGATAATTGATATTTTTGAAGGTGTTAGACTTCAGTTTTTGATTTTATGCAAAAAAATAGGAAAAATAGAAATTCGTATGTGTTAGTCTTCAATCCCGGAGTTTTTCGAGAACAACATGAAAAATGAAGTATTTTGCTCATTTTAGAGAACTATTTTGGTCTTTTTTAGAAAAAATGATAATTGATATTTTTGAGGGTGTTAGACATCAGTTTTTGATTTTTTGCAAAAAATTGGAAAAATAGAAATTTGTATGTGTTAGTCTTTAATCACGGAATTTTTTGAGAAAAACATGACAAATGAAGTATTTCGCTCATTTTAGAGAACTATTTTGGTCTTTTTTAGAAAAAATGATAATTGATATTTTTAAAGGTGTTAGAATTTAGTTTTTGATTTTTTGCAAAAAATTGGAAAAATTGAAATTTGTATGTGTTAGTCTTCAATCACGGAATTTTTTGAGAAAAACATGACAAATGAAGTATTTCGCTCATTTTAGAGAACTATTTTGGTCTTTTTTAGAAAAAATGATAATTGATATTTTTAAAGGTGTTAGACTTTAGTTTTTGATTTTTTGCAAAAAATTGGAAAAAATGAAATTTGTATGTGTTAGTCTTCAATCACGGAATTTTTTGAGAAAAACATGAAAAGTGAAGTATTTTGCTCATTTTAGAGATCTATTTTGGTCTTTTTTAGAAAAAATTATAATTGATATTTTTGAAGGTGTTAGACTTCAGTTTTTGACTTTATGCAAAAAATAGGAAAAATAGAAATTTGTATGTGTTAGTCTTCAATCCCGGATTTTTTTGAGAAAAACATGAAAAATGAAGTATTTTGCTCATTTTAGAGAACTATTTTGGTCTTTTTTAGACTTCAGTTTTTTACTTTTTGCAAAAAATTGGAAAAATTGAAATTTGTATGTGTTAGTCTTCAATCACGGAATTTTTTGAGAAAATCATGAAAAATGAAGTATTTTGCTCATTTTAGAGAATTGTTTTGGTCTTTTTTAGAAAAAATGATAATTGATATTTTTGAAGGTGTTAGACTTAAGTTTTTGATTTTATGCAAAAAATAGGAAAAATATAAATTTGTATGTGTAAGTCTTCAATCCTGGAGTTTTTTGAGAAAAACATGAAAAATGAAGTATTTTGCTCATTTTAGAGAACTATTTTGGTCTTTTTTAGAAAAAATGATAATTGATATTTTTGAAGGTGTTAGACTTCAATTTTTGATTTTATGCAAAAAATAGGAAAAATAGAAATTAGTATGTGTTAGTCTTCAATCCCGGAGTTTTTCGAGAAAAACATGAAAAATGAAGTATTTTGCTCATTTTAGAGAACTATTTTGGTCTTTTTTAGACTTCAGTTTTTTATTTTTTGCAAAAAATTGGAAAAATTGAAATTTGTATGTGTTAGTCTTCAATCACGAAATTTTTTGAGAAAATCATGAAAAATGAAGTATTTTGCTCATTTTAGAGAATTGTTTTGGTCTTTTTTAGAAAAAATGATAATCGATATTTTTGAAGGTGTTAGACTTCAGTTTTTTATTTTATGCAAAAAAATAGGAAAAATAGAAATTCGTATGTGTTAGTCTTCAATCCCGGAGTTTTTCGAGAACAACATGAAAAATGAAGTATTTTGCTCATTTTAGAGAACTATTTTGGTCTTTTTTAGAAAAAATGATAATTGATATTTTTGAAGGTGTTAGACTTCAGTTTTTTATTTTTTGCAAAAAATAGGAAAAATAGAAATTTGTATGTGTTAGTCTTCAATCACGAAGTTTTTTGAGAAAAATATGAAAAGTGAAGTATTTTTCTCATATTAGAGAACTATTTTGGTCTTTTTTAGAAAAAATGATAATTGATATTTTTTAAGGTGTTAGACTTCAATTTTTGATTTTATGCAAAAAATAGGAAAAATAGAAATTTGTATGTGTCAGTCTTCAATCCCGGAGTTTTTCGAGAAAAACACGAAAAATGAAGTATTTTGCTCATTTTAGAGAACTATTTTGGTCTTTCTTAGAAAAAATGATAATTGATATTTTTGAAGGTGTTAGACTTCAGTTTTTGATTTTTTGCAAAAAATTGGAGAAATAGAAATTTGTATGTGTTAGTCTTCAATCACGGAATTTTTTGAGAAAAACATGAAAAATGAAGTATTTTACTCATTTTAGAGAACTATTTTGGTCTTTTTTAGAAAAAATGATAATTGATATTTTTGAAGGTGTTAGACTTCAGTTTTTGATTTTATGCAAAAAATAGGAAAAATAGAAATTTGTTTGTGTTAGTCTTCAATCCCGGAGTTTTTTGAGAAAAACAAGAAAAATAAAGTATTTTGCTCATTTTAGAGAACTATTTTGGTCTATTTTAGAAAAAATGACAATTGATATTTTTGAAGGTGTTAGACTTCAGTTTTTGATTTTTTGCAACAAATTGGAAAAATTGAAATTTGTATGTGTTAGTCTTCAATAACGGAATTTTTTGAGAAAAACATGAAAAGTGAAGTATTTTGCTCATTTTAGAGAACTATTTTGGTCTTTTTTAGAAAAAATGATAATTGATATTTTTGAAGGTGTTAGACTTCAGTTTTTGATTTTATGCAAAAAATAGGAAAAATATAAATTTGTATGTGTAAGTCTTCAATCCTGGAGTTTTTTGAGAAAAACATGAAAAATGAAGTATTTTGCTCATTTTAGAGAACTATTTTGGTCTTTTTTAGAAAAAATGATAATTGATATTTTTGAAGGTGTTAGACTTCAATTTTTGATTTTATGCAAAAAATAGGAAAAATAGAAATTTGTATGTGTTAGTCTTCAATCCCGGAGTTTTTCGAGAAAAACATGAAAAATGAAGTATTTTGCTCATTTTAGAGAACTATTTTGGTCTTTTTTAGACTTCAGTTTTTTATTTTTTGCAAAAAATTGGAAAAATTGAAATTTGTATGTGTTAGTCTTCAATCACGGAATTTTTTGAGAAAATCATGAAAAATGAAGTATTTTGCTCATTTTAGAGAATTGTTTTGGTCTTTTTTAGAAAAAATGATAATTGATATTTTTGAAGGTGTTAGACTTCAGTTTTTGATTTTATGCAAAAAAATAGGAAAAATAGAAATTCGTATGTGTTAGTCTTCAATCCCGGAGTTTTTCGAGAACAACATGAAAAATGAAGTATTTTGCTCATTTTAGAGAACTATTTTGGTCTTTTTTAGAAAAAATGATAATTGATATTTTTGAGGGTGTTAGACATCAGTTTTTGATTTTTTGCAAAAAATTGGAAAAATAGAAATTTGTATGTGTTAGTCTTTAATCACGGAATTTTTTGAGAAAAACATGACAAATGAAGTATTTCGCTCATTTTAGAGAACTATTTTGGTCTTTTTTAGAAAAAATGATAATTGATATTTTTAAAGGTGTTAGAATTTAGTTTTTGATTTTTTGCAAAAAATTGGAAAAATTGAAATTTGTATGTGTTAGTCTTCAATCACGGAATTTTTTGAGAAAAACATGACAAATGAAGTATTTCGCTCATTTTAGAGAACTATTTTGGTCTTTTTTAGAAAAAATGATAATTGATATTTTTAAAGGTGTTAGACTTTAGTTTTTGATTTTTTGCAAAAAATTGGAAAAAATGAAATTTGTATGTGTTAGTCTTCAATCACGGAATTTTTTGAGAAAAACATGAAAAGTGAAGTATTTTGCTCATTTTAGAGATCTATTTTGATCTTTTTTAGAAAAAATTATAATTGATATTTTTGAAGGTGTTAGACTTCAGTTTTTGACTTTATGCAAAAAATAGGAAAAATAGAAATTTGTATGTGTTAGTCTTCAATCCCGGAGTTTTTTGAGAAAAACATGAAAAATGAAGTATTTTACTCATTTTAGAGAACTATTTCGGGCTTTTTTAGAAAAAATGATAATTGATATTTTTGAAGGTGTTAGACTTCAGTTTTTGATTTTATGCAAAAAATAGGAAAAATATAAATTTGTATGTGTAAGTCTTCAATCCTGGAGTTTTTTGAGAAAAACATGAAAAATGAAGTATTTTGCTCATTTTAGAGAACTATTTTGGTCTTTTTTCGAAAAAATGATAATTGATATTTTTGAAGATGTTAGACTTCAGTTTTTTATTTTTTGCAAAAAATATGAAAAATATAAATTTGTATGTGTTAGTCTTCAATCACGAAGTTTTTTGAGAAAAATATGAAAAGTGAAGTATTTTTCTCATATTACAGAACTATTTTGGTCTTTTTTAGAAAAAATGATAATTGATATTTTTTATGGTGTTAGACTTCAATTTTTGATTTTATGCAAAAAATAGGAAAAATAGAAATTTGTATGTGTTAGTCTTCAATCCCGGAGTTTTTCGAGAAAAACACGGAAAATGAAGTATTTTGCTCATTTTAGAGAACTATTTTGGTCTTTCTTAGAAAAAATGATAATTGATATTTTTGAAGGTGTTAGACTTCAGTTTTTGATTTTTTGCAAAAAATTGGAGAAATAGAATTTTGTATGTGTTAGTCTTCAATCACGGAATTTTTTGAGAAAAACATGAAAAATGAAGTATTTTACTCATTTTAGAGAACTATTTTGGTCTTTTTTAGAAAAAATGATAATTGATATTTTTGAAGGTGTTAGACTTCAGTTTTTTATTTTATGCAAAAAATAGGAAAAATAGAAATTTGTTTGTGTTAGTCTTCAATCCCGGAGTTTTTTGAGAAAAACAAGAAAAATAAAGTATTTTGCTCATTTTAGAGAACTATTTTGGTCTATTTTAGAAAAAATGATAATTGATATTTTTGAAGGTGTTAGTCTTCAGTTTTTGATTTTTTGCAACAAATTGGAAAAATTGAAATTTGTATGTGTTAGTCTTCAATAACGGAATTTTTTGAGAAAAACATGAAAAGTGAAGTATTTTGCTCATTTTAGAGAACTATTTTGGTCTTTTTTAGAAAAAATGATAATTGATATTTTTGAAGGTGTTAGACTTCAGTTTTTGATTTTATGCAAAAAATAGGAAAAATATAAATTTGTATGTGTAAGTCTTCAATCCTGGAGTTTTTTGAGAAAAACATGAAAAATGAAGTATTTTGCTCATTTTAGAGAACTATTTTGGTCTTTTTTAGAAAAAATGATAATTGATATTTTGAAGGTGTTAGACTCAGTTTTTGATTTTATGCAAAAAATAGGAAAAATAGAAATTTGTATGTGTTAGTCTTCAATCCCAGAGTTTTTTGAGAAAAACATGAAAAATGAAGTATTTTGCTCATTTTAGAGAACTATTTTGGTCTTTTTTAGAAAAAATGATAATTGATATTTTTGAAGGTGTTAGACTTCAGTTTTTGATTTTTTGCGAAAAATTGGAAAAATAGAAATTTTAATGTGTTAGTCTTCAATCACGGAATTTTTTGAGAAAAACATGAATAATGAAGTATTTTGCTCATTTTAGAGAACTATTTTGGTCTTTTTTAGAAAAAATGATAATTGATATTTTGAAGGTGTTAGACTCAGTTTTTGATTTTATGCAAAAAATAGGAAAAATAGAAATTTGTATGTGTTAGTCTTCAATCACAGAGTTTTTTGAGAAAAACATGAAAAATGAAGTATTTTGCTCATTTTAGAGAACTATTTTGGTCTTTTTTAGAAAAAATGATAATTGATATTTTTGAAGGTGTTAGACTTCAGTTTTTGATTTTTTGCAAAAAATTGGAAAAATAGAAATTTTAATGTGTTAGTCTTCAATCACGGAATTTTTTGAGAAAAACATGAATAATGAAGTATTTTGCTCATTTTAGAGAACTATTTTGGTCTTTTTTAGAAACAATGATAATTGATATTTTTGAAGGTGTTAGACTTAATTTTTTGATTTTATCCAAAAAATAGGAAAACTAGAAATTTGTATGTGTTAATCTTCAATCCCGGAGTTTTTTGAGAAAAACATGAAAATTGAAGTATTTTGCTCATTTTAGAGAACTATTTCGGGCTTTTTTAGAAAAAATGATAATTGATATTTTTGAAGGTGTTAGACTTCAGTTTTTGATTTTATGCAAAAAATAGGAAAAATATAAATTTGTATGTGTAAGTCTTCAATCCTGGAGTTTTTTGAGAAAAACATGAAAAATGAAGTATTTTGCTCATTCTAGAGAACTATTTTGGTCTTTTTTAGAAAAAATGATAATTGATATTTTAGAAGGTGTTAGACTTCAGTTTTTTATTTTTTGCAAAAAATAGGAAAAATAGAAATTTGTATGTGTTAGTCTTCAATCACGAAATTTTTTGAGAAAAATATGAAAAGTGAAGTATTTTTCTCATATTACAGAACTATTTTGGTCTTTTTTAGAAAAAATGATAATTGATATTTTTTAAGGTGTTAGACTTCAATTTTTGATTTTATGCAAAAAATAGGAAAAATAGAAATTTGTATGTGTTAGTCTTCAATCCCGGAGTTTTTCGAGAAAAACACGAAAAATGAAGTATTTTGCTCATTTTAGAGAACTATTTTGGTCTTTCTTAGAAAAAATGATAATTGATATTTTTGAAGGTGTTAGACTTCAGTTTTTTATTTTTTGCAAAAAATTGGAGAAATAGAAATTTGTATGTGTTAGTCTTCAATCACGGAATTTTTTGCGAAAAACATGAAAAATGAAGTATTTTACTCATTTTAGAGAACTATTTTGGTCTTTTTTAGAAAAAATGATAATTGATATTTTTGAAGGTGTTAGACTTTAGTTTTTGATTTTATGCAAAAAATAGGAAAAATAGAAATTTGTTTGTGTTAGTCTTCAATCCCGGAGTTTTTTGAGAAAAACAAGAAAAATAAAGTATTTTGCTCATTTTAGAGAACTATTTTGGTCTATTTTAGAAAAAATGATAATTGATATTTTTGAAGGTGTTAGTCTTCAGTTTTTGATTTTTTGCAACAAATTGGAAAAATTGAAATTTGTATGTGTTAGTCTTCAATAACGGAATTTTTTGAGAAAAACATGAAAAGTGAAGTATTTTGCTCATTTTAGAGAACTATTTTGGTCTTTTTTAGAAAAAATGATAATTGATATTTTTGAAGGTAGACTTCAGTTTTTGATTTTATGCAAAAAATAGGAAAAATATAAATTTGTATGTGTAAGTCTTCAATCCTGGAGTTTTTTGAGAAAAACATGAAAAATGAAGTATTTTGCTCATTTTAGAGAATTGTTTTGGTCTTTTTTAGAAAAAATGATAATTGATATTTTTGAAGGTCAATTTTTGATTTTATGCAAAAAATAGGAAAAATAGAAATTTGTATGTGTTAGTCTTCAATCCCGGAGTTTTTCGAGAAAAACATGAAAAATGAAGTATTTTGCTCATTTTAGAGAATTGTTTTGGTCTTTTTTAGAAAAAATGATAATTGATATTTTTGAAGGTGTTAGACTTCAGTTTTTGATTTTATGCAAAAAAATAGGAAAAATAGAAATTCGTATGTGTTAGTCTTCAATCCCGGAGTTTTTCGAGAACAACATGAAAAATGAAGTATTTTGCTCATTTTAGAGAACTATTTTGGTCTTTTTTAGAAAAAATGATAATTGATATTTTTGAGGGTGTTAGACATCAGTTTTTGATTTTTTGCAAAAAATTGGAAAAATAGAAATTTGTATGTGTTAGTCTTTAATCACGGAATTTTTTGAGAAAAACATGACAAATGAAGTATTTCGCTCATTTTAGAGAACTATTTTGGTCTTTTTTAGAAAAAATGATAATTGATATTTTTAAAGGTGTTAGAATTTAGTTTTTGATTTTTTGCAAAATATTGGAAAAATTGAAATTTGTATGTGTTAGTCTTCAATCACGGAATTTTTTGAGAAAAACATGACAAATGAAGTATTTCGCTCATTTTAGAGAACTATTTTGGTCTTTTTTAGAAAAAATGATAATTGATATTTTTAAAGGTGTTAGACATTAGTTTTTGATTTTTTGCAAAAAATTGGAAAAAATGAAATTTGTATGTGTTAGTCTTCAATCACGGAATTTTTTGAGAAAAACATGAAAAGTGAAGTATTTTGCTCATTTTAGAGATCTATTTTGGTCTTTTTAAGAAAAAATTATAATTGATATTTTTGAAGGTGTTAGACTTCAGTTTTTGACTTTATGCAAAAAATAGGAAAAATAGAAATTTGTATGTGTTAGTCTTCAATCCCGGATTTTTTTGAGAAAAACATGAAAAATGAAGTATTTTGCTCATTTTAGAGAACTATTTTGGTCTTTTTTAGACTTCAGTTTTTTACTTTTTGCAAAAAATTGGAAAAATTGAAATTTGTATGTGTTAGTCTTCAATCACGGAATTTTTTGAGAAAATCATGAAAAATGAAGTATTTTGCTCATTTTAGAGAATTGTTTTGGTCTTTTTTAGAAAAAATGATAATTGATATTTTTGAAGGTGTTAGACTTAAGTTTTTTATTTTATGCAAAAAATAGGAAAAATAGAAATTCGTATGTGTTAGTCTTCAATCCCGGAGTTTTTCGAGAACAACATGAAAAATGAAGTATTTTGCTCATTTTAGAGAACTATTTTGGTCTTTTTTAGAAAAAATGATAATTGATATTTTTGAAGGTGTTAGACTTCAGTTTTTGATTTTTTGCAAAAAATTGGAAAAATAGAAATTTGTATGTGTTAGTCTTCAATCACGGAATTTTTTGAGAAAAACATGAAGAATGAAGTATTTTGCTTATTTTAGAGAACTATTTTGGTCTTTTTTAGAAAAAATGATAATTGATATTTTTGAAGGTGTTAGACTTAAGTTTTTGATTTTATGCAAAAAATAGGAAAAATATAAATTTGTATGTGTAAGTCTTCAATCCTGGAGTTTTTTGAGAAAAACATGAAAAATGAAGTATTTTGCTCATTTTAGAGAACTATTTTGGTCTTTTTTAGAAAAAATGATAATTGATATTTTTGAAGGTGTTAGACTTCAATTTTTGATTTTATGCAAAAAATAGGAAAAATAGAAATTTGTATGTGTTAGTCTTCAATCCCGGAGTTTTTCGAGAAAAACATGAAAAATGAAGTATTTTGCTCATTTTAGAGAACTATTTTGGTCTTTTTTAGACTTCAGTTTTTTATTTTTTGCAAAAAATTGGAAAAATTGAAATTTGTATGTGTTAGTCTTCAATCACGAAATTTTTTGAGAAAATCATGAAAAATGAAGTATTTTGCTCATTTTAGAGAATTGTTTTGGTCTTTTTTAGAAAAAATGATAATCGATATTTTTGAAGGTGTTAGACTTCAGTTTTTTATTTTATGCAAAAAAATAGGAAAAATAGAAATTCGTATGTGTTAGTCTTCAATCCCGGAGTTTTTCGAGAACAACATGAAAAATGAAGTATTTTGCTCATTTTAGAGAACTATTTTGGTCTTTTTTAGAAAAAATGATAATTGATATTTTTGAAGGTGTTAGACTTCAGTTTTTTATTTTTTGCAAAAAATAGGAAAAATAGAAATTTGTATGTGTTAGTCTTCAATCACGAAGTTTTTTGAGAAAAATATGAAAAGTGAAGTATTTTTCTCATATTAGAGAACTATTTTGGTCTTTTTTAGAAAAAATGATAATTGATATTTTTTAAGGTGTTAGACTTCAATTTTTGATTTTATGCAAAAAATAGGAAAAATAGAAATTTGTATGTGTCAGTCTTCAATCCCGGAGTTTTTCGAGAAAAACACGAAAAATGAAGTATTTTGCTCATTTTAGAGAACTATTTTGGTCTTTCTTAGAAAAAATGATAATTGATATTTTTGAAGGTGTTAGACTTCAATTTTTGATTTTATGCAAAAAATAGGAAAAATAGAAATTTGTTTGTGTTAGTCTTCAATCCCGGAGTTTTTTGAGAAAAACAAGAAAAATAAAGTATTTTGCTCATTTTAGAGAACTATTTTGGTCTATTTTAGAAAAAATGACAATTGATATTTTTGAAGGTGTTAGTCTTCAGTTTTTGATTTTATGCAAAAAATAGGAAAAATATAAATTTGTATGTGTAAGTCTTCAATCCTGGAGTTCTTTGAGAAAAACATGAAAAATGAAGTATTTTGCTCATTTTAGAGAACTATTTTGGTCTTTTTTAGAAAAAATGATAATTGATATTTTTGAAGGTGTTAGACTTCAATTTTTGATTTTATGCAAAAAATAGGAAAAATAGAAATTTGTATGTGTTAGTCTTCAATCCCGGAGTTTTTCGAGAAAAACATGAAAAATGAAGTATTTTGCTCATTTTAGAGAACTATTTTGGTCTTTTTTAGACTTCAGTTTTTTATTTTTTGCAAAAAATTGGAAAAATTGAAATTTGTATGTGTTAGTCTTCAATCACGGAATTTTTTGAGAAAATCATGAAAAATGAAGTATTTTGCTCATTTTAGAGAATTGTTTTGGTCTTTTTTAGAAAAAATGATAATTGATATTTTTGAAGGTGTTAGACTTCAGTTTTTGATTTTATGCAAAAAAATAGGAAAAATAGAAATTCGTATGTGTTAGTCTTCAATCCCGGAGTTTTTCGAGAACAACATGAAAAATGAAGTATTTTGCTCATTTTAGAGAACTATTTTGGTCTTTTTTAGAAAAAATGATAATTGATATTTTTGAGGATGTTAGACATCAGTTTTTGATTTTTTGCAAAAAATTGGAAAAATAGAAATTTGTATGTGTTAGTCTTTAATCACGGAATTTTTTGAGAAAAACATGACAAATGAAGTATTTCGCTCATTTTAGAGAACTATTTTGGTCTTTTTTAGAAAAAATGATAATTGATATTTTTAAAGGTGTTAGAATTTAGTTTTTGATTTTTTGCAAAAAATTGGAAAAATTGAAATTTGTATGTGTTAGTCTTCAATCACGGAATTTTTTGAGAAAAACATGACAAATGAAGTATTTCGCTCATTTTAGAGAACTATTTTGGTCTTTTTTAGAAAAAATGATAATTGATATTTTTAAAGGTGTTAGACTTTAGTTTTTGATTTTTTGCAAAAAATTGGAAAAAATGAAATTTGTATGTGTTAGTCTTCAATCACGGAATTTTTTGAGAAAAACATGAAAAGTGAAGTATTTTGCTCATTTTAGAGATCTATTTTGGTCTTTTTTAGAAAAAATTATAATTGATATTTTTGAAGGTGTTAGACTTCAGTTTTTGACTTTATGCAAAAAATAGGAAAAATAGAAATTTGTATGTGTTAGTCTTCAATCCCGGATTTTTTTGAGAAAAACATGAAAAATGAAGTATTTTGCTCATTTTAGAGAACTATTTTGGTCTTTTTTAGACTTCAGTTTTTTACTTTTTGCAAAAAATTGGAAAAATTGAAATTTGTATGTGTTAGTCTTCAATCACGGAATTTTTTGAGAAAATCATGAAAAATGAAGTATTTTGCTCATTTTAGAGAATTGTTTTGGTCTTTTTTAGAAAAAATGATAATTGATATTTTTGAAGGTGTTAGACTTAAGTTTTTGATTTTATGCAAAAAATAGGAAAAATATAAATTTGTATGTGTAAGTCTTCAATCCTGGAGTTTTTTGAGAAAAACATGAAAAATGAAGTATTTTGCTCATTTTAGAGAACTATTTTGGTCTTTTTTAGAAAAAATGATAATTGATATTTTTGAAGGTGTTAGACTTCAATTTTTGATTTTATGCAAAAAATAGGAAAAATAGAAATTAGTATGTGTTAGTCTTCAATCCCGGAGTTTTTCGAGAAAAACATGAAAAATGAAGTATTTTGCTCATTTTAGAGAACTATTTTGGTCTTTTTTAGACTTCAGTTTTTTATTTTTTGCAAAAAATTGGAAAAATTGAAATTTGTATGTGTTAGTCTTCAATCACGAAATTTTTTGAGAAAATCATGAAAAATGAAGTATTTTGCTCATTTTAGAGAATTGTTTTGGTCTTTTTTAGAAAAAATGATAATCGATATTTTTGAAGGTGTTAGACTTCAGTTTTTTATTTTATGCAAAAAAATAGGAAAAATAGAAATTCGTATGTGTTAGTCTTCAATCCCGGAGTTTTTCGAGAACAACATGAAAAATGAAGTATTTTGCTCATTTTAGAGAACTATTTTGGTCTTTTTTAGAAAAAATGATAATTGATATTTTTGAAGGTGTTAGACTTCAGTTTTTTATTTTTTGCAAAAAATAGGAAAAATAGAAATTTGTATGTGTTAGTCTTCAATCACGAAGTTTTTTGAGAAAAATATGAAAAGTGAAGTATTTTTCTCATATTAGAGAACTATTTTGGTCTTTTTTAGAAAAAATGATAATTGATATTTTTTAAGGTGTTAGACTTCAATTTTTGATTTTATGCAAAAAATAGGAAAAATAGAAATTTGTATGTGTCAGTCTTCAATCCCGGAGTTTTTCGAGAAAAACACGAAAAATGAAGTATTTTGCTCATTTTAGAGAACTATTTTGGTCTTTCTTAGAAAAAATGATAATTGATATTTTTGAAGGTGTTAGACTTCAGTTTTTGATTTTTTGCAAAAAATTGGAGAAATAGAAATTTGTATGTGTTAGTCTTCAATCACGGAATTTTTTGAGAAAAACATGAAAAATGAAGTATTTTACTCATTTTAGAGAACTATTTTGGTCTTTTTTAGAAAAAATGATAATTGATATTTTTGAAGGTGTTAGACTTCAGTTTTTGATTTTATGCAAAAAATAGGAAAAATAGAAATTTGTTTGTGTTAGTCTTCAATCCCGGAGTTTTTTGAGAAAAACAAGAAAAATAAAGTATTTTGCTCATTTTAGAGAACTATTTTGGTCTATTTTAGAAAAAATGACAATTGATATTTTTGAAGGTGTTAGACTTCAGTTTTTGATTTTTTGCAACAAATTGGAAAAATTGAAATTTGTATGTGTTAGTCTTCAATAACGGAATTTTTTGAGAAAAACATGAAAAGTGAAGTATTTTGCTCATTTTAGAGAACTATTTTGGTCTTTTTTAGAAAAAATGATAATTGATATTTTTGAAGGTGTTAGACTTCAGTTTTTGATTTTATGCAAAAAATAGGAAAAATATAAATTTGTATGTGTAAGTCTTCAATCCTGGAGTTTTTTGAGAAAAACATGAAAAATGAAGTATTTTGCTCATTTTAGAGAACTATTTTGGTCTTTTTTAGAAAAAATGATAATTGATATTTTTGAAGGTGTTAGACTTCAATTTTTGATTTTATGCAAAAAATAGGAAAAATAGAAATTTGTATGTGTTAGTCTTCAATCCCGGAGTTTTTCGAGAAAAACATGAAAAATGAAGTATTTTGCTCATTTTAGAGAACTATTTTGGTCTTTTTTAGACTTCAGTTTTTTATTTTTTGCAAAAAATTGGAAAAATTGAAATTTGTATGTGTTAGTCTTCAATCACGGAATTTTTTGAGAAAATCATGAAAAATGAAGTATTTTGCTCATTTTAGAGAATTGTTTTGGTCTTTTTTAGAAAAAATGATAATTGATATTTTTGAAGGTGTTAGACTTCAGTTTTTGATTTTATGCAAAAAAATAGGAAAAATAGAAATTCGTATGTGTTAGTCTTCAATCCCGGAGTTTTTCGAGAACAACATGAAAAATGAAGTATTTTGCTCATTTTAGAGAACTATTTTGGTCTTTTTTAGAAAAAATGATAATTGATATTTTTGAGGGTGTTAGACATCAGTTTTTGATTTTTTGCAAAAAATTGGAAAAATAGAAATTTGTATGTGTTAGTCTTTAATCACGGAATTTTTTGAGAAAAACATGACAAATGAAGTATTTCGCTCATTTTAGAGAACTATTTTGGTCTTTTTTAGAAAAAATGATAATTGATATTTTTAAAGGTGTTAGAATTTAGTTTTTGATTTTTTGCAAAAAATTGGAAAAATTGAAATTTGTATGTGTTAGTCTTCAATCACGGAATTTTATGAGAAAAACATGACAAATGAAGTATTTCGCTCATTTTAGAGAACTATTTTGGTCTTTTTTAGAAAAAATGATAATTGATATTTTTAAAGGTGTTAGACTTTAGTTTTTGATTTTTTGCAAAAAATTGGAAAAAATGAAATTTGTATGTGTTAGTCTTCAATCACGGAATTTTTTGAGAAAAACATGAAAAGTGAAGTATTTTGCTCATTTTAGAGATCTATTTTGATCTTTTTTAGAAAAAATTATAATTGATATTTTTGAAGGTGTTAGACTTCAGTTTTTGACTTTATGCAAAAAATAGGAAAAATAGAAATTTGTATGTGTTAGTCTTCAATCCCGGATTTTTTTGCTCATTTTAGAGAACTATTTTGGTCTTTTTTAGACTTCAGTTTTTTACTTTTTGCAAAAAATTGGAAAAATTGAAATTTGTATGTGTTAGTCTTCAATCACGGAATTTTTTGAGAAAATCATGAAAAATGAAGTATTTTGCTCATTTTAGAGAATTGTTTTGGTCTTTTTTAGAAAAAATGATAATTGATATTTTTGAAGGTGTTAGACTTAAGTTTTTTATTTTATGCAAAAAATAGGAAAAATAGAAATTCGTATGTGTTAGTCTTCAATCCCGGAGTTTTTCGAGAACAACATGAAAAATGAAGTATTTTGCTCATTTTAGAGAACTATTTTGGTCTTTTTTAGAAAAAATGATAATTGATATTTTTGAAGGTGTTAGACTTCAGTTTTTGATTTTTTGCAAAAAATTGGAAAAATAGAAATTTGTATGTGTTAGTCTTCAATCACGGAATTTTTTGAGAAAAACATGAAGAATGAAGTATTTTGCTTATTTTAGAGAACTATTTTGGTCTTTTTTAGAAAAAATGATAATTGATATTTTTGAAGGTGTTAGACTTAAGTTTTTGATTTTATGCAAAAAATAGGAAAAATATAAATTTGTATGTGTAAGTCTTCAATCCTGGAGTTTTTTGAGAAAAACATGAAAAATGAAGTATTTTGCTCATTTTAGAGAACTATTTTGGTCTTTTTTAGAAAAAATGATAATTGATATTTTTGAAGGTGTTAGACTTCAATTTTTGATTTTATGCAAAAAATAGGAAAAATAGAAATTAGTATGTGTTAGTCTTCAATCCCGGAGTTTTTCGAGAAAAACATGAAAAATGAAGTATTTTGCTCATTTTAGAGAACTATTTTGGTCTTTTTTAGACTTCAGTTTTTTATTTTTTGCAAAAAATTGGAAAAATTGAAATTTGTATGTGTTAGTCTTCAATCACGAAATTTTTTGAGAAAATCATGAAAAATGAAGTATTTTGCTCATTTTAGAGAATTGTTTTGGTCTTTTTTAGAAAAAATGATAATCGATATTTTTGAAGGTGTTAGACTTCAGTTTTTTATTTTATGCAAAAAAATAGGAAAAATAGAAATTCGTATGTGTTAGTCTTCAATCCCGGAGTTTTTCGAGAACAACATGAAAAATGAAGTATTTTGCTCATTTTAGAGAACTATTTTGGTCTTTTTTAGAAAAAATGATAATTGATATTTTTGAAGGTGTTAGACTTCAGTTTTTTATTTTTTGCAAAAAATAGGAAAAATAGAAATTTGTATGTGTTAGTCTTCAATCACGAAGTTTTTTGAGAAAAATATGAAAAGTGAAGTATTTTTCTCATATTAGAGAACTATTTTGGTCTTTTTTAGAAAAAATGATAATTGATATTTTTTAAGGTGTTAGACTTCAATTTTTGATTTTATGCAAAAAATAGGAAAAATAGAAATTTGTATGTGTCAGTCTTCAATCCCGGAGTTTTTCGAGAAAAACACGAAAAATGAAGTATTTTGCTCATTTTAGAGAACTATTTTGGTCTTTCTTAGAAAAAATGATAATTGATATTTATGAAGGTGTTAGACTTCAGTTTTTGATTTTTTGCAAAAAATTGGAGAAATAGAAATTTGTATGTGTTAGTCTTCAATCACGGAATTTTTTGAGAAAAACATGAAAAATGAAGTATTTTACTCATTTTAGAGAACTATTTTGGTCTTTTTTAGAAAAAATGATAATTGATATTTTTGAAGGTGTTAGACTTCAGTTTTTGATTTTATGCAAAAAATAGGAAAAATAGAAATTTGTTTGTGTTAGTCTTCAATCCCGGAGTTTTTTGAGAAAAACAAGAAAAATAAATTATTTTGCTCATTTTAGAGAACTATTTTGGTCTATTTTAGAAAAAATGACAATTGATATTTTTGAAGGTGTTAGACTTCAGTTTTTGATTTTTTGCAAAAAATTGGAAAAATTGAAATTTGTATGTGTTAGTCTTCAATAACGGAATTTTTTGAGAAAAACATGAAAAGTGAAGTATTTTGCTCATTTTAGAGAACTATTTTGGTCTTTTTTAGAAAAAATGATAATTGATATTTTTGAAGGTGTTAGACTTCAGTTTTTGATTTTATGCAAAAAATAGGAAAAATATAAATTTGTATGTGTAAGTCTTCAATCCTGGAGTTTTTTGAGAAAAACATGAAAAATGAAGTATTTTGCTCATTTTAGAGAACTATTTTGGTCTTTTTTAGAAAAAATGATAATTGATATTTTTGAAGGTGTTAGACTTCAATTTTTGATTTTATGCAAAAAATAGGAAAAATAGAAATTTGTATGTGTTAGTCTTCAATCCCGGAGTTTTTCGAGAAAAACATGAAAAATGAAGTATTTTGCTCATTTTAGAGAACTATTTTGGTCTTTTTTAGACTTCAGTTTTTTATTTTTTGCAAAAAATTGGAAAAATTGAAATTTGTATGTGTTAGTCTTCAATCACGGAATTTGTTGAGAAAATCATGAAAAATGAAGTATTTTGCTCATTTTAGAGAATTGTTTTGGTCTTTTTTAGAAAAAATGATAATTGATATTTTTGAAGGTGTTAGACTTCAGTTTTTGATTTTATGCAAAAAAATAGGAAAAATAGAAATTCATATGTGTTAGTCTTCAATCCCGGAGTTTTTCGAGAACAACATGAAAAATGAAGTATTTTGCTCATTTTAGAGAACTATTTTGGTCTTTTTTAGAAAAAATGATAATTGATATTTTTGAAGGTGTTAGACTTCAGTTTTTGATTTTTTGCAAAAAATTGGAATAATAGAAATTTGTATGTGTTAGTCTTCAATCACGGAATTTTTTGAGAAAAACATGAATAATGAAGTATTTTGCTCATTTTAGAGAACTATTTTGGTCTTTTTTAGAAAAAATGATAATTGATATTTTGAAGGTGTCATACTCAGTTTTTGATTTTATGCAAAAAATAGGAAAAATAGAAATTTGTATGTGTTAGTCTTCAATCCCAGAGTTTTTTGAGAAAAACATGAAAAATGAAGTATTTTGCTCATTTTAGAGAACTATTTTGGACTTTTTTAGAAAAAATGATAATTGATATTTTTGAAGGTGTTAGACTTCAGTTTTTGATTTTATGCAAAAAAATAGGAAAAATAGAAATTTGTATGTGTTAGTCTTCAATCACGGAATTTTTTGAGAAAAACATGAATAATGAAGTATTTTGCTCATTTTAGAGAACTATTTTGGTCTTTTTTAGAAAAAATGATAATTGATATTTTGAAGGTGTTAGACTCAGTTTTTGATTTTATGCAAAAAATAGGAAAAATAGAAATTTGAATGTGTTAGTCTTCAATCCCAGAGTTTTTTGAGAAAAACATGAAAAATGAAGTATTTTGCTCATTTTAGAGAACTATTTTGGTCTTTTTTAGAAAAAATGATAATTGATATTTTTGAAGGTGTTAGACTTCAGTTTTTGATTTTTTGCAAAAAATTGGAAAAATAGAAATTTTAATGTGTTAGTCTTCAATCACGGAATTTTTTGAGAAAAACATGAATAATGAAGTATTTTGCTCATTTTAGAGAACTATTTTGGTCTTTTTTAGAAACAATGATAATTGATATTTTTGAAGGTGTTAGACTTAATTTTTTAATTTTATCCAAAAAATAGGAAAAATAGAAATTTGTATGTGTTAGTCTTCAATCCCGGAGTTTTTTGAGAAAAACATGAAAAATGAAGTATTTTACTCATTTTAGAGAACTATTTCGGGCTTTTTTAGAAAAAATGATAATTGATATTTTTGAAGGTGTTAGACTTCAGTTTTTGATTTTATGCAAAAAATAGGAAAAATATAAATTTGTATGTGTAAGTCTTCAATCCTGGAGTTTTTTGAGAAAAACATGAAAAATGAAGTATTTTGCTCATTTTAGAGAACTATTTCGGGCTTTTTTAGAAAAAATGATAATTGATATTTTTGAAGGTGTTAGACTTCAGTTTTTGATTTTATGCAAAAAATAGGAAAAATATAAATTTGTATGTGTAAGTCTTCAATACTGGAGTTTTTTGAGAAAAACATGAAAAATGAAGTATTTTGCTCATTTTAGAGAACTATTTTGGTCTTTTTTAGAAAAAATGATAATTGATATTTTTGAAGGTGTTAGACTTCAGTTTTTTATTTTTTGCAAAAAATATGAAAAATATAAATTTGTATGTGTTAGTCTTCAATCACGAAGTTTTTTGAGAAAAATATGAAAAGTGAAGTATTTTTCTCATATTACAGAACTATTTTGGTCTTTTTTAGAAAAAATGATAATTGATATTTTTTATGGTGTTAGACTTCAATTTTTGATTTTATGCAAAAAATAGGAAAAATAGAAATTTGTATGTGTTAGTCTTCAATCCCGGAGTTTTTCGAGAAAAACACGAAAAATGAAGTATTTTGCTCATTTTAGAGAACTATTTTGGTCTTTCTTAGAAAAAATGATAATTGATATTTTTGAAGGTGTTAGACTTCAGTTTTTGATTTTTTGCAAAAAATTGGAGAAATAGAAATTTGTATGTGTTAGTCTTCAATCACGGAATTTTTTGAGAAAAACATGAAAAATGAAGTATTTTACTCATTTTAGAGAACTATTTTGGTCTTTTTTAGAAAAAATGATAATTGATATTTTTGAAGGTGTTAGACTTCAGTTTTTGATTTTATGCAAAAAATAGGAAAAATAGAAATTTGTTTGTGTTAGTCTTCAATCCCGGAGTTTTTTGAGAAAAACAAGAAAAATAAAGTATTTTGCTCATTTTAGAGAACTATTTTGGTCTATTTTAGAAAAAATGATAATTGATATTTTTGAAGGTGTTAGTCTTCAGTTTTTGATTTTTTGCAACAAATTGGAAAAATTGAAATTTGTATGTGTTAGTCTTCAATAACGGAATTTTTTGAGAAAAACATGAAAAGTGAAGTATTTTGCTCATTTTAGAGAACTATTTTGGTCTTTTTTAGAAAAAATGATAATTGATATTTTTGAAGATGTTAGACTTCAGTTTTTGATTTTATGCAAAAAATAGGAAAAATATAAATTTGTATGTGTAAGTCTTCAATCCTGGAGTTTTTTGAGAAAAACATGAAAAATGAAGTATTTTGCTCATTTTAGAGAACTATTTTGGTCTTTTTTAGTAAAAATGATAATTGATATTTTGAAGGTGTTAGACTCAGTTTTTGACTTTATGCAAAAAATAGGAAAAATAGAAATTTGTATGTGTTAGTCTTCAATCCCAGAGTTTTTTGAGAAAAACATGAAAAATGAAGTATTTTGCTCATTTTAGAGAACTATTTTGGTCTTTTTTAGAAAAAATGATAATTGATATTTTTGAAGGTGTTAGACTTCAGTTTTTGATTTTTTGCGAAAAATTGGAAAAATAGAAATTTTAATGTGTTAGTCTTCAATCACGGAATTTTTTGAGAAAAACATGAATAATGAAGTATTTTGCTCATTTTAGAGAACTATTTTGGTCTTTTTTAGAAAAAATGATAATTGATATTTTGAAGGTGTTAGACTCAGTTTTTGATTTTATGCAAAAAATAGGAAAAATAGATATTTGTATGTGTTAGTCTTCAATCCCAGAGTTTTTTGAGAAAAACATGAAAAATGAAGTATTTTGCTCATTTTAGAGAACTATTTTGGTCTTTTTTAGAAAAAATGATAATTGATATTTTTGAAGGTGTTAGACTTCAGTTTTTGATTTTTTGCAAAAAATTGGAAAAATAGAAATTTTAATGTGTTAGTCTTCAATCACGGAATTTTTTGAGAAAAACATGAATAATGAAGTATTTTGCTCATTTTAGAGAACTATTTTGGTCTTTTTTAGAAACAATGATAATTGATATTTTTGAAGGTGCTAGACTTAATATTTTGATTTTATCCAAAAAATAGGAAAAATAGAAATTTGTATGTGTTAGTCTTCAATCCCGGAGTTTTTTGAGAAAAACATGAAAAATGAAGTATTTTGCTCATTTTAGAGAACTATTTCGGGCTTTTTTAGAAAAAATGATAATTGATATTTTTGAAGGTGTTAGACTTCAGTTTTTGATTTTATGCAAAAAATAGGAAAAATATAAATTTGTATGTGTAAGTCTTCAATCCTGGAGTTTTTTGAGAAAAACATGAAAAACGAAGTATTTTGCTCATTCTAGAGAACTATTTTGGTCTTTTTTAGAAAAAATGATAATTGATATTTTAGAAGGTGTTAGACTTCAGTTTTTTATTTTTTGCAAAAAATAGGAAAAATAGAAATTTGTATGTGTTAGTCTTCAATCATGAAGTTTTTTGAGAAAAATATGAAAAGTGAAGTATTTTTCTCATATTACAGAACTATTTTGGTCTTTTTTAGAAAAAATGATAATTGATATTTTTTAAGGTGTTAGACTTCAATTTTTGATTTTATGCAAAAAATAGGAAAAATAGAAATTTGTATGTGTTAGTCTTCAATCCCGGAGTTTTTCGAGAAAAACACGAAAAATGAAGTATTTTGCTCATTTTAGAGAACTATTTTGGTCTTTGTTAGAAAAAATGATAATTGATATTTTTGAAGGTGTTAGACTTCAGTTTTTGATTTTTTGCAAAAAATTGGAGAAATAGAAATTTGTATGTGTTAGTCTTCAATCCCGGAGTTTTTTGAGAAAAACAAGAAAAATAAAGTATTTTGCTCATTTTAGAGAACTATTTTGGTCTATTTTAGAAAAAATGATAATTGATATTTTTGAAGGTGTTAGTCTTCAGTTTTTGATTTTTTGCAACAAATTGGAAAAATTGAAATTTGTATGTGTTAGTCTTCAATAACGGAATTTTTTGAGAAAAACATGAAAAGTGAAGTATTTTGCTCATTTTAGAGAACTATTTTGGTCTTTTTTAGAAAAAATGATAATTGATATTTTTGAAGGTGTTAGACTTCAGTTTTTGATTTTATGCAAAAAATAGGAAAAATATAAATTTGTATGTGTAAGTCTTCAATCCTGGAGTTTTTTGAGAAAAACATGAAAAATGAAGTATTTTGCTCATTTTAGAGAACTATTTTGGTCTTTTTTAGGAAAAATGATAATTGATATTTTGAAGGTGTTAGACTCAGTTTTTGACTTTATGCAAAAAATAGGAAAAATAGAAATTTGTATGTGTTAGTCTTCAATCCCAGAGTTTTTTGAGAAAAACATGAAAAATGAAGTATTTTGCTCATTTTAGAGAACTATTTTGGTCTTTTTTAGAAAAAATGATAATTGATATTTTTGAAGGTGTTAGACTTCAGTTTTTGATTTTTTGCGAAAAATTGGAAAAATAGAAATTTTAATGTGTTAGTCTTCAATCACGGAATTTTTTGAGAAAAACATGAATAATGAAGTATTTTGCTCATTTTAGAGAACTATTTTGGTCTTTTTTAGAAAAAATGATAATTGATATTTTGAAGGTGTTAGACTCAGTTTTTGATTTTATGCAAAAAATAGGAAAAATAGATATTTGTATGTGTTAGTCTTCAATCCCAGAGTTTTTTGAGAAAAACATGAAAAATGAAGTATTTTGCTCATTTTAGAGAACTATTTTGGTCTTTTTTAGAAAAAATGATAATTGATATTTTTGAAGGTGTTAGACTTCAGTTTTTGATTTTTTGCAAAAAATTGGAAAAATAGAAATTTTAATGTGTTAGTCTTCAATCACGGAATTTTTTGAGAAAAACATGAATAATGAAGTATTTTGCTCATTTTAGAGAACTATTTTGGTCTTTTTTAGAAACAATGATAATTGATATTTTTGAAGGTGCTAGACTTAATATTTTGATTTTATCCAAAAAATAGGAAAAATAGAAATTTGTATGTGTTAGTCTTCAATCCCGGAGTTTTTTGAGAAAAACATGAAAAATGAAGTATTTTGCTCATTTTAGAGAACTATTTCGGGCTTTTTTAGAAAAAATGATAATTGATATTTTTGAAGGTGTCAGACTTCAGTTTTTGATTTTATGCAAAAAATAGGAAAAATATAAATTTGTATGTGTAAGTCTTCAATCCTGGAGTTTTTTGAGAAAAACATGAAAAACGAAGTATTTTGCTCATTCTAGAGAACTATTTTGGTCTTTTTTAGAAAAAATGATAATTGATATTTTAGAAGGTGTTAGACTTCAGTTTTTTATTTTTTGCAAAAAATAGGAAAAATAGAAATTTGTATGTGTTAGTCTTCAATCATGAAGTTTTTTGAGAAAAATATGAAAAGTGAAGTATTTTTCTCATATTACAGAACTATTTTGGTCTTTTTTAGAAAAAATGATAATTGATATTTTTTAAGGTGTTAGACTTCAATTTTTGATTTTATGCAAAAAATAGGAAAAATAGAAATTTGTATGTGTTAGTCTTCAATCCCGGAGTTTTTCGAGAAAAACACGAAAAATGAAGTATTTTGCTCATTTTAGAGAACTATTTTGGTCTTTCTTAGAAAAAATGATAATTGATATTTTTGAAGGTGTTAGACTTCAGTTTTTGATTTTTTGCAAAAAATTGGAGAAATAGAAATTTGTATGTGTTAGTCTTCAATCCCGGAGTTTTTTGAGAAAAACAAGAAAAATAAAGTATTTTGCTCATTTTAGAGAACTATTTTGGTCTATTTTAGAAAAAATGATAATTGATATTTTTGAAGGTGTTAGTCTTCAGTTTTTGATTTTTTGCAACAAATTGGAAAAATTGAAATTTGTATGTGTTAGTCTTCAATAACGGAATTTTTTGAGAAAAACATGAAAAGTGAAGTATTTTGCTCATTTTAGAGAACTATTTTGGTCTTTTTTAGAAAAAATGATAATTGATATTTTTGAAGGTGTTAGACTTCAGTTTTTGATTTTATGCAAAAAATAGGAAAAATATAAATTTGTATGTGTAAGTCTTCAATCCTGGAGTTTTTTGAGAAAAACATGAAAAATGAAGTATTTTGCTCATTTTAGAGAACTATTTTGGTCTTTTTTAGAAAAAATGATAATTGATATTTTTGAAGGTCAATTTTTGATTTTATGCAAAAAATAGGAAAAATAGAAATTTGTATGTGTTAGTCTTCAATCCCGGAGTTTTTCGAGAAAAACATGAAAAATTAAGTATTTTGCTCATTTTAGAGAACTATTTTGGTCTTTTTTAGACTTCAGTTTTTTATTTTTTGCAAAAAATTGGAAAAATTGAAATTTGTATGTGTTAGTCTTCAATCACGGAATTTTTTGAGAAAATCATGAAAAATGAAGTATTTTGCTCATTTTAGAGAATTGTTTTTGTCTTTTTTAGAAAAAATGATAATTGATATTTTTGAAGGTGTTAGACTTCAGTTTTTGATTTTATGCAAAAAAATAGGAAAAATAGAAATTCGTATGTGTTAGTCTTCAATCCCGGAGTTTTTCGAGAACAACATGAAAAATGAAGTATTTTGCTCATTTTAGAGAAATATGTTGGTCTTTTTTAGAAAAAATGATAATTGATATTTTTGAAGGTGTTAGACTTCAGTTTTTGATTTTTTGCAAAAAATTGGAAAAATAGAAATTTGTATGTGTTAGTCTTCAATCACGGAATTTTTTGAGAAAAACATGAATAATGAAGTATTTTGCTCATTTTAGAGAACTATATTGGTCTTTTTTAGAAAAAATGATAATTGATATTTTTGAAGGAGTTAGACTTCAGTTTTTGATTTTATGCAAAAAAATAGGAAAAATATAAATTTGTATGTGTAAGTCTTCAATCCTGGAGTTTTTTGAGAAAAACATGAAAAATGAAGTATTTTGATCATTTTAGAGAACTATTTTGGTCTTTTTTAGAAAAAATGATAATTGATATTTTTGAAGGTGTTAGACTTCAGTTTTTTATTTTTTGCAAAAAATAGGAAAAATAGAAATTTGTATGTGTTAGTCTTCAATCACGAAGTTTTTTGAGAAAAATATGAAAAGTGAAGTATTTTTCTCATATTACAGAACTATTTTGGTCTTTTTTAGAAAAAATGATAATTGATATTTTTTAAGGTGTTAGACTTCAATTTTTGATTTTATGCAAAAAATAGGAAAAATAGAAATTTGTATGTGTTAGTCTTCAATCCCGGAGTTTTTCGAGAAAAACACGAAAAATGAAGTATTTTGCTCATTTTAGAGAACTATTTTGGTCTTTCTTAGAAAAAATGATAATTGATATTTTTGAATGTGTTAGACTTCAGTTTTTGATTTTTTGCAAAAAATTGGAGAAAGAGAAATTTGTATGTGTTAGTCTTCAATCACGGAATTTTTTGAGAAAAACATGAAAAATGATGTATTTTACTCATTTTAGAGAACTATTTTGGTCTTTTTTAGAAAAAATGATAATTGATATTTTTGAAGGTGTTAGACTTCAGTTTTTGATTTTATGCAAAAAATAGGAAAAATAGAAATTTGTTTGTGTTAGTCTTCAATCCCGGAGTTTTTTGAGAAAAACAAGAAAAATAAAGTATTTTGCTCATTTTAGTGAACTATTTTGGTCTATTTTAGAAAAAATGATAATTGATATTTTTGAAGGTGTTAGACTTTAGTTTTTGATTTTTTGCAACAAATTGGAAAAATTGAAATTTGTATGTGTTAGTCTTCAATAACGGAATTTTTTGAGAAAAACATGAAAAGTGAAGTATTTTGCTCATTTTAGAGAACTATTTTGGTCTTTTTTAGAAAAAATGATAATTGATATTTTTGAAGGTGTTAGACTTCAGTTTTTGATTTTATGCAAAAAATAGGAAAAATATAAATTTGTATGTGTAAGTCTTCAATCCTGGAGTTTTTTGAGAAAAACATGAAAAATGAAGTATTTTGCTCATTTTAGAGAACTATTTTGGTCTTTTTTAGAAAAAATGATAATTGATATTTTTGAAGGTCAATTTTTGATTTTATGCAAAAAATAGGAAAAATAGAAATTTGTATGTGTTAGTCTTCAATCCGGGAGTTTTTCGAGAAAAACATGAAAAATGAAGTATTTTGCTCATTTTAGAGAACTATTTTGGTCTTTTTTAGACTTCAGTTTTTTATTTTTTGCAAAAAAATGGAAAAATTGAAATTTGTATGTGTTAGTCTTCAATAACGGAATTTTTTGAGAAAATCATGAAAAATGAAGTATTTTGCTCATTTTAGAGAATTGTTTTGGTCTTTTTTAGAAAAAATGATAATTGATATTTTTGAAGGTGTTACACTTCAGTTTTTGATTTTATGCAAAAAAAATAGGAAAAATAGAAATTCGTATGTGTTAGTCTTCAATCCCGGAGTTTTTCGAGAACAACATGAAAAATGAAGTATTTTGCTCATTTTAGAGAACTATTTTGGTCTTTTTTAGAAAAAATGATAATTGATATTTTTGAAGGTGTTAGACTTCAGTTTTTGATTTTATGCAAAAAATAGGAAAAATATAAATTTGTATGTGTAAGTCTTCAATCCTGGAGTTTTTTGAGAAAAACATGAAAAATGAAGTATTTTGCTCATTTTAGAGAACTATTTTGGTCTTTTTTAGAAAAAATGATAATTGATATTTTTGAAGGTCAATTTTTGATTTTATGCAAAAAATAGGAAAAATAGAAATTTGTATGTGTTAGTCTTCAATCCCGGAGTTTTTCGAGAAAAACATGAAAAATGAAGTATTTTGCTCATTTTAGAGAACTATTTTGGTCTTTTTTAGACTTCAGTTTTTTATTTTTTGCAAAAAATTGGAAAAATTGAAATTTGTATGTGTTAGTCTTCAATCACGGAATTTTTTGAGAAAATCATGAAAACTGAAGTATTTTGCTCATTTTAGAGAATTGTTTTGGTCTTTTTTAGAAAAAATGATAATTGATATTTTTGAAGGTGTTAGACTTCAGTTTTTGATTTTATGCAAAAAAAATAGGAAAAATAGAAATTCGTATGTGTTAGTCTTCAATCCCGGAGTTTTTCGAGAACAACATGAAAAATGAAGTATTTTGCTCATTTTAGAGAACTATTTTGGTCTTTTTTAGAAAAAATGATAATTGATATTTTTGTAGGTGTTAGACTTCAGTTTTTGATTTTTTGCAAAAAATTGGAAAAATAGAAATTTGTATGTGTTAGTCTTCAATCACGGAATTTTTTGAGAAAAACATGAATAATGAAGTATTTTGCTCATTTTAGAGAACTATATTGGTCTTTTTTAGAAAAAATGATAATTGATATTTTTGAAGGAGTTAGACTTCAGTTTTTGATTTTATGCAAAAAAATAGGAAAAATATAAATTTGTATGTGTAAGTCTTCAATCCTGGAGTTTTTTGAGAGAAACATGAAAAATGAAGTATTTTGATCATTTTAGAGAACTATTTTGGTCTTTTTTAGAAAAAATGATAATTGATATTTTTGAAGGTGTTAGACTTCAGTTTTTTATTTTTTGCAAAAAATAGGAAAAATAGAAATTTGTATGTGTTAGTCTTCAATCACGAAGTTTTTTGAGAAAAATATGAAAAGTGAAGTATTTTTCTCATATTACAGAACTATTTTGGTCTTTTTTAGAAAAAATGATAATTGATATTTTTTAAGGTGTTAGACTTCAATTTTTGATTTTATGCAAAAAATAGGAAAAATAGAAATTTGTATGTGTTAGTCTTCAATACCGGAGTTTTTCGAGAAAAACACGAAAAATGAAGTATTTTGCTCATTTTAGAGAACTATTTTGGTCTTTCTTAGAAAAAATGATAATTGATATTTTTGAATGTGTTAGACTTCAGTTTTTGATTTTTTGCAAAAAATTGGAGAAAGAGAAATTTGTATGTGTTAGTCTTCAATCACGGAATTTTTTGAGAAAAACATGAAAAATGATGTATTTTACTCATTTTAGAGAACTATTTTGGTCTTTTTTAGAAAAAATGATAATTGATATTTTTGAAGGTGTTAGACTTCAGTTTTTGATTTTATGCAAAAAATAGGAAAAATAGAAATTTGTTTGTGTTAGTCTTCAATCCCGGAGTTTTTTGAGAAAAACAAGAAAAATAAAGTATTTTGCTCATTTTAGTGAACTATTTTGGTCTATTTTAGAAAAAATGATAATTGATATTTTTGAAGGTGTTAGACTTTAGTTTTTGATTTTTTGCAACAAATTGGAAAAATTGAAATTTGTATGTGTTAGTCTTCAATAACGGAATTTTTTGAGAAAAAACATGAAAAGTGAAGTATTTTGCTCATTTTCGAGAACTATTTTGGTCTTTTTTAGAAAAAATGATAATTGATATTTTTGAAGGTGTTAGACTTCAGTTTTTGATTTTATGCAAAAAATAGGAAAAATATAAATTTGTATGTGTAAGTCTTCAATCCTGGAGTTTTTTGAGAAAAACATGAAAAATGAAGTATTTTGCTCATTTAGAGAACTATTTTGGTCTTTTTTAGAAAAAATGATAATTGATATTTTTGAAGGTCAATTTTTGATTTTATGCAAAAAAATAGGAAAAATAGAAATTTGTATGTGTTAGTCTTCAATCCGGGAGTTTTTCGAGAAAAACATGAAAAATGAAGTATTTTGCTCATTTTAGAGAACTATTTTGGTCTTTTTTAGACTTCAGTTTTTTATTTTTTGCAAAAAATTGGAAAAATTGAAATTTGTATGTGTTAGTCTTCAATAACGGAATTTTTTGAGAAAATCATGAAAAATGAAGTATTTTGCTCATTTTAGAGAATTGTTTTGGTCTTTTTTAGAAAAAATGATAATTGATATTTTTGAAGGTGTTAGACTTCAGTTTTTGATTTTATGCAAAAAAAATAGGAAAAATAGAAATTCGTATGTGTTAGTCTTCAATCCCGGAGTTTTTCGAGAACAACATGAAAAATGAAGTATTTTGCTCATTTTAGAGAACTATTTTGGTCTTTTTTAGAAAAAATGATAAATGATATTTTTGAAGGTGTTAGACTTCAGTTTTTGATTTTATGCAAAAAATAGGAAAAATATAAATTTGTATGTGTAAGTCTTCAATCCTGGAGTTTTTTGAGAAAAACATGAAAAATGAAGTATTTTGCTCATTTTAGAGAACTATTTTGGTCTTTTTTAGAAAAAATGATAATTGATATTTTTGAAGGTCAATTTTTGATTTTATGCAAAAAATAGGAAAAATAGAAATTTGTATGTGTTAGTCTTCAATCCCGGAGTTTTTCGAGAAAAACATGAAAAATGAAGTATTTTGCTCATTTTAGAGAACTATTTTGGTCTTTTTTAGACTTCAGTTTTTTATTTTTTGCAAAAAATTGGAAAAATTGAAATTTGTATGTGTTAGTCTTCAATCACGGAATTTTTTGAGAAAATCATGAAAACTGAAGTATTTTGCTCATTTTAGAGAATTGTTTTGGTCTTTTTTAGAAAAAATGATAATTGATATTTTTGAAGGTGTTAGACTTCAGTTTTTGATTTTATGCAAAAAAAATAGGAAAAATAGAAATTCGTATGTGTTAGTCTTCAATCCCGGAGTTTTTCGAGAACAACATGAAAAATGAAGTATTTTGCTCATTTTAGAGAACTATTTTGGTCTTTTTTAGAAAAAATGATAATTGATATTTTTGAAGGTGTTAGACTTCAGTTTTTGATTTTTTGCAAAAAATTGGAAAAATAGAAATTTGTATGTGTTATTCTTCAATCACGGAATTTTTTGAGAAAAACATGAATAATGAAGTATTTTGCTCATTTTAGAGAACTATTTTGGTCTTTTTTAGAAAAAATGATAATTGATATTTTTGAAGGTGTTAGACTTCAGTTTTTGATTTTATGCAAAAAATAGGAAAAATATAAATTTGTATGTGTAAGTCTTCAATCCTGGAGTTTTTGGAGAAAAACATGAAAAATTAAGTATTATGCCCATTTTAGAGAACTATTTTGGTCTTTTTTAGAAAAAATGATAATTGATATTTTTGAAGGTGTTAGACTTCAGTTTTTTATTTTTTGCAAAAAATAGGAAAAATAGAAATTTGTATGTGTTAGTCTTCAATCACGAAGTTTTTTGAGAAAAATATGAAAAGTGAAGTATTTTTCTCATATTAGAGAACTATTTTGGTCTTTTTTTAGAAAAAATGATAATTGATATTTTTGAAGGTGTTAGACTTCAGTTATTGATTTTATGCAAAAAAATAGGAAAAATAGAAATTTGTATGTGTTAGTCTTCAATCCCGGAGTTTTTTTGAGAAAAAACTTGAAATATGAAGTATTTTGCTCATTTTAGAGATCTATTTTGGTGTTTTTTCGAAAAAATGATAATTGATATTTTTGAAGGTGTTAGACTTCAGTTTTTTACTTTTAGCAAAAAAATAGGAAAAATAGAAATTTGTATGTGTTAGTCTTCAATCCCGGAGTTTTTTTGAGAAAAACCTGAAAAATGAAGTATTTTGCTCATTTCAGAGAACTATTTTGGACTCTTTTAGAAAAAATGATAATTGATATTTTTGAAGGTGTTAGACTTCAGTTTTTGATTTTTTGCAAAAAAATTGGAAAAATAGAAATTTGTATATGTTAGTCTTCAATCATGAATTTTTTTGAAAAAAAAAATAAAATGAAGTATTTTGCTCATTTTAGAGAACTATTTTGGTCTTTTTTAGACTTCAGTTTTTGATTTTTTTTAAAAAATTGGAAAAATTCAAATTTGTATGTGTTAGTCTTCAATCACGGAATTTTTTGAGAAAATCATGAAAAATGAAGTATTTTGTTCATTTTTTAGAACTATTTTGGTCTTTTTTAGCAAAAATGATAATTGATATTTTTGAAGGTGTTAGGCTTCAGTTTTTTATTTTATGCAAAAAATAGGAAAAATAAAAATTTGTATGTTTTAGTCTTCAATACCGGAGTTTTTTGAGAAAAACATGAAAAATGAAGTATTTTGCTCATTTTAGAGAACTATTTTGGTCTTTTTTAGAAAAAATGATAATTGATATTTTTCGAGGTGTTAGACTTCATTTTTTGATTTTTTTGCCAAAAATAGGAAAATTGAAATTTGTATGTGTTAGTCTTCAATTACGAAGTTTTTTGAGAAAAACATGAAAAATGAAGTATTTTGCTCACTTTAGAGAACTATTTTGGACTCTTTTAGAAAAAATGATAATTGATATTTTTGAAGGTGTTAGACTTCAGTTTTTGATTTTTTGCAAAAAATTGGAAAAATAGAAATTTGTATGTGTTAGTCTTCAATCACGGAATTTTTCGAGAAAAACATGAAAAATGATGTATTTTGCTCATTTTAGAGAACTATTTTGGTCTTTTTTAGAAAAAATGATAATTGATATTTTTGAGGGTCTTAGACTTCAGTTTTTGATTTTTTGTAAAAAATTGGAAAAATAGAAATTTGTATGTGTTAGTCTTCAATCACGGAATTTTTTGAGAAAAACATGGGAAATGAAGTATTTCGCTCATTTTAGAGAACTATTTTGGTCTTTTTTAGAAAAAATGATAATTGATATTTTTAAAGGTGTTAGACTTTAGTTTTTGATTTTTTGCAAAAAATAGGAAAAATAGAAATTTGTATGTGTTAGTCTTCAATCACGGAATTTTTTGAGAAAAACATGAAAAGTGAAGTATTTTGCTCATTTTAGAGAACTATTTTGGTCTTTTTTAGAAAAAATTATAATTGACTAACACATACAAATTTCTATATTTCCTATTTTTTGCAAAAAATAAAAAACTGAAGTCTAACACCTTCAAATATATCAATTATCATTTTTTCTAAAAAAGAGCAAAATAGTTCTCTAAAATGAGCAAAGTACTTCATTTTTCATGTTTTTCTCAAAAAACTCCGGGATTGAAGACTTACACATACAAATATATATTTTTCCTCTTTTTTGCCTAAAATCAAAAACTGAAGTCTAACACCTTCAAAAATATCAATTATCATTTTTTTTAAAAAAAGACCAAAATAGTTCTTTAAAATGAGCAAAATACTTCATTATTCATGTTTTTCTCAAAAAATTCCGTGATTGAAGACTAACACATACAAATTTCTATTTTTCCAATTTTTTGCAAAAAATTAAAAATTGAAGTCTAACACCTTCAAAAATATCAATTATCATTTTAGAGAAAAACATGAAAAGTGAAGTATTTTGCTCATTTTAGAGAACTATTTTGGTCTTTTTTAGAAAAAATTATAATTGATATTTTTGAAGGTGTTAGAATTCAGTTTTTGATTTTATGCAAAAAATAGGAAAAATAGAAATTTGTATGTGTTAGTCTTCAATCCCAGAGTTTTTTGAGAAAAACATGAAAAATGAAGTATTTTGCTCATTTTAGAGAACTATTTTGGTCTTTTTTAGAAAAAATGATAATTGATATTTTTGAAGGTGTTAGACTTCAGTTTTTGATTTTTTGCGAAAAATTGGAAAAATAGAAATTTTAATGTGTTAGTCTTCAATCACGGAATTTTTTGAGAAAAACATGAATAATGAAGTATTTTGCTCATTTTAGAGAACTATTTTGGTCTTTTTTAGAAAAAATGATAATTGATATTTTGAAGGTGTTAGACTCAGTTTTTGATTTTATGCAAAAAATAGGAAAAATAGAAATTTGTATGTGTTAGTCTTCAATCCCAGAGTTTTTTGAGAAAAACATGAAAAATGAAGTATTTTGCTCATTTTAGAGAACTATTTTGGTCTTTTTTAGAAAAAATGATAATTGATATTTTTGAAGGTGTTAGACTTCAGTTTTTGATTTTTTGCAAAAAATTGGAAAAATAGAAATTTTAATGTGTTAGTCTTCAATCACGGAATTTTTTGAGAAAAACATGAATAATGAAGTATTTTGCTCATTTTAGAGAACTATTTTGGTCTTTTTTAGAAACAATGATAATTGATATTTTTGAAGGTGTTAGACTTAATTTTTTGATTTTATCCAAAAAATAGGAAAAATAGAAATTTGTATGTGTTAGTCTTCAATCCCGGAGTTTTTTGAGAAAAACATGAAAAATGAAGTATTTTGCTCATTTTAGAGAACTATTTCGGGCTTTTTTAGAAAAAATGATAATTGATATTTTTGAAGGTGTTAGACTTCAGTTTTTGATTTTATGCAAAAAATAGGAAAAATATAAATTTGTATGTGTAAGTCTTCAATCCTGGAGTTTTTTGAGAAAAACATGAAAAATGAAGTATTTTGCTCATTCTAGAGAACTATTTTGGTCTTTTTTAGAAAAAATGATAATTGATATTTTAGAAGGTGTTAGACTTCAGTTTTTTATTTTTTGCAAAAAATAGGAAAAATAGAAATTTGTATGTGTTAGTCTTCAATCACGAAGTTTTTTGAGAAAAATATGAAAAGTGAAGTATTTTTCTCATATTACAGAACTATTTTGGTCTTTTTTAGAAAAAATGATAATTGATATTTTTTAAGGTGTTAGACTTCAATTTTTGATTTTATGCAAAAAATAGGAAAAATAGAAATTTGTACGTGTTAGTCTTCAATCCCGGAGTTTTTCGAGAAAAACACGAAAAATGAAGTATTTTGCTCATTTTAGAGAACTATTTTGGTCTTTCTTAGAAAAAATGATAATTGATATTTTTGAAGGTGTTAGACTTCAGTTTTTGATTTTTTGCAAAAAATTGGAGAAATAGAAATTTGTATGTGTTAGTCTTCAATCACGGAATTTTTTGAGAAAAACATGAAAAATGAAGTATTTTACTCATTTTAGAGAACTATTTTGGTCTTTTTTAGAAAAAATGATAATTGATATTTTTGAAGGTGTTAGACTTCAGTTTTTGATTTTATGCAAAAAATAGGAAAAATAGAAATTTGTTTGTGTTAGTCTTCAATCCCGGAGTTTTTTGAGAAAAACAAGAAAAATAAAGTATTTTGCTCATTTTAGAGAACTATTTTGGTCTATTTTAGAAAAAATGATAATTGATATTTTTGAAGGTGTTAGTCTTCAGTTTTTGATTTTTTGCAACAAATTGGAAAAATTGAAATTTGTATGTGTTAGTCTTCAATAACGGAATTTTTTGAGAAAAACATGAAAAGTGAAGTATTTTGCTCATTTTAGAGAACTATTTTGGTCTTTTTTAGAAAAAATGATAATTGATATTTTTGAAGGTGTTAGACTTCAGTTTTTGATTTTATGCAAAAAATAGGAAAAATATAAATTTGTATGTGTAAGTCTTCAATCCTGGAGTTTTTTGAGAAAAACATGAAAAATGAAGTATTTTGCTCATTTTAGAGAACTATTTTGGTCTTTTTTAGAAAAAATGATAATTGATATTTTTGAAGGTCAATTTTTGATTTTATGCAAAAAATAGGAAAAATAGAAATTTGTATGTGTTAGTCTTCAATCACGGAATTCTTTGAGAAAATCATGAAAACTGAAGTATTTTGCTCATTTTAGAGAATTGTTTTGGTCTTTTTTAGAAAAAATGATAATTGATATTTTTGAAGGTGTTAGACTTCAGTTTTTGATTTTATGCAAAAAATAGGAAAAATAGAAATTCGTATGTGTTAGTCTTCAATCCCGGAGTTTTTCGAGAACAACATGAAAAATGAAGTATTTTGCTCATTTTAGAGAAATATTTTGGTCTTTTTTAGAAAAAATGATAATTGAAATTTTTGAAGGTGTTAGACTTCAGTTTTTGATTTTTTGCAAAAAATTGGAAAAATAGAAATTTGTATGTGTTAGTCTTCAATCACGGAATTTTTTGAGAAAATCATGAATAATGAAGTATTTTGCTCATTTTAGAGAACTATATTGGTCTTTTTTAGAAAAAATGATAATTGATATTTTTGAAGGAGTTAGACTTCAGTTTTTTATTTTATGCAAAAAATAGGAAAAATATAAATTTGTATGTGTAAGTCTTCAATCCTGGAGTTTTTTGAGAAAAACATGAAAAATGAAGTATTTTGATCATTTTAGAGAACTATTTTGGTCTTTTTTAGAAAAAATGATAATTGATATTTTTGAAGGTGTTAGACTTCAGTTTTTTATTTTTTGCAAAAAATAGGAAAAATAGAAATTTGTATGTGTTAGTCTTCAATCACGAAGTTTTTTGAGAAAAATATGAAAAGTGAAGTATTTTTCTCATATTACAGAACTATTTTGGTCTTTTTTAGAAAAAATGATAATTGATATTTTTTAAGGTGTTAGACTTCAATTTTTGATTTTATGCAAAAAAATAGGAAAAATAGAAATTTGTATGTGTTAGTCTTCAATCCCGGAGTTTTTCGAGAAAAACACGAAAAATGAAGTATTTTGCTCATTTTAGAGAACTATTTTGGTCTTTCTTAGAAAAAATGATAATTGATATTTTTGAAGGTGTTAGACTTCAGTTTTTTATTTTTTGCAAAAAATTGGAGAAAGAGAAATTTGTATGTGTTAGTCTTCAATCACGGAATTTTTTGAGAAAAACATGAAAAATGATGTATTTTACTCATTTTAGAGAACTATTTTGGTCTTTTTTAGAAAAAATGATAATTGATATTTTTGAAGGTGTTAGACTTCAGTTTTTGATTTTATGCAAAAAATAGGAAAAATAGAAATTTGTTTGTGTTAGTCTTCAATCCCGGAGTTTTTTGAGAAAAACAAGAAAAATAAAGTATTTTGCTCATTTTAGAGAACTATTTTGTTCTATTTAAGAAAAAATGATAATTGATATTTTTGAAGGTGTTAGACTTCAGTTTTTGATTTTTTGCAACAAATTGGAAAAATTGAAATTTGTATGTGTTAGTCTTCAATAACGGAATTTTTTGAGAAAAACATGAAAAGTGAAGTATTTTGCTCATTTTAGAGAACTATTTTGGTCTTTTTTAGAAAAAATGATAATTGATATTTTTGAAGGTGTTAGACTTCAGTTTTTGATTTTATGCAAAAAATAGGAAAAATATAAATTTGTATGTGTAAGTCTTCAATCCTGAAGTTTTTTGAGAAAAACATGAAAAATGAAGTATTTTGCTCATTTTAGAGAACTATTTTGGTCTTTTTTAGAAAAAATGATAATTGATATTTTTAAAGGTCAATTTTTGATTTTATGCAAAAAATAGGAAAAATAGAAATTTGTATGTCTTAGTCTTCAATCCGGGAGTTTTTCGAGAAAAACATGAAAAATGAAGTATTTTGCTCATTTTAGAGAACTATTTTGGTCTTTTTTAGACTTCAGTTTTTTATTTTTTGCAAAAAATTGGAAAAATTGAAATTTGTATGTGTTAGTCTTCAATCACGGAATTTTTTGAGAAAATCATGAAAAATGAAGTATTTTGCTCATTTTAGAGAATTGTTTTGGTCTTTTTTAGAAAAAATGATAATTGATATTTTTGAAGGTGTTAGACTTCAGTTTTTGATTTTATGCAAAAAAAATAGGAAAAATAGAAATTCGTACGTGTTAGTCTTCAATCCCGGAGTTTTTCGAGAACAACATGAAAAATGAAGTATTTTGCTCATTTTAGAGAACTATTTTGGTCTTTTTTAGAAAAAATGATAATTGATATTTTTGAAGGTGTTAGACTTCAGTTTTTGATTTTTTGCAAAAAATTGGAAAAATAGAAATTTGTATGTGTTAGTCTTCAATCACGGAATTTTTTGAGAAAAACATGAATAATGAAGTATTTTGCTCATTTTAGAGAACTATTTTGGTCTTTTTTAGAAAAATTGATAATTGATATTTTTGAAGGTGTTAGACTTCAGTTTTTGATTTTATGCAAAAAATAGGAAAAATATAAATTTGTATGTGTAAGTCTTCAATCCTGGAGTTTTTGGAGAAAAACATGAAAAATGAAGTATTATGCTCATTTTAGAGAACTATTTTGGTCTTTTTTAGAAAAAATGATAATTGATATTTTTGAAGGTGTTAGACTTCAGTTTTTTATTTTTTGCAAAAAATAGGAAAAATAGAAATTTGTATGTGTTAGTCTTCAATCACGAAGTTTTTTGAGAAAAATATGAAAAGTGAAGTATTTTTCTCATATTACAGAACTATTTTGGTCTTTTTTAGAAAAAATGATAATTGATATTTTTGAAGGTGTTAGACTTCAGTTTTTGATTTTTTGCGAAAAATTGGAAAAATAGAAATTTTAATGTGTTAGTCTTCAATCACGGAATTTTTTGAGAAAAACATGAATAATGAAGTATTTTGCTCATTTTAGAGAACTATTTTGGTCTTTTTTAGAAAAAATGATAATTGATATTTTGAAGGTGTTAGACTCAGTTTTTGATTTTATGCAAAAAATAGGAAAAATAGAAATTTGTATGTGTTAGTCTTCAATCCCAGAGTTTTTTGAGAAAAACATGAAAAATGAAGTATTTTGCTCATTTTAGAAAACTATTTTGGTCTTTTTTAGAAAAAATGATAATTGATATTTTTGAAGGTGTTAGACTTCAGTTTTTGATTTTTTGCAAAAAATTGGAAAAATAGAAATTTTAATGTGTTAGTCTTCAATCACGGAATTTTTTGAGAAAAACATGAATAATGAAGTATTTTGCTCATTTTAGAGAACTATTTTGGTCTTTTTTAGAAACAATGATAATTGATATTTTTGAAGGTGTTAGACTTAATTTTTTGATTTTATCCAAAAAATAGGAAAAATAGAAATTTGTATGTGTTAGTCTTCAATCCCGGAGTTTTTTGAGAAAAACATGAAAAATGAAGTATTTTGCTCATTTTAGAGAACTATTTCGGGCTTTTTTAGAAAAAATGATAATTGATATTTTTGAAGGTGTTAGACTTCAGTTTTTGATTTTATGCAAAAAATAGGAAAAATATAAATTTGTATGTGTAAGTCTTCAATCCTGGAGTTTTTTGAGAAAAACATGAAAAATGAAGTATTTTGCTCATTCTAGAGAACTATTTTGGTCTTTTTTAGAAAAAATGATAATTGATATTTTAGAAGGTGTTAGACTTCAGTTTTTTATTTTTTGCAAAAAATAGGAAAAATAGAAATTTGTATGTGTTAGTCTTCAATCACGAAGTTTTTTGAGAAAAATATGAAAAGTGAAGTATTTTTCTCATATTACAGAACTATTTTGGTCTTTTTTAGAAAAAATGATAATTGATATTTTTTAAGGTGTTAGACTTCAATTTTTGATTTTATGCAAAAAATAGGAAAAATAGAAATTTGTACGTGTTAGTCTTCAATCCCGGAGTTTTTCGAGAAAAACACGAAAAATGAAGTATTTGGCTCATTTTAGAGAACTATTTTGGACTTTCTTAGAAAAAATGATAATTGATATTTTTGAAGGTGTTAGACTTCAGTTTTTGATTTTTTGCAAAAAATTGGAGAAATAGAAATTTGTATGTGTTAGTCTTCAATCACGGAATTTTTTGAGAAAAACATGAAAAATGAAGTATTTTACTCATTTTAGAGAACTATTTTGGTCTTTTTTAGAAAAAATGATAATTGATATTTTTGAAGGTGTTAGACTTCAGTTTTTGATTTTATGCAAAAAATAGGAAAAATAGAAATTTGTTTGTGTTAGTCTTCAATCCCGGAGTTTTTTGAGAAAAACAAGAAAAATAAAGTATTTTGCTCATTTTAGAGAACTATTTTGGTCTATTTTAGAAAAAATGATAATTGATATTTTTGAAGGTGTTAGTCTTCAGTTTTTGATTTTTTGCAACAAATTGGAAAAATTGAAATTTGTATGTGTTAGTCTTCAATAACGGAATTTTTTGAGAAAAACATGAAAAGTGAAGTATTTTGCTCATTTTAGAGAACTATTTTGGTCTTTTTTAGAAAAAATGATAATTGATATTTTTGAAGGTGTTAGACTTCAGTTTTTGATTTTATGCAAAAAATAGGAAAAATATAAATTTGTATGTGTAAGTCTTCAATCCTGGAGTTTTTTGAGAAAAACATGAAAAATGAAGTATTTTGCTCATTTTAGAGAACTATTTTGGTCTTTTTTAGAAAAAATGATAATTGATATTTTTGAAGGTCAATTTTTGATTTTATGCAAAAAATAGGAAAAATAGAAATTTGTATGTGTTAGTCTTCAATCACGGAATTCTTTGAGAAAATCATGAAAACTGAAGTATTTTGCTCATTTTAGAGAATTGTTTTGGTCTTTTTTAGAAAAAATGATAATTGATATTTTTGAAGGTGTTAGACTTCAGTTTTTGATTTTATGCAAAAAATAGGAAAAATAGAAATTCGTATGTGTTAGTCTTCAATCCCGGAGTTTTTCGAGAACAACATGAAAAATGAAGTATTTTGCTCATTTTAGAGAAATATTTTGGTCTTTTTTAGAAAAAATGATAATTGAAATTTTTGAAGGTGTTAGACTTCAGTTTTTGATTTTTTGCAAAAAATTGGAAAAATAGAAATTTGTATGTGTTAGTCTTCAATCACGGAATTTTTTGAGAAAATCATGAATAATGAAGTATTTTGCTCATTTTAGAGAACTATATTGGTCTTTTTTAGAAAAAATGATAATTGATATTTTTGAAGGAGTTAGACTTCAGTTTTTGATTTTATGCAAAAAATAGGAAAAATATAAATTTGTATGTGTAAGTCTTCAATCCTGGAGTTTTTTGAGAAAAACATGAAAAATGAAGTATTTTGATCATTTTAGAGAACTATTTTGGTCTTTTTTAGAAAAAATGATAATTGATATTTTTGAAGGTGTTAGACTTCAGTTTTTTATTTTTTGCAAAAAATAGGAAAAATAGAAATTTGTATGTGTTAGTCTTCAATCACGAAGTTTTTTGAGAAAAATATGAAAAGTGAAGTATTTTTCTCATATTACAGAACTATTTTGGTCTTTTTTAGAAAAAATGATAATTGATATTTTTTAAGGTGTTAGACTTCAATTTTTGATTTTATGCAAAAAAATAGGAAAAATAGAAATTTGTATGTGTTAGTCTTCAATCCCGGAGTTTTTCGAGAAAAACACGAAAAATGAAGTATTTTGCTCATTTTAGAGAACTATTTTGGTCTTTCTTAGAAAAAATGATAATTGATATTTTTGAAGGTGTTAGACTTCAGTTTTTGATTTTTTGCAAAAAATTGGAGAAAGAGAAATTTGTATGTGTTAGTCTTCAATCACGGAATTTTTTGAGAAAAACATGAAAAATGATGTATTTTACTCATTTTAGAGAACTATTTTGGTCTTTTTTAGAAAAAATGATAATTGATATTTTTGAAGGTGTTAGACTTCAGTTTTTGATTTTATGCAAAAAATAGGAAAAATAGAAATTTGTTTGTGTTAGTCTTCAATCCCGGAGTTTTTTGAGAAAAACAAGAAAAATAAAGTATTTTGCTCATTTTAGAGAACTATTTTGGTCTATTTTAGAAAAAATGATAATTGATATTTTTGAAGGTGTTAGACTTCAGTTTTTGATTTTTTGCAACAAATTGGAAAAATTGAAATTTGTATGTGTTAGTCTTCAATAACGGAATTTTTTGAGAAAAACATGAAAAGTGAAGTATTTTGCTCATTTTAGAGAACTATTTTGGTCTTTTTTAGAAAAAATGATAATTGATATTTTTGAAGGTGTTAGACTTCAGTTTTTGATTTTATGAAAAAATAGGAAAAATATAAATTTGTATGTGTAAGTCTTCAATCCTGAAGTTTTTTGAGAAAAACATGAAAAATGAAGTATTTTGCTCATTTTAGAGAACTATTTTGGTCTTTTTTAGAAAAAATGATAATTGATATTTTTAAAGGTCAATTTTTGATTTTATGCAAAAAATAGGAAAAATAGAAATTTGTATGTCTTAGTCTTCAATCCGGGAGTTTTTCGAGAAAAACATGAAAAATGAAGTATTTTGCTCATTTTATAGAACTATTTTGGTCTTTTTTAGACTTCAGTTTTTTATTTTTTGCAAAAAATTGGAAAAATTGAAATTTGTATGTGTTAGTCTTCAATCACGGAATTTTTTGAGAAAATCATGAAAAATGAAGTATTTTGCTCATTTTAGAGAATTGTTTTGGTCTTTTTTAGAAAAAATGATAATTGATATTTTTGAAGGTGTTAGACTTCAGTTTTTGATTTTATGCAAAAAAAATAAGAAAAATAGAAATTCGTACGTGTTAGTCTTCAATCCCGGAGTTTTTCGAGAACAACATGAAAAATGAAGTATTTTGCTCATTTTAGAGAACTATTTTGGTCTTTTTTAGAAAAAATGATAATTGATATTTTTGAAGGTGTTAGACTTCAGTTTTTGATTTTTTGCAAAAAATTGGAAAAATAGAAATTTGTATGTGTTAGTCTTCAATCACGGAATTTTTTGAGAAAAACATGAATAATGAAGTATTTTGCTCATTTTAGAGAACTATTTTGGTCTTTTTTAGAAAAATTGATAATTGATATTTTTGAAGGTGTTAGACTTCAGTTTTTGATTTTATGCAAAAAATAGGAAAAATATAAATTTGTATGTGTAAGTCTTCAATCCTGGAGTTTTTGGAGAAAAACATGAAAAATGAAGTATTATGCTCATTTTAGAGAACTATTTTGGTCTTTTTTAGAAAAAATGATAATTGATATTTTTGAAGGTGTTAGACTTCAGTTTTTTATTTTTTGCAAAAAATAGGAAAAATAGAAATTTGTATGTGTTAGTCTTCAATCACGAAGTTTTTTGAGAAAAATATGAAAAGTGAAGTATTTTTCTCATATTAGAGAACTATTTTGGTCTTTTTTTAGAAAAAATGATAATTGATATTTTTGAAGGTGTTAGACTTCAGTTATTGATTTTATGCAAAAAAATAGGAAAAATAGAAATTTGTATGTGTTAGTCTTCAATCCGGGAGTTTTTTTGAGAAAAAACATAAAAAATGAAGTATTTTGCTCATTTTAGAGATCTATTTTGGTGTTTTTTCGAAAAAATGATAATTGATATTTTTGAAGGTGTTAGACTTCAGTTTTTTAATTTTAGCAAAAAATAGGAAAAATAGAAATTTGTATGTGTTAGTCTTCAATCACGAAGTTTTTTGAGAAAAACCTGAAAAATGAAGTATTTTGCTCATTTCAGAGAACAATTTTGGACTCTTTTAGAAAAAATGATAATTGATATTTTTGAAGGTGTTAGACTTCAGTTTTTGATTTTTTGCAAAAAAATAGGAAAAATAGAAATTTGTATATGTTAGTCTTCAATCATGAATTTTTTTGAAAAAAAAAATAAAATGAAGTATTTTGCTCATTTTAGAGAACTATTTTGGTCTTTTTTAGACTTCAGTTTTTGATTTTTTTTAAAAAATTGGAAAAATTCAAATTTGTATGTGTTAGTCTTCAATCACGGAATTTTTTGAGAAAATCATGAAAAATGAAGTATTTTGTTCATTTTTGAGAACTATTTTGGTCTTTTTTAGCAAAAATGATAATTGATATTTTTGAAGGTGTTAGGCTTCAGTTTTTTATTTTATGCAAAAAATAGGAAAAATAAAAATTTGTATGTTTTAGTCTTCAATACCGGAGTTTTTTGAGAAAAACATGAAAAATGAAGTATTTTGCTCATTTTAGAGAACTATTTTGGTCTTTTTTAGAAAAAATGATAATTGATATTTTTCGAGGTGTTAGACTTCATTTTTTGATTTTTTTGCCAAAAATAGGAAAATTGAAATTTGTATGTGTTAGTCTTCAATTACGAAGTTTTTTGAGAAAAACATGAAAAATGAAGTATTTTGCTCACTTTAGAGAACTATTTTGGACTCTTTTAGAAAAAATGATAATTGATATTTTTGAAGGTGTTAGACTTCAGTTTTTGATTTTTTGCAAAAAATTGGAAAAATAGAAATTTGTATGTGTTAGTCTTCAATCACGGAATTTTTTGAGAAAAACATGAAAAATGATGTATTTTGCTCATTTTAGAGAACTATTTTGGTCTTTTTTTGAAAAAATGATAATTGATATTTTTGAGGGTCTTAGACTTCAGTTTTTGATTTTTTGTAAAAAATTGGAAAAATAGAAATTTGTATGTGTTAGTCTTCAATCACGGAATTTTTTGAGAAAAACATGGGAAATGAAGTATTTCGCTCATTTTAGAGAACTATTTTGGTCTTTTTTAGAAAAAATGATAATTGATATTTTTAAAGGTGTTAGACTTTAGTTTTTGATTTTTTGCAAAAAATAGGAAAAATAGAAATTTGTATGTGTTAGTCTTCAATCACGGAATTTTTTGAGAAAAACATGAAAAGTGAAGTATTTTGCTCATTTTAGAGAACTATTTTGGTCTTTTTTAGAAAAAATTATAATTGACTAACACATACAAATTTCTATATTTCCTATTTTTTGCAAAAAATAAAAAACTGAAGTCTAACACCTTCAAAAATATCAATTATCATTTTTTCTAAAAAAGAACAAAATAGTTCTCTAAAATGAGCAAAGTACTTCATTTTTCATGTTTTTCTCAACAAACTCAGGGATTGAAGACTTACACATACAAATATATATTTTTCCTCTTTTTTGCCTAAAATCAAAAACTGAAGTCTAACACCTTCAAAAATATCAATTATCATTTTTTTTAAAAAAAGACCAAAATAGTTCTTTAAAATGAGCAAAATACTTCATTATTCATGTTTTTCTCAAAAAATTCCGTGATTGAAGACTAACACATACAAATTTCTATTTTTCCAATTTTTTGCAAAAAATTAAAAATTGAAGTCTAACACCTTCAAAAATATCAATTATCATTTTTTCTAAAAAAGACCAAAATAGTTCTCTAAAATGAGCAAAATACTTCATTTTTCATATTGTTCTCGAAAAACTCCGGGATTGAAGACTAACACATACGAATTTCTATTTTTCCTATTTTTTGCATAAAATCAAAAACTGAAGTCTAAGACCTTCAAAAGTATCAATTATCATTTTTTCTAAAAAAGACCAAAACAATTCTCTAAAATGAGTAAAATACTTCAGTTTTCATGATTCTCTCAAAAAATTCCGTGATTGAACACTAACACATACAAATTTCTATATTTCCTATTTTTTGCAAAAAATAAAAAACTGAAGTCTAACACCTTCAAAAATATCAATTATCATTTTTTCTAAAAAAGACCAAAATAGTTCTCTAAAATGAGCAAAGTACTTCATTTTTCAAGTTTTTCTCAAAAAACTCCGCGATTGAAAACTTACACATACAAATATATATTTTTCCTCTTTTTTGCATAAAATCAAAAACTGAAGTCTAACACCTTCAAAAATATCAATTATCATTTTTTCTAAAAAAGACCAAAATAGTTCTCTAAAATGAGCAAAATACTTCATTTTTCATGTTTTTCTCGAAAAACTCCGGGATTGAAGACTAACACATACGAATTTCTATTTTTCCTATTTTTTGCATAAAATCAAAAACTGAAGTCTAACACCTTCAAAAATATCAATTATCATTTTTTCTAAAAAAGACCAAAATAGTTCACTAAAATGAGCAAAATAGTTCATTTTTCATGTTTTTCTCGAAAAACTCCGGGATTGAAGACTAACACATACGAATTTCTATTTTTCCTATTTTTTGCATAAAATCAAAAACTGAAGTCTAACACCTTCAAAAATATCAATTATCATTTTTTCTAAAAAAGACCAAAATAGTTCTCTAAAATGAGCAAAATACTTCATTATTCATGTTTTTCTCAAAAAACTCCGGGATTGAAGACTTACACATACAAATTTATATTTTTCCTATTTTTTGCATAAAATCAAAAACTGAAGTCTAACACCTTCAAAAATATCAATTATCATTTTTTCTAAAAAAGACCAAAATAGTTCTCTAAAATGAGCAAAGTACTTCATTTTTCATGTTTTTCTCGAAAAACTCCGGGATTGAAGACTAACACATGCGAATTTCTATTTTTCCAATTTTTTGCAAAAAATCAAAAACTGAAGTCTAACACCTTCAAAAATATCAATTATCATTTTTTCTAAAAAAGACCAAAACAATTCTCTAAAATGAGCAAAATACTTCATTTTTCATGATTTTCTCAAAAAATTCCGTGATTGAAGACTAACACATACAAATTTCAATTTTTCCAATTTTTTGCAAAAAATAAAAAACTGAAGTCTAAAAATGACCAAAATAGTTCTCTAAAATGAGCAAAATACTTCATTTTTCATGTTTTTCTCAAAAAAATCCGGGATTGAAGACTAACACATACAAATTTCTATTTTTCCTATTTTTTGCATAAAATCAAAAACTGAATTCTAACACCTTCAAAAATATCAATTATAATTTTTTCTAAAAAAGACCAAAATAGTTCTCTAAAATGAGGAAAATACTTCACTTTTCATGTTTTTCTCAAAAAATTCCGTGATTGAAGACTAACACATACAAATTTCAATTTTTCCATTTTTTTGCAAAAAATCAAAAACTAAAGTCTAACACCTTTAAAAATATCAATTATCATTTTTTCTAAAAAAGACCAAAATAGTTCTCAAAAATGAGCAAAATACTTCATTTTTCATGTTTTTATCGAAAAACTCCGGGATTGAAGACTAACACATACAAATTTCTATTTTTCCTATTTTTTTGCATAAAATCAAAAATTGAAGTCTAACACCTTAAAAAATATCAATTATCATTTTTTCTAAAAAAGATCAAAATAGTTCTCTAATATGAGCAAAATACTTCACTTTTCATGTTTTTCTCAAAAAACTTCGTGATTGAAGACTAACACATACAAATTTCTATTTTTCCTATTTTTTGCAAAAAATAAAAAACTGAAGTCTAACAACACCTTCAAAAATATCAATTATCATTTTTTCTAAAAAAGACCAAAATAGTTCTCTAAAATGAGCAAAATACTTCATTTTTCATGTTTTTCTCAAAAAACTCCGGGATTGAAGACTTACACATACAAATTTATATTTTTCCTATTTTTTGCATAAAATCAAAAACTGAAGTCTAACACCTTCAAAAATATCAATTATCATTTTTTCTAAAAAAGACCAAAATAGTTCTCTAAAATGAGCAAAATACTTCATTTTTCATGTTTTTCTCGAAAAACTCAGGGATTGAAAACTAACACATACGAATTTCTATTTTTCCAATTTTTTGCAAAAAATCAAAAACTGAAGTCTAACACCTTCAAAAATATCAATTATCATTTTTTCTAAAAAAGACCAAAACAATTCTCTAAAATGAGCAAAATACTTCATTTTTCATGATTTTCTCAAAAAATTCCGTGATTGAAGACTAACACATACAAATTTCAATTTTTCCAATTTTTTGCAAAAAATAAAAAACTGAAGTCTAAAAAACACCAAAATAGTTCTCTAAAATGAGCAAAATACTTCACTTTTCATGTTTTTCTCAAAAAATTCCGTGATTGAAGACTAACACAAACAAATTTCTATTTTTCCTATTTTTTGCATAAAATCAAAAACTGAAGTCTAACACCTTCAAAAATATCAATTATAATTTTTTCTAAAAAAGACCAAAATAGTTCTCTAAAATGAGCAAAATACTTCACTTTTCATGTTTTTCTCAAAAAATTCCGTGATTGAAGACTAACACATACAAATTTCAATTTTTCCATTTTTTTGCAAAAAATCAAAAACTAAAGTCTAACACCTTTAAAAATATCAATTATCATTTTTTCTAAAAAAGACCAAAATAGTTCTCTAATATGAGCAAAATACTTCACTTTTCATGTTTTTCTCGAAAAACTTCGTGATTGAAGACTAACACATACAAATTTCTATTTTTCCTATTTTTTGCAAAAAATAAAAAACTGAAGTCTAACACCTTCAAAAATATCAATTATCATTTTTTCTAAAAAAGACCAAAATAGTTCTCTAAAATGAACAAAATACTTCATTTTTCATGTTTTTCTCAAAAAACACCGGGATTGAAGAATTACACATACAAATTTATATTTTTCCTATTTTTTGCAAAAAATAAAAAACTGAAGTCTAACACCTTCAAAAATATCAATTATCATTTTTTCTAAAAAAAACCAAAATAGTTCTCTAAAATGAGCAAAATACTTCATTTTTCATGTTTTTTCTCGAAAAACTTCGGGATTGAAGACTAACACATACGAATTTCTATTTTTCCGATTTTTTGCATAAAATCAAAAACTGAAGTCTAACACCTTCAAAAATATCAATTATCATTTTTTCTAAAAAAGACCAAAACAATTCTGTAAAATGAGCAAAATACTTCATTTTTCATGATTTTCTCAAAAAATTCCGTGATTGAAGACTAACACATACAAATTAAAATTTTTCCAATTTTTTGCAAAAAATAAAAAACTGAAGTCTAAAAAAGACCAAAACAATTCTCTAAAATGAGCAAAATACTTCATTTTTCATGTTTTTCTCGAAAAACTCCGGGATTGAAAACTAACACATACGAATTTCTATTTTTCCAATTTTTTGCAAAAAATCAAAAACTGAAGTCTAACACCTTCAAAAATATCAATTATCATTTTTTCTAAAAAAGACCAAAACAATTCTCTAAAATGAGCAAAATACTTCATTTTTCATGATTCTCTCAAAAAATTCCGTGATTGAAGACTAACACATACAAATTTCAATTTTTCCAATTTTTTGCAAAAAATAAAAAACTGAAGTCTAAAAAAGACCAAAATTGTTCTCTAAAATGAGCAAAATACTTCACTTTTCATGTTTTTCTCAAAAAATTCCGTGATTGAAGACTAACACATACAAATTTCTATTTTTCCTATTTTTTGCATAAAATCAAAAACTGAAGTCTAACACCTTCAAAAATATCAATTACAATTTTTTCTAAAAAAGACCAAAATAGTTCTCTAAAATGAGCAAAATACTTCATTTTTCATGTTTTTCTCAAAAAACTCCGGGATTGAAGACTTACACATACAAATTTATATTTTTCCATTTTTTTGCAAAAAATCAAAAACTAAAGTCTAACACCTTCAAAAATATCAATTATCATTTTTTCTAAAAAAGACCAAAATAGTTCTCTAAAATGAGCAAAATACTTCATTTTTCATGTTTTTCTCGAAAAACTCCGGGATTGAAGACTAACACATACGAATTTCTATTTTTCCGATTTTTTGCATAAAATCAAAAACTGAAGTCTAACACCTTCAAAAATATCAATTATCATTTTTTCTAAAAAAGACCAAAACAATTCTCTAAAATGAGCATAATACTTCATTTTTCATGATTTTCTCAAAAAATTCCGTGATTGAAGACTAACACATACAAATTTAAATTTTTCCAATTTTTTGCAAAAAATAAAAAACTGAAGTCTAAAAAAGACCAAAATTGTTCTCTAAAATGAGCAAAATACTTCATTTTTCATGTTTTTCTCAAAAAAATCCTGGATTGAAGACTAACACATACAAATTTCTATTTTTCCTTTTTTTTGCATAAAATCAAAAACTGAAGTCTAACACCTTCAAAAATATTTTCGCAGTTTTTGGCAATTTTTGAAAAATTAAATATTTTTCATGTGTTAGTCTTCAATTATAGATTTTTTTTGAGGTACATGAGAAAATTAAGTATTGTTCTATTTTTAGACATCTATTTTGGCATTTTATAGAAAATATGATTAATTGATATTTTTGAAGGTAATTAGACTTCACCTTTTGCAATTTAATGGAATTTATGGAAAAAATAGAAATTTCCCATGTGTTAGTCTTCAATTTCAGAATTTTTTTGTGGAATACAAAAAAATTAAATATTTTGATTTTTTTAGACAATAATTTTGACATTTTATTGCAAATATGATAAGTTAATATTTTTGAAGGTATTAAACTTCACTTTTTGCAGTTTTGAGCAATTTTTGTAAAATAAATTTTTTGCATGTGTTATCTTCAATTACGTAATTTTATGAGGTAGATGAGAAAATTATGTATTTTTCTATTCTTAGACATCTATTTTGGCATTTTATAAAAAATATGATAAATTGATATTTTTTGAAGGTGACTTCACTTTTTGCAATTTAATGGAATTTATGGAAAAATAGATATTTTCCATGTGTTAGTCTTTATTTTCAGAATTTTTTTATGGAAAACAAGAAAATTATATATTTTTATTTTTTGGACAATAATTTTGGCATTTTTAAGAAAATATGATAAGTTGATTTTTTTTAAGGTATTAGATATAAATTTTCGCTGTTTTTGGCAATTTTTGAAAAATTAAATATTTTTTGATTTGTTAGTCTTAAATTATAGATTTTTTTTGACGTACATGATAAAATTAAGTATTGTTCTATTTTTAGACAACAATTTTGGCATTTCATAGAAAATGTGATAAGTCGATATTTTTGAATGTATTAGACTTCACTTTTTGGAATTTTGAGCAATTTTTGAAAAATAAATTTTTTGCATGTGTTATCTTCAATTACATAATTTTATGAGGTAGATGAGAAAATTATGTATTTTTCTATTCTTAAACATCTATTTTGGCATTTTTTTGAAAATATGATAAATTGATATTTTTGAAGGTATTACTTCACTTTTTGCAATTGAATGGAATTCATGGAAAAAATAGAAATTTCGCATGTGTTAGGCTTCAATTTCAGAATTTTTTTTTGGAAAAAAAGAAAATTATATATTTTTATTTTTCTAGACAAAATTTTTGGCATTTTATAGAAAATATGATAAGTTGATATTTTTGAAGGTATTAGACATCACTTTTTGCATGCGTTAGTCTTTAATTACGTAATTTTATGAGGTAGATGAGAAAATTATGTATTTTTCTATTCTTAGACATCTATATTGGCATTTTATAGAAAATGTGATAAATTGATATTTTTTAAGGTTAGACTTCACTTTTTGCAATTTAATGGAATGTATGGAAAAATAGATATTTTCCATGTGTTAGTCTTTCATTTCAGAATTTTTTTATGGAAAACAAGAAAATTATATATTTTGATTTTTTTAGACAACAATTTTGTCATTTTATAGAAAATATGATAAGTTGATATTTTTGAAGGCTTCACATTTTGCAGTTTTAAGCAAATATTGAAAAATAGAAATTTTGCATGTTAGTCTTCAATTACATAATTTTATGAGGTAGATGAGAAAAATATTTATTTTTCTATTCTTAGACATCTATATTGGCATTTTATTGAAAATATGATAAATTGATATTTTTGAAGGTATTAGACTTCACTTTTTGCAATTTAATGGAATTTATGGAAAAAATAAAAATTCCGCATGTGTTAGTCTTCAATTTCAGAATTTTTATGTGGAAAACAACAAAATTATATATTTTGATTTTTCTAGACAAATTGTTTGGCATTTCATAGAAAATATGATAAGTTGATATTTTTTACGGTAAGACTTCACTTTTTGCAGTTTTAAGCAATTTTTGAAAAATAAATTGTTTGCATGTGTTATCTTCAATTACATAATTCTATGAGTTAGATGAGAAAATTATGTATTTTTCTATTCTTAGACATCTATTTTGGCATTTTATAAAAAATATGATAAATTGATATTTTTGAAGGTATAGACTTCACTTTTTGCAATTTAATGGAATTTATGGAAAAATAGATATTTTCCATGTGTTAGTCTTTAATTTCAGAATTTTTTCATGGAAAACTAGAAAATTATTTATTTTGATTTTTTAGACAACAATTTTGGCATTTTACTGAAAATATGATAAGTTGATATTTTTGAAGGTATTAGATATAACGTTTCGTTGTTTTTGGCAATATTTTAAAAATTATATAATTTTTCACGTGTTAGTCTTCAATTATAGATTTTTTTGGACGTACATGATAAAATTAGTTATTGTTCTATTTTTAGACATCAATTTTGGCATTTTATAGAAAATATGATGAATTGATATTTTTGATGGTTGTAGACTTAACTTTTTGCAATTTAATGGAATTTATGGAAAAAATAGAAATTTCCCATGTGTTAGTCTTCAATTTCAGAATTTTTTTGTGGAAAACAATAAAATTATATATTTTTATTTTTTTAGACAACAATTTTGGCATTTCATAGAAAATATGATAAGTTGATATTTCTGAAGGTATTAGACTTCACTTTTTGCAATTTAATGGAATTTATGGAAAAAATAGAAATTTCCCATGTGTTAGTCTTCAATTTCAGAATTGTTTTGTTGAAAACAATAAAATTATATATTTTGATTTTTTTGACAACAATTTTGGCATTTCATAGAAAATATGATAAGTCCATATTTTTGAAGGTGACTTCACTTTATGCAGTTTTGACCGATTTTTGAAAAATAGAAATTTTGCATGTGTTAGTCTTTAATTACAGAATTTTATGAGGTAGATGGGAAAATTATGTATTTTTCTATTCTTAGACATCTATTTTGGCATTTTATAGAAAATATGATAAGTGGATATTTTTGAAGGTATTAGACCTAACTTTTCGCAGTTTTTAGCAATTTTTGAAAATTTAAATATTTTTCACGTGTTAGTCTTCAATTATAGATTTTTTTTAGGTACATGAGAAAATTAAGTATTGTTCTATTTTTAGACATCTATTTTGGCATTTTATAGAAAATATGATAAATTGTTATTTTTGAAGGCATTAGACTTCACTTTTTGCAATTTAATGCAATTTATGGAAAAAATAGAAATTTCCCATGTGTTAGTCTTCAATTTCAGAATTTTTTTGTGGAAAACAATAAAATTATATATTTTGATTTTTTTTAGAGAACAATTTTGGCATTTTATAGCAAATATGATAGGTTAATATTTTTGAAGGTATTAAACTTCAATTTTTGCAGTTTTGAGCAATTTTTGAAAAATAAATTTTTTGCATGTGTTATCTTCAATTACATTATTTTATGAGGTAGATGAGAAAATTATGTATTTTTCTATTCTTAGACATCTATTTTGGCATTTTATAGAAAATATGATAAATTGATATTTTTTGAAGATATTAGACTTCACTTTTTGCAATTTAATGGAATTTATGTAAACAAATAGAAATTTCCCATGTGTTAGTCTTCAATTTCAGAATTGTTTTGTGGAAAACAAGAAAATTATATATTTTGATTTTTTTAGACAACAATTTTGGCATTTTATAGAAAATATGATAAGTTGATATATTTGATGGTATTAGACTTCACTTTTTGCAGTTTTAAGCAATTTTTGAAAAATTAAATATTTTTCACATGTTAATCTTCAATTATAGATTTGTTTTGAGGTACATGAGTAAATTATGTTTTGTTCTTTTTTAAGACATTTATTCTGGAATTTTGTAGAAAATATGATATATTGGCATTTTTTAAGGTATTAGACTTCACTTTTTGCAATTTAATTGAATTTATGGAAAAAAAATAGAAATTTCCCATGTGTTAGTTTTCAATTTCAGAATTGTTTTTGTGGAAAACAAGAAAATTATATATTTTGATTTTTTTTAGACAAATTTTTGGGCATTTTATAGAAAATATGATAAGTTCATATTTTTGAAGGTGACTTCACTTTTTGCAGTTTTAAGCAATTTTTGAAAAATAAAATTTTTGCATGTGTTTGTCTTCAATTACATAATTTTATGAGGTAGATGAGAAAATTATGTATTTTTCTATTCTTAGACATGTAATTTGGCATTTTATAGAAAATATGATAAATTGATAGTTTTGAAGGTGACTTCACTTTTTGCAATTTAATGGAATTTATGAAAAAAAATAGAAATTTCCCATGTGTTAGTCTTCGATTTCAGAATTGTTTTGAGGAAAACAAGAAAATAATATATTTTGATTTTTTTAGACAACAATTTTGGCATTTTATAGAAAATATGATTAGTTGATATTTTTGAAGGTATTAGACTTCACTTTTTGAAATTTTAAGCAATTTTTGAAAAATAGAAATTTTGCATGTGTTTGTCTTCAATTACATAATTTTATGAGGTAGATGAGAAAATTATGTATTTTTCAATTCTTAGACATCTATTTTGGAATTTTACAGAAAATAAGATAAATTGATATTTTTTAAGGTATTAATTAGACTTCACTTTTTGCAATTTAATGGAATTGATGGAAAACAATAGAAATTTCCCATGTGTTAGTCTTCAATTTCAGAATTTTTTTGTGGAAAATAAGAAAATTATATATTTTGATTTTTTTAGACAACAATTTTGGCATTTTATAGAAAATATGATAAGTTGATATTTTTGAAGGTGACTTCACTTTTTGCCGTTTTAAGCAATTTTTGAAAAATACAAATTTTTCAAGTTTTGGCACATAGGATGTGCTTGGCTTTAGCGTATATGATACGCGGGCTAGATTCTCTAGTATAGTGTATATGTGATATACATGAGTACATTTTAGTTAGATTTTAAACTGAGTGGGGGACGGAAGGAAATACAGTTTTGGATCAACGGTAAAATGGTACACATAAGGATAAACGAACGCACGCGTTCATGGGCATAAATAATGTGTATATTAGATGCACATATGTATATTGGATATACATAGTTAAATTGATAAGAAACAGTTATATTAAGAAAACCAGAAAATCAATTTAAACAGTTTTAGTAAAACTAACATAACTTTCAGATAACGACTCCAATTTGAATGATTCAAATTTTGTTAAATATATAATAAGATTAGCTAGAACTTTCATGTAGAAATATATTTCATTTGAGCGATGTATCATTGTCGTTTTAATGGAATACCGAAAGGGTACGACAGTTTGACATACAGTTAGTAAAACCGTCATAGTGTTCGCATCCGAACTCCAATTGGTCTGGGACAAATTGGGTCGGAAAGACAATAAGGTTATCTACAACTTTCGTCAAGGTTTGAAGTCGGTTTAAACGATTTAACAATTTCGTTGCAACAGAATACTGAAAGGATGTGTGCGGTTTTCTGTGTGAAAATGTGTATAATAGTTATACATACTTTTTGGCACATCCTTATCCTATATAGTATATATAGGATGTTTCTCTCTGCTCCATTAAGACATTTGAAGTCAATTGAAGTCCAATCCAGAAAATTCACTTTATCAAAGAGTTGAAAAAGTGCAATGAGAAAGAGAGAAAGAGAAAAGGAGTTTTCTCGGATTAGAGAATCAAACGCGATCGTGCAAGTTCGCCGATGCATCGTCTAAGTAGGTGCATCCGCGACCGAGGTACTATGACTCACGGTGGATACGGGTAGAGGAGCAACACTTGTGGCTCTTCGTTTGTGATCAAACTGAAGAAGTAAACGAGTAATAGGTTGTGGAAGCGTGTAGGCATGGGACGCACGAAGACAACCGGAGACGAGTCCAAATGTTGGGAGACGTGTGGTATGAGATGCACGGGCTAGTCACCAACGTGACACCGGAGAAGGAAAGGAGGCGAGCGATCAACCCGTCGTGCGTGATCAATTTCACACTGGTAATCGTCTATCCTACTTTGCATCGTACTCTCGAAGTCGAGGCGTGATCTCGGAATTTGGGAACCGGACCGAGCCTTCATATCGGCTGCACGGGCCCGGGGTCGGATCGATTCCCTACAGTGGTATCAGAGCGAATGCCATCAATTTGAGGGTCGAATCATAGTCATATATTCGATATATGCACGGGTTATCAAAGTTCGTACCCGTTTGCATGATGCAAGATATTTAGAACATCAATTTCGTTAAAATCACAAGTGGAATTCACTAGAGATCAATCAAAAGTTGATTGAGAGTATCTAGGAATGATCATGAAAAAGTTTCATGATTTATCGTTTTGGAAATGAGCGAAAACGGAAGAAACGGCGAAATCTGCAGAAGATCAGCACTTTTGTGGCCGCGGGGGAGTGAAGAAACGGCGAAAATGGAATTTATGAAAAAATAGATATTTTCCATGTGTTAGTCTTTAATTTCAGAATTTTTTTATGGGAAACAAGAAAATTATATATTTTTATTTTTCAGACAACAATTTTGGCATTTTATAGAAAATATGATAAGTTGATATTTTTGAAGGTATTAGACTTAACTTTTCGCAGTTTTTAGCAATTTTTGAAAAATTAAATATTTTTCACGTGTTAGTCTTCAATTATAGATTTTTTTTGAGGTACATGATAAAATTAAGTATTGTTCTATTTTTAGACATCTATTTTGGCATTTTATAGAAAATACGATAAATTGATATTTTTGAAGGTATTAGACTTCACTTTTTGGAATTTAATGGAATTTATGGAAAAAATAGAAATTTCCCATGTGTTAGTCTTCAATTTCAGAATTTTTTTGTGGAAAACAGGAAAATTATATATTTTGATTTTTTTAGAAAACAATTTTGGCATTTTATAGAAAATATGATAAGTTGATATTTTTGAAGGTATTACATTTCGTAGTTCTTAGCATTTTTTTAAAAATTAGAAATTTTGCACGTGTCAGTCTTCAATTATATATTTTTTTTGAGGTACACGAGAAAATTAAGTATTTTTATTTTTAGATATCTTTTTATTCATTTTATAGAAAATATGAAAAATTGAGAATTTTTTTGGTATTTGACTTCACTTTTTGCAATCTTAAGGAATTTATGGAAAAAAAGAAATTTCTCATGTGTGAGTCTTCATTTTCAGAATTTCTCTGAGGAAAACTAGAAAATTATCTATTTTGATTCTTTTAGACAAAAATTTTGGCGTTTTGTAGAAAATATGATTAGTTGGTATTTTTTAAGGTATTAGACTTCACTTTTTGCAGTTTTGTGTATTTTTTGAAAAAATAGAAATTTTGCATATGTTAGTCTTCAATTATATATTTTTTTTTTGAGGTAGTAGACAAGAAATTAAGAATTTTTCTATTTTTAAACATCTATATTTGACTTTTATAGAAAATATGGTAAATTAATATTTTTGAAGGTATCTTTACTTTTCTCAATTTCACCGAATTTATTGAAAAAAAGAAAAGAAATTTTGCATGTGTTAGTCTTCAATTATAGATATTTTTTGGGGTAGATGAGAACATTAAGTGTTTTTCTATTTTTAGACATCTATTTTTAGACAACAATTTCAGAATTTTATAGAAAATATGATAAGTTGATATTTGTTTTAAGGTATTAGACTTCCATTTTTGCAGTTTTGAGCAATTTTTAAAAAATAGAAATTTTGCATGTGTTAGTCTTCAATTACAGAATTTTATGAGGTAGATGAGAAAATTATGTATTTTTCTATTCTTAGACATCTATTTTGGCATTTTATACAAAATATGATAAATTGATATTTTTGAAGATAATTAGACTTCACTTTTTGCAATTCAGTGGAATTTATGGAAAAATAGATATTTTCCATCTGTTGGTCTTCAATTTCAGAATTTTTTTATGGAAAACAAGAAAATTATATATTTTGATTTTTTTAGACAACAATTTTGGCATTTTAAAGAAAATATTATAGGTTGATATTTTTGAAGGTGACTTCACTTTTTGCAGTTTTGACTAATTTTTGAAAAAAATAGAAATTTTGCATATGTTACTCGTCAATTAAAGATTTTTTTTTGAGGTAGACGAGAAAATTAAGAATTTTTCTATTTTTTTAACATCTATATTTGACTTATGTAGAAAATATGGTAAATTTATATTTTTGAAGGTATTAGTCTTTACTCTTCATAATTTCACGGAATTTGTTGGAAAAAAAAAGAAATTTTGCATGTGTTAGTCTTCAATTATAGATATTTTTTGAGGTAGATGAGAAAATTAAGTTTTTTTCTATTTTTAGACATCTATTTTTGCCTTTTACAGAAAATATGATCAATTGATATTTCGAAGATGACTTCAGTTTTTGTATTTTTACGGAATTTATGGAAAAATTAGAAATTTCTCATGTGTTATCTTCAATTTCAGAATGTTTTCTGAGGAAAACTAGAAAATTATACATTTTGCTTCTTTTAGACAACAATTTCGGCATTTTATAGAAAATATGATAAGTTGATATTTTTGACGGTATTAAGACTTCACTTTTTGCAGTTTTGAACAATTTTTGAAAAAATAGAAATTTAGTCTTCAATTATAGATTTTTTTTTAAATAGACGAGGAAATTAAGTATTTTCTGTTTTTAGACATCAATATTTGTCTTTTATAGAAAATAATGGAATTTATGGAAAAAAGAGAAATTCCCCATGTGTTGGTCTTCAGTTTCAGTATTTTTTTATGGAAAACAAGAAAATTATTTATTTTAATTTTTTAAGACAATAATTTTGGCATTTTATAGAAAATATGATATGTTGAAAGTTTTGAAGGTATTAGACTTCACTTTTCGTTGTTTTTAGCAATTTTTCAAAAATTAGAAATTTTGCACGTGTCAGTCTTCAATTATATTTTTTTTTTTTGGTACACGAGAAAATTAAGTATTTTTTATTTTTACACATCTTTTTATTCATTTTATAGAAAATATGAAAAAATGATATTTTTGTAGGTATTATTAGACTTCACTTTTTGCAATCTTAAAGAATTTATCGAAAAAAAAGAAATTTCTCATGTGTGAGTCTTCATTTTCAGAATTTTTTCTGAGGAAAACTAGAAAATTATCTGTTTTGATTGTTTTAGACAAAAATTTCGGCATTTTCTAGAAAATATGATAAGTTGATATGTTTGAAGGTATTAGACTTCACTTTTTGTAGTTTTGAACAATTTTTGAAAAAATAAAAATTTAGTCTTCAATAATAGATTTTTTTTGAGGTAGGCGAGAAAATTCAGAATTTTTCTATTTTTAAACATCTATATTTGACTTTTATAGAAAATATGGTAAATTGATATTTTTGAATGTCTTAGACTTTACTTTTCGAAATTTCAGGGAATTTATTGAAAAAAAAAAAAAATTGCATGTGTTAGTCTTCAATTATAAATATTTTTGAGGTTGATGAGAAAATTAAGTCTTTTCTATTTTTAGACATCTATTTTATCCTTTTATAGAAAATATGATAAATTGATATTTTTGTAGGTATTAGACTTCAGTTTTTGCAATTTTACGGAATTTATGGAAAAATTCGAAATTTCTCATGTGTTAATCTTCAATTTCAGAATTGTTTCTAATGAAAACTAAAACATTATATATATTTATTGTTTTAGACAACAATTTCGGCATTTTATAGAAAATATGATAAGTTGATATTTTTGAAGGTATTGACTTCACTTTTTGCATTTTTGAGCAATTTTTGAAAAATATAAATTTTGGATGTGTTAGACTTCAATTACATATTTTTTTGAAGTAGATGAGAAAATTATATATTTTTCTATTCTTATACATCTATTTTGACATTTTATTGAAAATACTATAAATTAATATTTTTGAAGGTTTTAGACTTCTCTTTTTGCTATTTTATGGAATTTATTGAATAAAAAGAAATTTTGCATGTGTTAATCTTCAATTATCGAATTTTTTTGAGGTAGATGAGAAACTTAAGTATTTTTTCTATTTTCAGACATCCATTTTTGATTTTTATAGAAAATATGATAAATTTCTATTTTTGAAGGTATACTTCACTTTTTGCAATTTCACGGAATTTGTGGAAAAAATAGAAATTTCCCATGTGTTAGTCTTCAATTTCAGAATTTTTTTTAAGGAAAAAATAGAAATTATATATTTTTATTGTTTTAGACAACAATTTCGGAATTTTATAGAAAATATGATTAGTTGATATTTTTGAAGGTATTAGACTTCACTTTTTTGCAGTTTTGAGCAATTTCTGTAAAATAGAATTTTTACATGTGTCAGTCTTCAATTAAAGAATTTTTCGAGGTTGACGAGAAAATTCAGTATTTTCTATTATTAGAAACCTATTTTGGAATTTCATAAAAAATATGATAATTTGATGTTTTTTAAGGTATTAGACTTCACTCTTTGCTATTTAACGAAATTTATAGAAAAAATAGAAATTTTCCGTGTGTCACTCTTTGCTATATGATAATCTGATATATTTTGATTTTTTAGACAATAATTTTGGCATTTTATAGAAAATATGATAAGTTGATATTTTTTAAATCCAAGGGCTTGCAATTATGAGAGTTTTGTGGGTATGTATGTAATGTGCCATCCACCTCATTAACCCCTACGACCCACACCTCACCTCTTCCATAGCCATTAGCACACATCAAACACTCATGAAACCCTAAGGAAAACAAGAGAGAAAATAGGAAAAAGCAAGGAAAAGAGGATATTTCGCAAAACGAAAGTTGCCATAATCTTCAGGAGGTTGTGTTGTACGAGTTGGGAAGATCAAAAGAGGAATTCCTTTGACGTTTCGAGTTGCTCCATTTTCTGCGCCGTTTCGATTTCTCTCTTATTTGTCGAGTTTATTTCCATTAAGTGAGTGCTACTTTCACTTCTCTTTTATTAAGAATCCAATTACGAGCGTTTCTAGACCTTACATGATAGTCTAGGGTTCTCGCTTTAAAAATCGTATTTTGCTTTAAAAACCGTGTTACCTCAACAAAATATATATTATGTAGATTTGATCATATATATGTATGTAGAATTTGAGTTTGATAAAACGTAAGTCGGGCTTACGGTTTTGAAAGAGGGTCCTATGTGTACATACGCGGCTCCTCTGGTATGTTTTAGTTTGATAGGTGTAGTGTCGCGTGACCTCGTGGCGCTCTATGGAGGGAATTCCGTAGCTAACTTGATGTAGTGCAAAATCCCGACCCATGAGGGGTCTGGCTGTGGCGCATGGATATCCGTCGTCAGCTCATTTTTGTAGGGAACTCGCGCTTCCCGAGCTTTATGTTATGTTCCAGTCCGTTTGTGATTCGCTATCCACTCGGGGTTGGGACTTCAGTCGAGTGTTATTTGCGCCCTCACCCCGGTAAAACCATTAGTATTATGTATATGATTAGATATCAAGGTAAGTGATTTTGATTTCGAAAAACCGGGAAAAGTATTTGAGAAGTATTTATATACATATATGATTTATGATTTATGATTTTGATTATTTTGAGCGAGGTTTTTGACTAGCCATGTATAAGGTCGATCTTAATAAGCTAGGCTCAAAACTCACTCACTTAGTCACTTCCGTGACTAACCATTTTATTTGAATGTTTTGAGTCTAGGTACGGTGGACAGATTTTCCGGGGCAGCGGGTGTCTAGAGTGTGAGTGCGACGGTTTCGTTTTCATTGCGGAACCTCCATCTTGTGTATATTAGTTTATTTCCGTTTCTGGCCAGCGAGCCTTTTGTTTCTGCGACTTATTTGGTTTGTGTTTGTTTAAGTCGTGTTTGTGTTTATAAGCTTCCGCTAGGTTTCTTTATGTTCGTTTGTATATGTTATGGTGATGCATGTATATATGTGCATGTGTCGTTGTTTTGGAGTTGTGGTATTTATGTTTTTGTGAATTTATCATATAAGAACCTGTGGTATAAGAGTTGTATACTGGCGGGTTGCCGCACCCTTTTCCATTTTATTTTTGGGGTGTGACGGCTTGTGTGGTATCAGAGCAAAACATCGAAAACAACCATAACATTCGTCGTGAGAGTTGGGGTTTCGAGTCTTCTTAGTTGTGTCTATTTCGAGTTAAATTCTATTTTTCCAGAAACTCAATTCTGATGTGTATTGTGTCGCATGATAGAATGTTTCCGCAGAGGGACCGTAGGCGTGTCCATGGGTGTGGCCATGATGAGCCACCGCAGTAACACCACTCTCGGAGACGCCATGTTTTTCCATCTCCCTCTCCGATTCGGAATAATCACCCTTCGGTGACTTCACGATTGCAAACCCAAACGTCCGCACGTACCGCTGGTCGTCCTTTTCAGCCTCCACCATTTGAAGACATAGAAGGAGCTAGAGTAGAGGTTGAGCATCATGTTGGGGGTCAAAATCGATTGACTCCCGAAGGAAATGGTGGAGGGCACACGCCCGAAGTACCTTATGGTGCACCCCCACCACCACCCCCACCACCCCCCACCACTTGATGCGAAGAGGTTCATCGAGAACCTAGTTGAGCTTGTATCGGGTCAAACACGCCAACCGAGGCAGGAGGCAGAAGTCACTCTCATCATCCATATTTGTAATTTCCTGAAAATGGAGCCGAGAACATTTTCGGGTGCGCGGGATGCAGTGGCTGCGGATAATTGGCTGTTGGAGACTACATGGAACCTCGAAAGGGCACAAGTGCCCGAGCGATATTGGGTTGAGGTCGCCATTACGAGACTCTGAGGTGAAGCTTTGCATTGGTGGGAGTTACAACGCCAATCTTATGATGGAGGTGATAGAAAACCCTGGGATTGGTTCGAGAATTCGTTCGATGAATTCTTTGTTCCAATGGCATCGATTCGTGATTTTGAGGATCAGTTTCGGGAATTAAAGCAAGGGACACGTTCGGTCGATGCTTTTATTGCAGATTATAATCGGCTTTCACGATATGCGACATCGTGGGTGCCTAATGAGGAGAGGTTGGTTAGCGAGTTTGTGCATCGTTTGCACCCAGAGATAAAACGAGATGTCGATATTTTTGGGAGGCAGTATACCTTCGCGCAAGTTTGCGATGCGGCTCGTCATTATGAGAGAAATTTGTGTGAGCGTGGGGCTAGTGAAAGGTTTCATCGAGATGTTCAAACGGGGAGTTCGCGACCTAGTCCAGCGCACAAATCCAGCCCGCCAAGAAAGCGTTCGCGTAACGAAAGGAGGTTTTATCCGAATCAAGGGGCGGGGCAATCCCAACAAAATCGATCCAAACAGATTCGGAAATGCAAGCATTGCGGGTTTGAGCATGGGGGAAATGAGTGTTGGAGGATGAGCGGTCTTTGTTTCAATTGTGGAAAACCTGGACATTTCGCTAAGGAATGTCCTCATCCGCGCAGAGCTAATGTTGCACCACCTCGAGCAGCAGAGCAAACACCGCAAGGAGCTGGGCGCGGTAATGCGAGAATGTTTGCAGCGATATCACCATCAGGAGTAGTCGGGGCAGAGACGAGTGCATCAATGGCCAATCCAGTGACAGGTATATTTCTAATTTCTGGAGCACCAGCTTTTATTTTGTTTGATTCGGGTGCGAGTCATTCGTTTTTGGCTCGTGATCTTGTTATTTCTCAAAAGTGGGATTGTACCCCGAGTGTCATACCATTAGTAGTTAGTACGCCCTTGGGTATGAGTGTAAGTGTTAATGAACGTTGTGAGGGCAAGATAGTGGTAATCGGTGAGCGTGAGTTTCCCGTTGATTTGAGTGTTCTCGAGATGTTCGACTTTGATGCCATTTTGGGAATGGATTGGTTAACCCGTCACGGAGCGACGATTGTGTGCCATGAGTCCTGGATTTATTTTGATTTGGAGAATGGATCCCATATTAGTGTAAGGGCCAAACGACTCGGTCGGGAAGGACCGATTATTTCTGCGATTACCTCGCATAGAGTGATGGCTAATGATTGTGTTGCTTTTCTTGCGAGTGCACAATCTAATGAGGGGTATGTACAATTAGAAGATATACCTATTGTACGTGAGTTTGTAAGGGTTTTTCCGGATGAGTTGCCGGGGTTGACACCAGATCGAGAGGTTGATTTTACAATACAGTTAGTGGCTGGAGCTGGATCGATTTCGAAGACTCCATATCGCATGACGCCGACTGAATTGAAGGAGTTAAAAATTCAGCTTCAAGAGTTGTTGGATAAGGGGTTTATTCGTCCAAGTGTTTCTCCATGGGGAGCTCCTGTTTTATTTGCGAAAAAGAAGAACGGAACATTACGACTATGCATGGACTATCGCGAGTTAAATAAAGTTACGATTAAGAATCGTTATCCACTTCCCCGAATCGACGATTTATTCGATCAGTTGCAAGGCGCCACTGTCTTCTCGAAGATCGATTTACGGTCAGGTTATTATCAATTAAGGATTAAATCTGAGGATGTTGAGAAGACAGCGTTCCGTACTCGGCATGGGCATTACGAATTTTTAGTCATGCCATTTGGATTGACTAATGCACCCGCAGCTTTTATGGATTTGATGCATAGGGTGCTTCGTCCGTATCTCGACTCTTTTGTGGTTGTGTTTATTGATGATATCTTAATTTACTCGCGTAACCAAGAGCAACATGCCGAGCATTTGCCTATTGTACTTCGCACGCTTGAAGAACATAAACTATTTGCGAAGCTAAAGAAGTGTGAATTTTGGCTAAAAGAAGTTTCTTTTCTGGGGCATATGATATCGCGTGATGGGTTGAAAGTTGATCCACAAAAGATCAAGGCTATAGTAGAATGGAGACAACCAAAATCGGTTACCGAGATTAGGAGCTTCTTGGGGCTTGCGGGCTATTACCGACGCTTTGTTGAAGGTTTTTCGAAACTCGCACTTCTCTTGACGCAATTGACCCAAAAAGGTGTAAAATTTGAGTGGACGGAGGCGAGAGAGTGTAGTTTTGAAGAGTTGAAGAAGAGACTAGTGTCCGCACCGGTTCTCATTGTACCAAAACCGGATGTTGAATTTGAGGTGTATTGCGATGCATCACACCAGGGTTTGGGTTGTGTATTAATGCAAGAACGTAGGGTGATTGTGAAAGAAAATATGGCTTAAGAATTAACTTGGAAGAATTTATATAAATAGGCAAATATGCAATCAGAATTGGGCCAGTTCATAATCTGGGCCCGCTCAGAATTTAGGGTTTTAATCTAATTTCTAATAATTAGATTTTAATCTGAATTTTGGGCTTATTCTGATTTTATTTAGTTTTGGGCATTAATTCTGAAATTAGGGTTTCTTAACCTAATTTCGGATTTAACCTAAAATTGCCTATATATATATTCAGAATTTCATTTTTCTCTCTCTTCTCTCTCTAATTTTCTGACCTAATTCGGCTGCCGAATTTTCTCTCTTTCATACAAAATCGAGATTGAGATCTTGAGAGTTTTTTAGTAGAGTTTCTGAGCAAGGTTCTTGAGAGGAATAATCGTGACACCGACTAGAACGGTGTTGGCGGTTTCGATCAGACGAAATCAAGGTGGACACGAGTAGAGGGAGTGCAAGAGCAATCCTTGGAGAAGGTTCACGAAATCTGGATAAGTAGGCTTCACGTACTAACTTGTACGAGGTAAAATTCTGAATAACTCTTCCTTTTTCGTGGTTTTTCGAACGTGATCCCGGTAGAATTAGGTTATACATGTGTAAATAATTCCGCTGCACATCTCTAATTCATGTGTATAACCCTACAGTGGTATCAGAGCAATCGCTCGTTAAAACCATCGAAAATTAGATTTTCAGATTTGTAGATTAGAATTTTATAATTTGAGAAATTTTAGAATTTTTGGGCTAAATTGCAAAATTACATAATATAAATTCTGTTGAAAATTGGATTTTCAGAAAATTAGATTTTCAGAATATATTGTAATTATTACAGATTAGATCTGGTTAAAATTGTATTTTCAGAAAAAAAAATTAGGTTTTCAGAATAAAAATGGAAATTCAGAAAAATTAGATTTTCAGAATATATTTTGTACAGATTAGATCTGTTGAAAATTGGATTTTCAGAAAATTAGATTTTCACAATATATGGTAATAAATATAGATTGGATCTGTTATAAAAATTTGGATATGTTAAATATATTTTAATAAATACAGATTTTCAAAACAAAAAAAAAAAAAAAAAAAAAAAAGTTCAAAAGTTGAAATTTTTTTTCTGTCGTTTCTCGATCGAACTTGGAGTTGCGATCGTATGAACAAAATTCTGAACAACAAAAAAAAAAATTCTGTCAAAAATGCCCAATAATTTAAAATTTTCAATTTATAAATTCAATTCGGTATAGCATATAGCCTAAAACGGGGATGATTGTTTGTGAATGTTTGTATGTGTGTTGTGATTGTTTGTATGTGTGTTATGTGGGGGCCAGTGAGCTTTCCAAATTGTAAACTATTTTAATATGGGGGTGATGTACTCGAAAATATAGGTGTCGTTTTTTAATGAGATATGTATTTATTTCCTAATTACGAGTATCAAAAATTGTATTTTATAATTTCCTAAACTTGAATAAATTTGAGTAGTAAAAGAGCAAGTAAAGGGTTATCGTTCGCAAGGAGATGTGGCCTCGATTCAAATTAATATATTCAACATATAATTTTCACAATTAATATTGATTCACAAGCAAGTTGTTTCGATTATTAATATTTGGATTTTTTAAAGATTTTGTATAAAAAGTGAAAGATTGTGGATGAGAAAAGAGTGGTAGAATGGATCGAAAAAGAAGAGAAAAGATCGTATAAAAGTTAAGAAAATAAAATTGAAAAAATGGCAAACAAAATTTCGCTTCCCTTGATGTGGAAATCGGGGAATATGACATCTCGATCAATTGAATCCTTTAGAAAGTTCTCAAATTTTAAAATCATTTGAAAGGATGACATAATCAATTATAAATCAATTGATACATCACTAAAATTCAAGAATTAAAATTCATTTAAACAATTATAAACCAATTATTTAAACTCACCAAAATTCGATTTATGAAAACCTTACTCAAAATAATCAAATAATCATAAACCATTATTGATTAATTCAAGTATCAAAACGACGATATAAAAATTAAGGAAAATGATCATAAACCAATTAAATTCCCTAATTAATTTTGGACTAATAAAACACAATCGTTTTAATAGAAAGATTTATCATATCATTAAAAACTTGATTTCTAAATTCATCAATTAATTAAAACATCATAATTCCCCAATGGAATTACTCTCGATTCATGAACTCGGATATTAGAAATCCATAGGAGTTCATTTTCCTAAAAAATAGGGGATTAACTTGAAAAACTAGATTCCAAAGAAGAGAATTATAAACCAATTCTATTTAACTCATAAAATCCAGGATCTCAAAGTCCCACAGTTCAATTACTCAAATATAAACAGGAAAACAAAGTCCAGAATTCTAATGTCTTGTATCTTCTAAGAAAGAGAAGGAAAACCGAGCTTGGAGAACGAGAGGTGAAATCGCCTTCCTGGTAGGTGCAGAACTTCGCGGCCTCGCCTTCTACGTCGATTCTCTTGGCCGGAGCTGCAGCTTGAGGGTCAGAGGCTCCGATCGCTAATGGAGATCTCCTCTTCTTGGTTCAGAGAGTGGAATCGATGGAAGAGGAAGCTCGATACTCTCTGCGATATGTTCGTACACGTCTCGAAGACTTGATGTTTGATCTTGGAAGGTCGAGAGAGGAAAGGTCTGTTTGAAAGCTCGAGTAAGCTCCAACAATGGCGAGTTCAGGATCTGACCAAAGGCAAGAACGAGAATTGAGCTGCTAACTGAGAAATTGGCGAATTGTGGAGGTTCGTGGAGGTGAAACGAAGGGAGAGGGAGCTCGAGAGAACCCCCTTGAGGGTGGTAATGGCGATCAGGGATGGATACATAGCTATTTATAGCCTAATTCGTGCCAGGTTGGCAATCCGAGGGAGAGAGACGAGATTAGAGTTGAGTGACTCAATCCGGATCGAGTAAGGGCTTCCACGCTGGCAATCCGAGGAGAATGGGTCTAATTCGATCGCTCGGATCGCGATCCATGGTTTTTTTACGAAGAGAAGAAGTCGTTTGTGGAAGTCGAGTCCTCTCCATTACATTCTACACAAGTAATTGCAGGGAGAATTTTCAGTGTTATTTTCTTTCTAAATTGCAAAATATGTGGTCCAGTACGAACAAATGGAGGTGATCTGCAGATGGTAATGCCTTGCTCTCATTGGCTGTGTTCTCTCAATTCTGATTGGGTTAGAAATCATTGGTCACCGGGATATTCTGTGAATCTTTTCATGTGATCCTTCGTATAGTTTAATGGTTTAGGAGAGGAGAGATCGCTTCAGCGTGGTTCACATTATCATAGTGCCACGGAAGATCAATGGGAGAGATCCAGATTTGACTTAGCCTACTTCAGTGTAATGGGTCACTTTCTGACCCTTTATGGTCTTACATGCAACGGGTTATGATATTGGGTCGTCAGATTTGGTGTTTAGGTTTTGTTGTGGCCCTTCGTGTAATGAGCCTTGTTTGTGTAGGTTTGTGACCCGTTTCATTAAAATGCTTGTAACTTCCTCCTCCTTCCTCTAAATTTGACGATCTTTATATCGAAATCGCTCGTCTCGATGAGACGAATGCAACCATGAGCTTGGATTCTGAAAATGTGGTCTTTTTAACCTGAAATAGCGCAAAAACCTTCATTAAAGTAATTTCATCATGAAATGTTTAATACAAAGATTATAGCATCATTTTGTGTTTATATATTATTTAATTTCCTTGTTTTAATACTAAACTATGTGTCAAAATACGCTCATATCAGGGGGCCAGTGAGATTTCCAAGTTGTATTAGAATAGGTTTAGTTTTGAAAAACGAACCTTCAAAGCAAGACGACACGAAGATTGGATCTTCAAGAAAAAACGACACAACACGAAGATTGGATCTTCAATAAAAGCACAAGATCATCTTGGGTTTTAGGGTTGAGAATTTAGGGTTTTATGATTGCTCATAAAACTAAAAGGCCTATATGCTATACCATACAATATTTTATTTTTGTTTTATGCATGAATAAAATAAAAAGTTCAGTAAATGATTTTATAAAACGAAAATCCTCCCACGTAATTATGAAGTAAGTTGCCTCCCAAAGTGGAACCTTCGAAACTAATATTTGTTTATTTGTGTTGCATGGCCATAGTCTGACACAAATTTTCAAATACGTAGCATTGAAGGCATGCATTGATTAGGAGTTGACGTGTTGCATGGCTTTAGTCTGGCATGTCAATTCGCTAATTGAATGATACTCCATTTGTGGTTTGGACTTGACCAATTAACTAGCTAGGCTAGTATTTGGGGCAAGGAGTGAGGAACACATACTCTAGTTTTGAGTTGGACTCAATACCGGACCTCGCGAATAAAGCAAGAATCGTCTTAGAGATGATTGGACTTCGTCCTACCCGACGTGACATATTTTCTGAGTTGTTGGTCATAGTCACCTTAGAAATACGTTAAATAGGGATCATGTCCATTATGAGATTTCAGGTATCAAATCTCCGTTTCAATAGTGGGGGCTATTTGAAATGATAAAATAATGGGTATTTCAAGTTATTTAAAAATGAATTTTAATATATGAAAGACCACGTTATTAATTACATTATTTTTCAAAATTGTAGATTTCATGGCTTTACCAAATAATAACCGCTTTAGTTTGCGTTCCATTTTGGAAAGGGAACGAATGAACGGAAAGAACTTTCTCGACTGGCAGAGGAATCTGGGATTCGTTCTGAAACAGGAAGGAAAGGCACATGTCTTGGAGACGCCTATCCCTCCTGTGCCAGGGGATGACGCAACTGGGGATGCCATATTCGAATATCAGGCCATGATGGATGATTCGAATGATGTCACATGCCTCATGTTGGCTACTATGACTCCTGAATATCAAATCCAGTTTGAGAAACAGGATGCATACGAGATTAAGAAACAACTCAGGGAGATGTTTCCGGTTCAAACAAGGGTGGAGAAGTATCAAGCTCTTGGCAATGCGACGCAATGCAAGATGCAAGATGGTACGCCCGTTAGCTCGCACCTTCTCAAGATGAAAGGATATTTCGATCATCTTGAGAGGCTTGGCATCAAATTCGAGGCGGAGTTACAAACTGATTTGATCATGTTGTCACTGCCACCGAGTTACGATTCGTTCATTTCACATTTCCACATGTCAGACATGCAAAGGACCATTCCCCAGCTCTTCGGCATGCTCAGAACATTCGAAAGCGACCAGAAACCGCGGTACATGAAGTCTAGGACTTCGGAGGTATTGGTGGTTCAAGGGAAGAGTCCAAACAATGGGAACAAGAACAAGAAGAGGAAGGCAAAGGGCAACACGGTTGCGCCTAAGCCCGTGAGCAAGAAAGTCAAGGATGACAAGAAGTGTTTCCACTGTCTCAAGGAGGAGCATTGGAAGCGTGATTGCGAGATCTTCCTGAGGGAGAGCAAGCAAAAGACCGCTTCCTCGGACACACCGGCATCAGGTATTTCCGTTATCGATTCATATTTCTTTACTTTATCATCATGGGTGTTGGACACTGGATGTGGGACTCATATTTGTAATAATATGCAGGGCCTAAGAAGTAGAAGATCGTTGATTCGTGGCGAAGTTGATTTACGCGTCGGGAATGGAGCTCGAGTAGCAGCATTAGCCGAAGGTGAAAGAAAATATGGCTTAAGAATTAACTTGGAATAATTTATAAAAATAGGCAATTCTGCAGTCAGAATAAGGTTCGTTCGAACTAACTATATCAGTGCGTTCGAACGGACTTATTCGTGATAAACAGAAGTGGGTTCGTTCGAACGAACATATTGATTCGTCAACTGAATGATAGTAAAACCACTAAACGGAACGAATATAATTCTAAAATGTCCCTCGTGTATAAAGTTGTTCATAGGTTTGAACCAGATAGTCCATTCACTAAATGGAGACTTTTACATACACTGGCATATTCGTAGATGAGATGGTCAGGTTTTACTGATCTGGGACGGTAGCGTCGATTCTAGAATATGGATATACGCGACGTCGTATATTGGACTGACCACTATATGAGTTTGTAACATGGTCAGAGTCATTAGAGACGAACTCAAATCCAGATAGTGCGTTTTAGTTCTTCATACTTGAGGATCTCATGGATACCTAGTATGTGAAAAGATAATGCTTTGATATAATTAACCCTACGCGTAACTGTGTAGCAGAGATTATTATTGGGTATTGTTTTTAGCATAGGCAAAGGATGTGAGATTGCAAGATAGGAATTGTTCCTTTCTAACCTTGAAAAAGGATAGAGGGAGAAATCTCTAGGGCCCCTCGATTGAATTGAGATTGATGAAATGCTTGGCCAAACTCGATGGAACTCGTGGAGTTCGCATTGTAATTATCAATCTAATTCTTATCGGGAAAGAGTATATCTGATCAAAAAGAATAGAGGATGACTTGAAGTCTTAGGCTTCACCGTGACTCTTTTGATCGGAAGATATCGCGAACAAGAGAACTAGTAACACTTATCTGAGTTAGGCATGAAGATGTACTGCATCTTCATAAAGGTGTTCTCCACCTTTTTCGTGCTAATTCTGGGTAGGTATTAACGGCAGTCTAGTGCTCGCAATACCTTGTGGAATGCTGCCATGTCCACTGCCAGTCTTAGACGAACCTACAAGGTCACACCAAGATTTCGTAATATATCGGATTCTCAAGATATTGCTCACCAATACGTTTGTTGGACAAACAAAATGGAATCACGTAAGATTAGATCTCACGACATATGTTGGACATATGGCCAAGCTGCTTAAGTCTTAATCCAAGAGGGAGTTTGAAAGAAAATATGGCTTAAGAATTAACTTGGAATAATTTATATAAATAGGCAATTCTGCAGTCAGAATAAGGTTCGTTCGAACTAACTATATCAGTGCGTTCGAACGGACTTATTCGTGATAAACAGAAGTGGGTTCGTTCGAACGAACATTTAGGTGCGTTCGAACGAACTGGGTTCGTTCGAACGAACCATGTTAAGTTCGTTCGAACTGACCTGTTTCCTATATATATAAAGTTCTGATTCCGGAATTTGACCTAAGTTTTCTAGGGTTTTTGAGCCGTCGTTTCTCTTTCCTCTTCCACAGAATTCCAGATCAGATATGGTGAGATTGAGAGGGAGATTCGAGCAAGGATCTTGAGAGATTGATCGTGACGGCGACTAGAACAGCGTTGGCGATTTCCGATTGGTCGAAATCAAGGTGGACACGAGTAGAGGGACTGCACGAGCATTCCTTGGAGAAGGTTCACGGATTTGGAGAAGTAATCGACATGTACTAACTTGTACGAGGTAATTATCTCCAACTCTTCCTTTTTCGTTGGTTTTAGGGCGTGATCCAGGGTAGAATTAGGTTACGCACGTTAACTAATTTCCGCTGCACACTATGATAATCGTGTGCGTAACCCTACAGAAGGGACGTATGATTTAACTTTGCCAAATGGACTTATTTTAGTTTTGAATAATTGTTGTTATGTACCTACTTTGAGTAGGAATATTATTTATGTTTCGAGACTTATTGCGGAAGGATATGAATTAGTTATTGGTACTAATAATTGTTTTATTCGCAAGAATGACATTTTCTTTAGTAATGTTCTAGTTGAAAATGGTTTATATGTCTTGGATTTAGAAAATAACAACAATAATCAGTCCATTTATAACATAAATACCACTCAAACAAATGAAACATACTCATGGCATTTTCGTCTCGGACACATAAACGAGAAACGCATTGCTAGACTCCAAAAGGATGGAGTACTAGATTCTTTTGATTTAAAGTCAATAGAAAATTGTGAATCTTGTTTGATGGGTAAGATGACAAAGACACCTTTTTCCAAGAAAGGAGAAAGATCGAAAGATGTGTTGGCCCTCATACATTCCGATGTATGTGGACCGATGAGTGTCGAGGCTAGAAATGGGTATCGCTACTTCGTGACTTTTACTGACGATTATAGTAGATATGGATATCTATACTTAATGCATCACAAAAGTGAAACTTTTGAGAAATTCAAAGAGTTTCAACACGAGGTAGAACTTCAACTGGGCAAGGAAGTAAAAGCCATTCGATCGGATCGAGGTGGCGAATACTTGAGCTATGAGTTTGAGGACTATCTTCGAGATTGTGGTATAGTATCACAATGGACTCCACCCGGTACACCCCAATGGAATGGAGTGTCCGAGAGGAGGAATCGGACTTTGTTAGACATGGTTCGCTCGATGATGAGTCGAACAGATTTGCCAAAGTCATTTTGGGGTTTCGCGCTTCTAACGGCCGCTCATATACTGAATATAGTTCCGTCCAAATCGGTTCAAAAGACACCATATGAATTATGGCATGGCAAGGTGCCATCATTGTCTTATCTTAAGATTTGGGGTTGCGAGGCATACGTCAAAAGGTTATTGACGGAAAAACTCGAGCCAAGATCAGACAAGTGTTTATTTGTGGGGTATCCTCAAGAAATAAGAGGATACTACTTTTACTTGCCTAGCGAAAACAAGGTTTTCGTGGCTCGACGAGGACACTTCCTAGAGAAGGAATTCCTAGATCGTCAAGCCAGTGGGAGTAAAATTGATCTCGAAGAAATTCGAGAACCACAAAGTGAACAGGTTGATTTGGAACAAGATTATGAGTTACCATTGGATGGTGAACCAGAATCTAATACACAAAGGTGCTATGTCTAGCTTGGATTCAGGGTAGGATTCGTCAAGAACCTGAAAGATATGGATTTCTCATTAGTAATGACGATGATGAGTTGACTCTAGATGATGAGCCAACATCCTACAAAGGAGCTATGTCTAGCTTGGATTCCTCGAAATGGCATGATTCCATGAAAACCGAGATCCAGTCCATGTATGATAATAAGGTTTGGAATCTTATTGATCTACCTAATGGTGCTAAGACTGTTGGGTGCAAATGGGTTTTCAAGAAGAAAACCGACATGGATGGTAATGTACACACTTTTAAAGCAAGACTGGTGGCGAAAGGTTTCAAGCAAATTCATGGTATAGACTATGATGAAACGTTTTCTCCAGTAGCCATGTTTAAAGGTATTCGCATTCTTCTAGCGATAGATGCATATCACGATTATGAGATATGGCAGATGGATGTCAAAACCGCTTTCCTTAACGGGAACCTTACCGAGGATGTGTATATGATACACCCGAGGGTTTTGTCGATCCAAAGAATACGAATAAAGTGTGCAAGCTTATGAGATCCATTTATGGATTAAAACAAGCATCTCGTGCGTGGAACATACGATTCGATGAGGTTATCGCAAAGTATGGTTTCATTCAAAATATCGAGGAACCTTGTGTATACAAGAAATTCAGTGGGAGTTCGGTTGTATTCCTCATCTTGTACGTGGACGACATCTTACTCATTGGAAATGACATCCCGATGCTTAACCAGGTCAAGGCATATTTGGGTAGTCAATTCGCAATGAAGGACTTAGGAGAAGCTGCCTATATTTTAGGTGTGAAGATCTATAGAGATAGATCGAGGAGACTTCTCGGACTAAGTCAAAGTACATATATTGACAAAGTGATAACTAGGTTTCACATGGAGCAATCCAAGAAAGGATTTCTGCCAATGTCACATGGCATCACTCTCACTAAGGCTCAGTGTCCTTCAACGGACGCTGAACGTGAGCGAAATGAGTCGGATCCCATACGCTTCGGCTATAGGATCGATCATGTATGCCATGATATGTACTAGACCAGATGTCGCATATGCGTTGAGTGTGACTTCCCGCTATCAGTCTGATCCCGGGGAAGCTCACTGGTCCGCAGTCAAGAGCGTTCTTAAGTATCTCAGGAATACTAAAGATATGTTTCTTGTCTATGGTGGTTCGGAAAGAGATCTGATTATCCAAGGATATACAGATGCTAGTTTCCAAACTTGCCCGGATGATTTCCAATCGCAAAGTGGTTATGTCTTCACGCTCAATGGCGGAGCTGTTGTTTGGAAAAGCTCCAAACAGAAGACGGTGGCTGATTCTACAACTGAAGCGGAATACATCACGGTTTGGAAGCCGCAAAGGAGTCTGTCTGGCTACGACAGTTCGTGATGGAACTTGGCGTTATGCCAAGTATCTCGGGTCCCATGGATGTCTATTGTGACAATAACGGAGCAATAGCACAATCTAAGGAACCGAGAGCGCATCATCGGTCCAAACATGTACTCCGGCGTTACCACTTGATTCGTGAGATTACGAAGAGACGTGACGTGAAAATAATGAAGATACCTACTGAGGATAACGTGGACGATCTATTTACAAAGCCACTATCACGTACCAAACATGACCAGCATGCTAGGGCGATAGGATTGGGATATCTATCGCAGTGTTAGATTGGGTGTTGTATTTATGTTTCTTATTGTATAAGGGGATTTGATCTGCCTAGTGTAGGATTACGCATACGATTATTAGAGTATGCAGCGGAATTATTCACGCATGCGTAACCTAATTCTACCCTGGATCACACTCGAAAAACATCAAAAAAGGAAGAGTTATTCAGAATTTTACCTCGTACAAGTTAGTACGTGATGCCTCCTTCTCCAGAGCTCGTGAACCTTCTCCAAGGATTGCTCTTGCACTCCCTCTACTCGTGTCCACCTCGATTTCGTCTGATCAGAACCGCCAACACCGTTCTAGTCGGTGTTACGATTAATTCACTCAAGAAATTGCTCAGAAATTCTACTCAAAACTCTCCATATTTCAATCTCGATTTTGTGTAAAAAGATGAAAATTGGCGGCCAGAAATTAGGTCAGAATTTTGGAGAGAAAAAAGAGAAAAATGAAATTCTGAATATATATATATAGGCAAGTTTTAGGTTAAATCCGAAATTAGGTTAAGAAACCCTAATTTCAGAATAAAGCCCAAAAACTAATAAAATCAGAATAAAGCCCAAAATTTAGATTAAAATCTAATTATCGGAAATTAGATTAAAACCCTAAATTCTAAGCGGCCCCAGATTATGAACTGGCCCAATTCTGATTGCATATTTGCCTATTTATATAAATTCTTCCAAGTTAATTCTTAAGCCATATTTTCTTTCAAACTCCCTCTTGGATTAAGACTTAATCAACTTGGCCATATGTCCAACATATGTCGTGAGATCTAATCACACGTGATTTCATTTTGTTTGTCCAACAAACGTATTGGTGAGCATTATCTTCAGAATCCGATATGTTACGAAATCTTGGTGTGACCGTTGTAGGTTCGTCTAATACTGGCAGTGAATATGGTAGCAATCCACAAGGTATTGCGAGCACTAGACTGCCGTTAATACCTATCCAGAATTAGCACGAAAAAGTTGGAGAACACCTTTACTAAGATGCAGTACATCTTCATACCTAGCTCAGATAAGTGTTACTAGTCCTCTTGTTCGCGATATCTTCTGATCAAAGGAGTCACGGTGAAGCTTAAAACTGTTGGTTCAAATTTCCTGATAGTTTGATTATTTCAAAACACTGTCATTACTAATGTATACATCCAGAAAAGTGCAGGATAACATAGGTACGATACGAAGATGAAGGAGGATTTGTGAAGGAAGACTTCATTGGACTACATCAAGAATCAGGACATGAAGTCTCAACATAAACAAGAAAAGAAGAACACAAGGAAGGCCATTGGAATACATCAAGACTCAAGATGTTGAAGCCTTCCGTGAGTGGGATACGCCACAAATAAACCTTAGGTACAAACCTAGTAGAACTCAAGTAAAATCATGTTCAAAATAACAAAGAGTTCAGTCAAGCAGGAAGTGCGTTCTGAACGAACTCAAAGTCCGTTCAGAACGGACTTGCTACATATCAAAACTTTAAAGCTTGATTAGAACCAAACGTGTCACAGGGATGTGTGCGTTCGAACGAACAATCATGTCCGTTAGAACGGACAATTAGAATCCGTTCACCCACCTTCTGAGTGCGTTGAACGGACAATCCTTCCTGTGAACGGAAAACGTCACAGGGATGTGTGCGTTCGAACGAACACACATGTGCGTTCGAACGGACAACCTGGAATCCGTTCACCCACTTTTCAGTGCGTTGAACGGACTCTTGTTCCTGTGAACGCAAAATGCTATGTATAATTGAGTCCGTTACGAACGGACATTGTCCGTTCGAACGGACCCAAGATGTACTTGCACGTTATTTTGAAACGGCTAGTGCAAACTACAAGTGCGTTCTGAACGGACTTTATGCGTTCGAACGCACTTCAAGTTTTCTGAAGGATTTCTATAGAGAGTATAAATAGAATCCTTCATGGGTCTCTCTCTCTCACTCCTTCACTTTCAAACATTTAAACCTAAAAAGAGAGAAACCCTAAGCTGTGATTATCTATATCCATTGATAGCTTGAGAAACCTCTTTAGATCGTTGATCTACTTTCGATATTCTCCACTAATCGTATCCCACTCACGTGACCGATCACGTTGTAGCTCGATTAGTGAAAAAGTGTAATAGGCTAGTGCAACAAATTGTAAAGAGCCTAAGCTATAGATCGATAGAAGCGTGTAAATCGATCTAGGCAAATCCTTGTAATCGAGTTGAGTTGGAAGTCAATCGAAAGCCAAAAAGAGGCACAAGGCATTCCCGGAGACGTAGGTACTCGCAAATAATTGAGTCGGTCAATTAAGCGAGTAAAGGGTGAGTTAAAGCTACAAAGCAACCACCTACTGAACTTCGTAAACAAACATCTTGTGTCAAAGTGTTTGTACGGTATCATCTTTACCATCTAAATTATTATTTATTCCGCACCGTAAATTAGGTTTAAATCTAAACTAAGTGTAAGTTAGATTGCCAAATTTACCCCCCTCTAGGTTAGAATTAACCAACAAAAACTTCAAGTCATCATCTTTTATTTTGATCAGATATACTCTTTTCTCGATAAGAATTAGATTGATAATAACAATGCGAACTCTATTGAGTTCCATCGAGCTTGGCCAAGCATTTCATCAATCTCAATTCAATCGAGGGGCCCGAGAGATATCTCCCTCTATCCTTTATCAAGGTTAGAAAGGAACAATTCCTATCTTGCAACCTCACATCCTTTGCCTATGCTAAAAACAATACTCAATAATAATCTCTGCTACACAGTTACGCGTAGGGTTAATTACATCAAAGCATTGTCTTTTCACATACTAGGTATCCGTGAGTTTGTCTCCAATGACTCTAACCATGTCACAAACTCATATAGTGGTCAGTCCAATATACGACGCCGCGTATATCCATATTCTAGAATCGACGCTACCGTCTCAGATCAGTAAAACCTGATCATCTCATCTACGAATATGCCAGTGTATGTAAAAGTCTCCATTCAGTGGATGGACTACCTGGTTCAAATCTATGAACAACTTTATACACGAGGGGCGTTTTAGAATTATATTCATCCCGTTTAGTGGTTTTACTATCATTCAATTGACGAATCAATATGCCAGACTAAGGCCATGCAACATATTATTCTCAACTGACTCGATGCACTAAACTAAAATAAAATTCAAGGTCTATCCGATTATTATAATCGAATAACCTCTCACACATTTTCTTGTTATTTAAAATTTTTGAAATATGAAGGTTTAGGTCATATGATGAATAATAATATAAATATCTGTCTCATAAACAAATACAATCCCAATAACACGCCTAGGGCATAATAAATGTTCTCCCACTTGCACTAGGCAGATCAAACCCCTTATACAATAAGAAACATAAATAAAACACCCAATCTAACACTGCGATAGATATCCCAATCCTATCGCCCTAGCATGCTGCTCATGCTTGGCACGTGATAGTGGCTTCGTAAATGGATCGGCCACGTTATCCTCAGTAGGTATCTTCATTATTTTCATGTCACCTCTCTTCGTAATCTCACGAATCAAGTGGTAACGTCGGAGTACATGTTTGGACCGATGATGCGCTCGCGGTTCCTTAGATTGTGCTATTGCTCCGTTATTGTCACAATAGACATCCATGGGACCCGAGATACTTGGCATAACGCCAAGTTCCATCACGAACTGTCGTAGCCATACAGCCTCCTTTGCGGCTTCTGAAGCCGCGATGTATTCCGCTTCAGTTGTAGAATCAGCCACCGTCTTCTGTTTGGAGCTTTTCCAAACAACAGCTCCCCCATTGAGCGTAAAGACGTAACCACTTTGAGATTGGAAATCGTCCGGGCAAGTTTGGAAACTAGCATCTGTATATCCTTGGATAATCAGATCTCTTTCCGAACCACCATAGACAAGAAACATATCTTTAGTATTCCTGAGATACTTAAGAACGCTCTTGACTGCAGACCAGTGAGCTTCCCCGGGATCAGACTGATAGCGGGAAGTCACACTCAACGCATATGCGACATCTGGTCTAGTACATATCATGGCATACATGATCGATCCTATAGCCGAAGCGTATGGGATCCGACTCATTCGCTCACGTTCAGCGTCCGTTGAAGGACACTGAGCCTTAGTGAGAGTGATGCCATGTGACATTGGCAGAAATCCTTTCTTGGATTGCTCCATGTGAAACCTAATTATCACTTTGTCAATATATGTACTTTGACTTAGTCCGAGAAGTCTCCTCGATCTATCTCTATAGATCTTCACGCCTAAAATATAGGCAGCTTCTCTATAGATTTTCAACCGATTTGGACGGAACTCTATTCAGTATATGAGCGGCCGTTTGAAGCGCGAAACCCCAAAATGACTTTGGCAAATCTGTTCGACTCATCATCGAGCGAACCATGTCTAACAAAGTCCGATTCCTCCTCTCGGACACTCCATTCCATTGGGGTGTACCGGGTGGAGTCCATTGTGATACTATACCACAATCTCGAAGATAGTCCTCAAACTCATAGCTCAAGTATTCGCCACCTCGATCCGATCGAATGGCTTTTACTTTCTTGCCCAGTTGAAGTTCTACCTCGTGTTGAAACTCTTTGAATTTCTCAAAAGTTTCACTTTTGTGACGCATTAAGTATAGATATCCATATCTACTATAATCGTCAGTAAAAGTCACGAAGTAGCGATACCCATTTCTAGCCTCGACACTCATCGGTCCACATACATCGGAATGTATGAGGGCCAATACATCTTTCGATCTTTCTCCTTTCTTGGAAAAAGGTGTCTTTGTCATCTTACCCATCAAACAAGATTCGCAATTTTCTATTGACTTTAAATCAAAAGAATCTAGTACTCCATCATTTTGGAGTCTAGCAATGCGTTTCTCGTTTATGTGTCCGAGACGACAATGCCATGAGTATGTTTCATTTGTTTGAGTATTATTTATGTTATAAATGGACTGATTATTGTTGTTATTTTCTAAATCCAAGACATATAAACCATTTTCAACTAGAACATTACTAAAGAAAATGTCATTCTTGCGAATAAAACAATCATTAGTACCAATAACTAATTCATATCCATCCGCAATAAGTCTCGAAACAGAAATAATATTCCTACTCAAAGTAGGTACATAACAACAATTATTCAAAACTAAAATAAGTCCATTTGGCAAAGTTAAATCATACGTCCCTTCGGCTAATGCTGCTACTTGAGCTCCATTCCCGACGCGTAAATCAACTTCGCCCCGAATCAACGATCTTCTACTTCTTAGGCCCTGCATATTATTACAAATATGAGTCCCACATCCAGTGTCCAACACCCATGATGATAAAGTAAAAAAATATGAATCGATAACGGAAATACCTGATGCCGGTGTGTCCGAGGAAGCGGTCTTTTGCTTGCTCTCCCTCAGGAAGATCTCGCAATCACGCTTCCAATGCCCCTCCTTGAGAAAGTGGAAACACTTCTTGTCATCCTTGGCTTTCTTGCTCACGGGCTTAGGCGCAACCTTGTTGCCCTTTGCCTTCCTCTTCTTGTTCTTGTTCCCATTGTTTGGACTCTTCCCTTGAACCACCAATACCTCTGAAGTCCTAGACTTCATGTACCGCGGTTTCTGGTCGCTTTCGAATGTTCTGAGCATGCCGAAAAGCTGGGGAATGGTCCTTTGCATGTCTGACATGTGGAAATGTGAAATGAACGAATCATAACTCGATGGCAGTGACAACATGATCAAATCAGTTTGTAACTCTGCCTCGAATTTGATGCCAAGCCTCTCAAGATGATCGAAATATCCTTTCATCTTAAGAAGGTGGGAGCTAACAGGCGTACCCTCTTGCATCTTGCATTGCGTCGCATTGCCAAGAGCTTGATACTTCTCCACCCTTGCTTGAACCTGAAACATCTCCCTGAGCTGTTTCATAATCTCGAATGCATCCTGTTTCTCAAACTGGATTTGATATTCAGGAGTCATAGTAGCCAACATGAGGCATGTTACATCATTCGAATCATCCATCATGGCCTGATATTCGAATATGGCATCCCCAGTTGCGTCATCCCCTGGCACAGGAGGGATAGGCGTCTTGAAGACGTGTGCCTTTCCTTCCTGTTTCAGAACGAATCCCAGATTCCTCTGCCAGTCGAGAAAGTTCTTTCCGTTCATTCGTTCCCTTTCCAAAATGGGACGCAAACTAAAGCGGTTATTACTTGGTAAAGCCATTAAATCTACAATTTTAGAAAAATAATGTAATTAATAACGTGATCTTTCATATATTAAATTCATTTTTAAACAACTTGAAATACCCATTATTTTATCATTTCAAATAGCCCCCACTATTGAAACGGAGATTCGATACCTGAAATCTCATAATGGACAAGATCCCTATTTAACGTATTTCTAAGGTGACTTTGGCCAACAACTCAGAAAATATGTCACGTCGGGTAGGACGAAGTCCAATCATCTCTAAGACGATTCTTGCTTTATTCGCGAGGTCCGGTATTGAGTCCAACTCAAAACCAGAGTATGTGTTCCTCACTCCTTGCCCCAAATACTAGCCTAGCTAGTTAATTGGTCAAGTCCAAACCACAAATGGAGTATCATTCAATTAGCGAATTGACATGCCAGACTAAAGCCATGCAACACGTCAACTCCTAAACAATGCATGCCTTCAATGCTACGTATGTGAGAATCTGTGTCAGACTATTGCCATGCAACACAAATAAACAATAACTAGTTTCGAAGGTTCCATTTAGGGAGGCAAGTTACTTGATAATTACGTGGGAGGATTTTCTTTTCTTAAAATCATTTATTTAACTTTTATTTTATTCATGCATAAAAACAAAAACAAAACAAAATTGTACGGTATAGCATATAGGCCTTAGTTTTATGAGCAATCATAAAACCCTAAATTCCCAACCCTAAAACCCAAGATGATCTTGTGCTGTTATTGAAGATCCAATCTTCGTGTTGTGTCGTCTTTTCTTGGAGATCCAATCTTCGTGTTGTGTCGTCTTTTCTTGAAGATCCAATCTTCGTGTTGTCTTGTTTTGTAGGTTCCTTTTTTTCAAAACTAAACCTATTCTACTACAACTTGGAAGACTCACCGATCCCCATATTAAAATAGTTTACAATTTGGAAAGCTCACTGGCCCCCACACAATATACATACAAACAATCACAACACACATACAAACAATCACAACACACATACAAACAATCACAAACAATCATCCCCGTTTTAGGCTATATGCTATACCGAATTGAATTTATAAATTGAAAATTTTAAATTAATGGGCATTTTTGACAGAAAAAAAAATTTGTTGTCCAGAATTTTGTTCATACGATCGCAACTCCAAGTTCGATCGAGAAACGACAGAAAAAAAAATTTCAACTTTTGTACAGAATTAATGGGCATTTTTTTTTTTGTGAAAATCTGTATTTATTAAAATATATTTAACAGATCCAAATTTTTATAACAAATCCAATCTGTATTTATTACCATATATTGTGAAAATCTAATTTTCTGAAAATCCAATTTTCAACAGATCTAATCTGTACAAAATATATTCTGAAAATCTAATTTTTCTGAATTTCCATTTTTATTCTGAAAACCTAATTTTTTCTGAAAATACAATTTTAACCAGATCTAATCTGTAATAATTACAATATATTCTGAAAATCTAATTTTCTGAAAATCCAATTTTCAACAGAATTTATATTATGTAATTTTGCAATTTAGCCCAAAAATTCTAAAATTTCTCAAATTATAAAATTCTAATCTACAATTCTGAAAATCTAATTTTCGATGGTTTTAACGAGCGTTTGCTCTGATACCACTGTAGGATTACGCATACGATTATTAGAGTATGCAGCAGAATTATTCACGCATGCGTAACCTAATTCTACCCTGGATCACACTCAAAAAACATCGAAAAAGGAAGAGTTATTCAGAATTTTATCTCGTACAAGTTAGTACGTGATGCCTCCTTCTCCAGATCTCGTGAACCTTCTCCAAGGATTGCTCTTGCACTCCCTCTACTCGTGTCCACCTCGATTTCGTCTGATCAGAACCGCCAACACCGTTCTAGTCGGTGTTACGATTAATTCACTTAAGAAATTGCTCAGAAATTCTACTCAAAACTCTCCAGATTTCAATCTCGATTTTGTGTAAAAAGATGAAAATTGGCGGCCAGAAATTAGGTCAGAATTTTGGAGAGAAAAAAGAGAAAAATGAAATTCTGAATATATATATAGGCAAGTTTTAGGTTAAATCCGAAATTAGGTTAAGAAACCCTAATTTCAGAATAAAGCCCAAAAACTAATAAATTCAGAATAAAGCCCAAAATTTAGATTAAAATCTAATTATCAGAAATTAGATTAAAACCCTAAATTCTAAGCGGGCCCAGATTATGAACTGGCCCAATTCTGATTGCATATTTGCCTATTTATATAAATTCTTCCAAGTTAATTCTTAAGCCATATTTTCTTTCACCTAGTGCAAGTGGGAGAACATTTATTATGCCATAGGCTTCTTATTGGGATTGTATTTGTTTATGAGACAGATATTTATATTATTATTCATTATATGACCTAAACCTTCATATTTCAAAAAAAATTTAAATAACAAGAAAGTGTGTGAGAGGTTATTCGATTATAATAATCGGATAGACCTTGAATTTTATTCTAGTTTAGTGCATCGAGTCAGTTGAGAATAATATGTTGCATGGCCTTAGTCTGGCATATTGATTCGTCAATTGAATGATAGTAAAACCACTAAACGGGATGAGTATAATTCCAAAACGTCCCTCATGTATAAAGTTGTTCATAAATTGAACCAGGTAGTCCATTCACTAAATAGAGACTTTTACATACACCGGCATATTCGTAGATGAGATGATCAGGTTTTACTGATCTGAGACGGTAGCGTCGATTCTAGAATATGGATATACGCGGCGTCGTATATTGGACTGACCACTATATGAGTTTGTGACATGGTTAGAGTCATTGGAGACAAACTCATATCCAGAGAGTGCGTTTTAGTGCTTCATACTTGAGTGATCTCACGGATACCTAGTGTGTGAAAAGACAATGCTTTGATGTAATTAACCCTATGCGTAACTGTGTAGCAGAGATTATTATTGAGTATTGTTTTTAGCATAGGCAGAGGATGTGAGGTTGCAAGATAGGAATTGTTCCTTTCTAGCCTTGAAAAAGGATAGAGGGAGATATCTCTCGGGCCCCTCGATTGAATTGAGATTGATGAAATGCTTGGCCAAGCTCGATGGAACTCAATAGAGTTCGCATTGTTATTATCAATCTAATTCTTATCAAGAAAGAGTATATCTGATCAAAAGAAAAGAGGATGACTTGAAGTTTTAGGCTTCACCATGACTCCTATGATCGGAAGATATCGCGAACAAGAGGACTAGTACCACTTATCTGAGCTAGGTATGAAGATGTACTGCATCTTCGTAAAGGTGTTCTCCACCTTTTTCGTGCTAATTCTGGGTAGGTATTAACGGCAGTCTAGTGCTCGCAATACCTTGTGGATTGCTGCCATATTCACTGCCAGTCTTAGACGAACCTACAACGGTCACACCAAGATTTCGTAACATATCGGATTCTCAAGATAATGCTCACCAATACGTTTGTTCGACAACCAAAATGAAATCACGTGTGATTAGATCTCACGACATATGTTGGACATATGGCCAAGTTGATTAAGTCTTAATCCAAGAAGGAGTTTGAAAGAAAATATGGATTAAGAATTAACTTTGAAGAATTTATATAAATAGGCAAATATGCAATCAGAATTGGGCCAGTTCATAATCTGGGCCCGCTCAGAATTTAGGGTTTTAATCTAATTTCTAATAATTATATTTTAATCTGAATTTTGGGCTTATTCTGATTTTATTTAGTTTTGGGCTTTAATTCTGAAATTAGGGTTTCTTAACCTAATTTCGGATTTAACCTAAAATTGCCTATATATATATATTCAGAATTTCATTTTTCTCTCTCTTCTCTCTCTAATTTTCTGACCTAATTCGGCTGCCGAATTTTCTCTCTTTCATACAAAATCGAGATTGAGATCTGGAGAGTTTTCGAGTAGAGTTTCTGAGCAAGTTCTTGAGAGGAATAATCGTGACACCGACTAGAACGGTGTTGGCGGTTTCGATCAGACGAAATCAAGGTGGACACGAGTAGAGGGAGTGCAAGAGCAATCCTTGGAGAAGGTTCACGAAATCTGGATAAGTAGGCTTCACGTACTAACTTGTACGAGGTAAAATTCTGAATAACTCTTCCTTTTTCGTGGTTTTTCGAACGTGATCCCATTAGAATTAGGTTATACATGTGTAAATAATTCCGCTGCACATCTCTAATTCATGTGTATAACCCTACAGATTGCATATGCGTCGCGGCAGTTGAAACCCTATGAGCGGAACTACCCAACGCATGACCTTGAGTTGGCAGCCGTGGTGTTTGCGCTAAAGATATGGAGGCATTATCTCTATGGAGAGAAATGCAAAATCTTCACGGACCACCAAAGCCTCAAATATATTTTTGATCAGCGAGATCTTAATTTGAGGCAGCGTCGTTGGCTCGAAGTGCTATGTGATTATGATATGTCCATTCAATATCATCCGTGGAAAGCAAATGTCGTAGCGGATGCATTGAGCCGGAGTAACCACGGAAATGCAGCGGCATTGTTATCCAATAAACCTCATATTTTGATGGATTTAATGAGAATGGAGGTTTATGTGCAAATGTCAGGTTTACGAGCCATTCTAGCAAATTTACGCGTGCAACCTACATTAAATCATAGAATCCGGGTGGCACAAGCAAACGATCTGAAATTGCAGAAAATTAAGGAACAAATTCGCGAAGGTAAACCACCACATTTCGGAGTTGATTCAGAGGGAACGTTACGTTTAGGCAAACGTGTTTGTGTACCAACCAATGGTGAACTTCGACGCAAAATTTTAGCCGAGGCGCAGGACTCAGGATATTCCATCCATCCGGGCAAGACAAAGATGCATCAAGATATGCGAGTGTACTATAGGTGGCCAGGGATGCAAAGGGACATAGCCGATTATGTTGCTAAATATCTCGTGTGCCAACAAGTCAAGGCGGAACGCAAGAAACCAGCAGGACTTCTCCAACCTTTGCCACTGCCGGGGGGTAAATTTGGGTGCATTACAATGGATTTTGTAAACGGTTTACCCCGAACCCCGCGAGGAAGTAATGCTATATGGGTGATTGTAGATCGGTTAACGAAAGTGGCAAAATTCATTCCATTTAAACAAGGCACTTCCAGTGACAAGATGGCACGTATTTATTTGTCTACCATGTTTAGGCGTTTTGATACACCGGTGGAGATCATTTCGGATCACGATGCGTGATTTACGTCAAATTTTTGGAGGAGTTTCCAAAGAGGTTTGGGGACACGATTGTCCTTTAGCTCAGCATATCACCCACAAACGGATGGACAGTCGGAGAGAACGATTCAAACTCTGGAGGACATGTTGCGCGCATGCACAATTTCTATGGGTGGTTCTTGGGAGGATCACTTGCATTTGTGCGAGTTTGCGTACAATAACAGCTACCATTCAAGCATTGCGGTTTCACCCTTCGAAGCATTGTATGGTAGTCGTTGTCGCACGCCATTATTTTGGGACCCAATAGGCTAAAAACCTCTTTTAGGACCTGACCTTATACACGAGAGTGCTGAGAATTTACGGGTGATAAAACAACGTCTCCAAACGGCTCAGGATCGTCAAAAGAAGTATGCGGATTCCGAACGGAGACATGTTGAGTTCCAATCGGGCGATCATGTGTTGTTGAGAGTTTCACCTACGCGCGGTGTGATGCGGTTTGGGGTAAAGGGAAAGCTTAGTCCAAGGTATATTGGGCCATTCGAGATTATCGATCGAATTGGTGTGTGTGCATATCGTTTAGCTTTACCACCATCCCTATCTGAAGTGCACGATGTCTTCCATGTATCCCAATTACGAAAGTATATACGTGGTGAGGGACACATCATCGATTTCTCCCAACTTCGGTTTGAACCTGACCTGACCTATGAAGAGATCCCCATTCGTATACTTGATTCTCGGGAACAAGTATTGCGTACTAAAAACGTTAGATACGTGAAAGTCCAATGGAGTCACCATACCGAACGCGAAGCAACGTGGCAGAGCGAGGAGGAAATACGAAGGAAGTACCCAAGTCTCTTTTCGTATGAAGGTTAGATATCAAGTTTAGGGACTAAACTTTCTTTAAGGGGGGGGGATAATGTAATAAATATCAAAAATATGGTTTTGATATTTGTAGAATATTAGTCCTAAAATCCCAGAATATAAGACCCATGTTAAATATGACTCATCCCACGATCAAAACCGACTTCTTATGCGTCAAAGTTGTCAAAAGGGTATAACCATAATTTCATTTTTATGGTTATTTCAATATATATATGATAGGGACTTATTTGCATAATTACCCAACCATTAATAATACAAATAAGTAGAGTTTGCAAATAAACCCCCATATAGTTGTAAATCCAAGGGCATGCAATTATGAGAGTTTTGTGGGTATGTATGTAATGTGTCATCCACCTCATTAACCCCTGCGACCCACACCTCACCTCTTCCATAGCCATTAGCACACATCAAACACTCATGAAACCCTAAGGAAAAGAAGAGAGAAAAATAGGAAAAAGCAAGGAAAAGAGGATATTTCGCAAAACAAAAGCTGCCATAATCTTCAGGAGGTTGTGTTGTACGAGTTGGGAAGATCAAAAGAGGAATTCCTTCGACGTTTCGAGTTGCTCCATTTTCTGCGCCGTTTCGATTTCTCTCTTATTTGTCGAGTTTCTTTCCATTAAGTGAGTGCTACTTTCACTTCTCTCTTATTAAGAATCCAATTACGAGCGTTTCTAGACCTTACATGATAGTCTAGGGTTCTCGTTTTAAAAATCATATTTTGATTTAAAAACCGTGTGACCTCAGCAAAATATATATTATGTAGATTTGATCATATATATGTATGTAGAATTTGAGTTTGATAAAACGTAAGCCGGGCTTACAGTTTTGAAAGAGGGTCCTATGTGTACATACGCGGCTCCTCCGGTATGTTTTAGTTTGATAGGTGTAGTGTCGCGTGACCCCGTGGCACTCTATGGAGGGAATTGCGTAGCAAACTTGATGTAGTGCAAAGTCCCGACCCATGAGGGGTTTTGCTGTGGCACATGGATATCCGTCGTAAGCTCATTTTTGTAGGGAATCCGCGCTTCCCGAGCTTTATGTTATGTTCCAGCCCGTTTGTGATTCGCTATCCACTCGGGGTTGGCACTTCAGTCGAGTGTTATTTGCGCCCTCACCCCGGTAAAACCATTAGTAGTATGTATATGATTAGATATGAAGGTAAGTGATTTTGATTTCGAAATACCAGGGAAATTATTTGAGAAGTATTTATATACATATATGATTTATGATTTATGATTTTGATTATTTTGAGCGAGGTTTTGACTAGTCATGTATAAGGTCGATCTTAATAAGCTAGGCTCAAAACTCACTCACTTAGTCACTTCCGTGACTAACCATTTTATTTGAATGTTTTGAGTCTAGGTACGGTGGACAGATTTTCCGGGGCAGCGGGTGTCTAGAGTGTGAGTGCGACGGTTTCGTTTTCATTGCGGAACCTCCATCTTGTGTATATTAGTTTATTTCCGTTTCTGGCCAGCGAGCCTTTTGTTTCTGCGACTTATTTGGTTTGTGTTTGTTTAAGTCGTGTTTGTGTTTATAAGCTTCCGCTAGGTTTCTTTATGTTCGTTTGTATATGTTATGGTGATGCATGTATATATGTGCGTGTGTCGTTGTTTTCGAGTTGTGGTATTTATGTTTTTGTGAATTTATCATATAAGAACCTGTGGTATACGAGTTGTATACTGGCGGGTTGCCGCACCCTTTTCCATTTTATTTTTGGGGTGTGACGGCTTGTGTTGTATCAGAGCAAAACATCGAAAACAACCATAACATTCGTCGTGAGAGTTGGGGTTTCGAGTCTTCTTAGTTGTGTCTATTTCGAGTTAAATTCTATTTTCCCAGAAACTCAATTCTGATGTGTATTGTGTCGCAGGATAGAATGTTTCTGCGGAGGGACCGTAGGCGTGTCCATGGGAGTGGCCATGATGAGCCACCGCAGCAACACCACTCTCGGAGACGCCATGTCTTTCCATGGGAGTGGCCATGCATGTGTTAGTCTTCAATTTCAAAAAAAATTCTAAGGAAAAACTACAAATTATTTATTTTTATTGTTTTAGACAAAAATTTCGGAATTTTATAGAAAATATGATTAGTTGATATTTTTGAAGGAATTAGACTTCAATTTTTTTGCAATTTGAGCAATTTTTGTAAAATAGAATTTTTAAATGTGTCAGTCTTCAATTAAAGAATTTTTCGAGGTGGACGAGAAAATTAAGTATTTTTCTATTATTAGAAACCTATTTTCGAATTTCATATAAAATATGATAAATTGATATTTTTGAAGGTGACTTCACTTTTTCTATTTAATCAAATTTATAGAAAAAGTATAAATTTTCCGTGTGTTAGTGTTCAATTTGAGAAATTTTTTGTGGAAAACAAGAAAATTATATATTTAGATTTTTTAGACAACAAATTTGACATTTTATAGAAATTATGATAACTTGATATTTTTGAAGGTTCACTATTAGCATTTTTTAAACAAGAAAATTATAAATAAGATAACATGATATTTTACGTGTGTTATGTTCACTATTAGCATTTTTGAGTAATTTTTGAAAAAAATGAAATTTTGCATATTAAGTATTCAATTATAGTTCACTGTTAGTGTTCAATTATAGTTTTTTTTTAGGTAGACCAGAAAATTAAGTATTTTTCTATTTTTAGACATCTATTTTATCCTTTTATAGAAAATATGATAAATTGATATTTCTGTAGGTATTAGACTTCAGTTTTTGTAATTTTACGGAATTTATTGAAAAATTGTAATTTCTCATGTGTTAGTCTTCAATTTCAGAATTTTTTCTAATGAAAACTAAAAAATTATATAAATTTATTGTTTTGGACAACAATGTTGGCATTTTATAGAAAATATGATAAGTTGATATTTTTGAAGGTATTAGACTTCACTTTTTGCATTTTTGAGCAATTTTTGAAAAAATTGAAATTTTGCATGTGTTAGTCTTCAATTACATAATTTTTTGAAGTAGAAGAGAAAATTAAGTATTTTTCTATTCTTAGACATCTATTTTGGCATTTTATAAAAAATATGATAAATTATTTTTTTTGAAGGTAGACTTCAATTTTTGCAATGTAAAGGAATTTATGGAAAAAATAGAAATTTTCCATGTGTTAGTCTTCAATTTCAGAATATTTTTATGGAAAAATAGAAAATTACAAATTTTGATTTTTTTAGACAACAATTTTGGCATTTTATAGAAAATATGGTAAGTTTATATTTTTCAAGGTATTAGACTTCACTTTTCGCAGTTTTTAGAAATTTGTGAAAAATAAGAAATTTTGCATGTGCTAGGAATAAATTGATATATTGATATTTTTTAAGGTATTAGACTTTACTTTTTGCAATTTAATGGAATTTACTTAAATAATAGAAATTTTTTCCGTGTTAGTCTTCAATTTTAGAATTTTCTTTTTGAAAACAAGAAAATTATATATTTTTTATTTTTTGGACAACAATTTTGGCATTTTAAAGAAAATTAGATAAGTGGATGTTATGAAGGAATTAGACTTCATTTTTCGCAGTATTTAGTAATTTATGAAAAATTAGAAATTATGCATGTGTTAGTCTTCAATTATAGATGTTTTTTCAGGTATATGAGAAAATTAAGTATTTTTGTATTTTTAGACATCTATTTTTGTATTTTTTTCAAATTGTTTTTAAAAAAAAAAAATTGCGCGTGTTAGTCTTTAATTTGGAGTTTTTTTATTGGAAAACGTGAAAATTAAGTATTATGCTTGTTCGAGACTCAAATCCTGAATTTGAATTCAAAAATATAATAATCGATATTTTTTACGGAGTTAGACTTCACTTTTTGTATTTTTGGAAAAACAAATATGAAAAAATATAAATTTGCATGTGTTAGTCTTTAATTTTGGAGATTTTTTATGAAAACATGAAAATTAAGTATTATACTATTTCTAGACACGAATATTGAAATTATTTTGAAAAATATGATAATTGTTAGTTTTGAAAGTGTTGGACTTCACTTTTTTCATTTTTGCAAAATATGAAATAATAGAAATTAGCATGTGTTAGTCTTCAATTTTGGACTATTTTATAGGAAAACATGAAAATTAAGTATTATGTTCATTCTAGACACAAATTTTGATATGGCTTGGATAAATATGGTAATTAATATTTTTGAAGGTGTTACTTCACTTTTTCCATTTTAGCAAAACAATTTAAACAAATACGAATTCGCATGTGTTAGTCTTCAATTTTGGAGGTTTTTTTTTCAGACAAACATGAAAATTAAGTATTATGCTCGTTCTAGACACAAATCTTGAAAAAAATTGGAAAATATGTTAATTGATAATTTTGAAGGTGTTAGATTTCACTTTTTGCATTTTTGCAAAATTATGAAAAAATGTAAATTCGCATGTGTTAGTCTTTAATTTTATAGTTTTTTGGGGAAAATCATGAAAATTAAGTATTTTGCTCGGTCTAGACACAAATCTTAAAATTGTTTGGAAAAATGCAATAATTAATATTTTGGAACATGTTAGACGTCACTCTTTGCATTTTTTTTTTAAATAAAAAATAAAATATAAATTAGCATGTGTTAGTCTTATTTGTTTAGTTTTATTTAGGAAAACATGAAAATTAAGTATTTTGTTCATTTTTGAAATTAATTTTGGGATTCATGAGAAAAATATGATAATTGATTTATTGACAATATTAGACTTCACTTTTTGATTATTTTTTTCAAATTGTTTAAGAAAATTTAAATTCGCATGTGTTAGTCTTTAATTTTGATTTTTTTTTATAAAAAAAAAGAAAAATTAAGTATTATGCTCGTTCTACACACAAATCTTGAAATTTATTTGAAAAATATGATAATTGATATTTTTTAAAGACTTAACTTTTTGCATTATTGGAAAAAATATGAAAAATTGAAATTCGCATGTGTTAGACTTTAATTTTTGAGTTTTTTTTAGGAAAACATGAAAATTAAGTATTATGCTTGTTCGAGACTCAAATCCTGAATTTGAATTCAAAAATATAATAATGGATATTTTTGACGGAGTTAGACTTCACTTTTTGTATTTTTTGAAAAAAAATATGAAAAAATAGAAATTTGCATGTGTTAGTCTTTAATTTTGGAGATTTTTTATGAAAACATGAAAATTAAGTATTATGCTATTTCTCGACACAAATATTGAAATTATTTTGAAAAAATTGATAATTGATAGTTTTGAAAGTGTTAGACTTCACTTTTTTCATTTTTGCAAAATATGAAAAAATAGAAATTTGCATGTGTTAGTCTTCAATTTTGGACTATTTTTTAGGAAAACATGAAAATTAAGTATTATGTTCATTCTAGACACAAATTTTGATATGGCTTGGATAAATACGGTAATTAACATTTTTGAAGGTGTTAGACTTCACTTTTTGCATTTTAGCAAAAAAAATTAAACAATTACGAATTCGCATGTGTTAGTCTTCAATTTTGGAGTTTTTTTTTAGACAAACATGAAAATTAAGTATTATGCTCGTTCTAGACACAAATCTTGAAAAAATTTGGAAAATATGTTAATTGATAATTTTGAAGGTGTTAGATTTTACTTTTTGCATTTTTGCAAAATTATGAAAAAATGTAAATTCGCATGTGTTAGTCTTTAATTTTATAGTTTTTTGAGGAAAATCATGAAAATTAAGTATTTTGCTCGGTCTAGACACAAATCTTAAAATTGTTTGGAAAAATACAATAATTAATATTTTGGAACGTGTTAGGCGTCACTCTTGCATTTTTTTTTAAAATAAAAAATAAAATATAAATTAGCATGTGTTAGTCTTATTTGTTTAGTTTTATTAAGGAAAACATGAAAATTAAGTATTTTATTCATTTTTGAAATTAATTTGGGGATTCATGAGAAAAATATGATAATTGATTTATTGACAATATTAGACTTCACTTTTTGATTATTTTTTTCAAATTGTTTAAGAAAATTTAAATTCGCATGTGTTAGTCTTGAATTTTGATTTTTTTTTATAAAAAAAAAGAAAAATTTAGTAGTATGCTCGTTCTAGACACAAATCTTGAAATTTATTTGAAAAATATGATAATTGATATTTTTGAAAGACTTAACTTTTTGCATTATTGGAAAAAATATGAAACATTGAATTTCTCATGTGTTAGACTTTAATTTTTGAGTTTTTTTTAGGAAAATATGAAAATTAAGTATTATGCTTGTTCTAGACACAAATCTCGAAATTGTATTTAAAAATATGATAAATTATATTTTCGAAGGTGTTAGACTTCACTTTTTGCATTTTTGCAAAAAAAAAATTGAAAAAATGTAAATTCGCATGTGTCGTTCTTTAATTTTGGATTTCTTTTTTAAGGAAACAATGAAAATTAAGTATTGTGTCCGCTCTAGACACAAATTAAGATATGGTTTGGATAAATACGAAAATTAATATTTTTGAAGGTGTTCGACTTCACTTTTAGCATTTTTTGCAAAAAAAAAATTACAAAAATATGAATTCGCATGTGTTAGTCTTCAATTTTGGTGTTTTTTAGGCAAACATGAAAATTAAGTATTATGCTCGTTCTAGACACAAATCTTGAAAAAACAATTGAAAAATATGTTAATTGATATTTTTCAAGGTGTTAGCTTCAATTTTTACATTTTGCAAAAATATGAAAAAATGAAAATTTACATGTGTTAGTCTTTAATTTTCGAGGTTTTTTTTTTTAAAACATGAAAATTAAGTATTATGCACGTTCTAGAAATAAATCTTGAAATTATTTTGAAAAATATGATAATTGATATTTTTGAAAGTGTTAAATTTCATTTTTGCATTTTTACAAAATATGAAAAAATGGAAATTCGCACGTGTTAGTCTCCAATTTTGGAGTTTTTTTGAGGAAAACATGAAAATTAAGTATTATGCTCGTTCTAGACACAAATTTTTATATGGTTTGGATAAATATGGTAATTAATATTTTTAAAGGTGTTAGACTTCGATTTTTGCATTTGCAAAAAAAAATAAAAAAAATACGAGTTCTCATGTTGTATTCAATTTTGGAGTTTTTTTTAGACAAACATGAATATTAAATATTATGCTCGTTCTAAAACACAAATCCTTAGTGGGAAATATGTTGTGGTTAGTGATAATAAATGTTGCCAGGCTCAATATATTGTTTCCAACATCAAATTATTTTTCGGTGTAATTCATAGTTTTCGATGTTATTATATTATTACTATTCTTTTTAGTGGTAAATATATTGTGGCTAGTGATAATAACCATGTCATGCTCAATATATTGTTTTCGGTGTAATCACTACTACAAAAAAATGTCATTAGCTTCGAAAATCCTAGGGACTAAGTATATTTAGTCTCTGTATGACGTTATTAGGAACATATTTTTCTTTGTCCCAAAACAAAAATATTTATTGGGACGAATTTTTTTTTTTGGTACTACATCTATCACAAAAGATGATTAAGTTTTTATGTCAGCACATTTTGTGACAAAACAATAGTCTCAAAATTGTTGACATATAAAATGAAAAATTATTGAGACGAAAGTTGGTCGTTGATTACTGGAAAATACATTGAGTTCATTGCGTGCTATATAAGGTCATATATATTTTTCATACTATTATAATTAATTTAAACAAGTCTTAATGCACTATTTCAAAAAATAGTTTAGGGACCGACGTATTTCGTCCCTGAAACAAGCTTTTAGTCGCTATGATTTTAGAGACAATGTATAGTCGTTAAGATTTTATCCCAACATCACGAACGCAATAAATTTATTAATATTACTCAAAATTAATTTGATAATATTAATTTTTGGAGGTAGAAACTAATATTATATTTTTAGTTTTCATGTGAATGTGTGTGTGTGTGTGTGTGTGTGTGTGTGTGAGATTAAAATTAACAAAATATTGGAGAAAATTTTCCTTATGAAATTATTTTTTCATTCTTAAGTAACAAAAAATTACAAGGGATCAATGTTCACTCTAAAAACATTTTTTTGCCGATAAATATTTGTTCTTAGGGATGAAGTTTTTTTTTTCAATTTTCACGATAACAAGCAGGGGATGGAAATTAGGAGGGAAGTCTTGCCTCTATTTTTTCTTTTTATAATTCGCAAATATTGGAGGGAACTTTCCCTCCGTATTTTTCATTACTAAAATTGATAGCAAAAAAAAGCATACACTAATTAATACTAGTTGCTTCTCTTCCCCTCTCCCCTTGTGCCTCTCTTTCTTCTTCGACAAGGTAGAAAATCACGAAAGAAGCTCTTCTCGGCGCAAACGTTTCTCCCTTCTTCATCGCGTGCACAAGTCAAGATCTGCACTTGCTCCCTTCTTCGTCTTCGTCTTCGTCTTCGTCACCTCAAGGCCAGTACTTTTATCTTGCTCACCCTTGTTCGTCAGATGTGATAGAAGTTTGATATTGTTTTTTTCTTTCGTTTTTTCAGTTTTCATCCTGTTATTCTAGATTGGTGCTTCAAGAAGCCAGTTTTTTTTAGGTTTTTAGCTCAGTTCTCCTGGATACTCGCCTCTATTCTCCTCTCTTTTTCTTAGCTTAGTCCCTTCAAATCTCCTTCAGCTTGTCTCCCTTCACAGAACCGCCAAAAGGTACTCGCCTCTTCTCTCTAGCTCAATACCGATCTGGATTTTGATTTTGGTCTCCAAATTAATTTGTTTCCATCTATTTTTTCTTTGATTTTGTTTGAAAGCATCAATTTACCTGTGTTCAATTTACCTCAATTTCTTTGATTTGATTTGGCTGCAGCAATGATTTGGCCGATTCAGGTATTTTCGAATTTGTTGATGAAAAGTCATTGCTCGTGTTCCTGAAATTTCGATTTTGACTGGCTGCAGCAATGATTTAGCGCTGAAAGATGTATTTTTGTTTTTTTTTCCTGTTTTCTTTTTGGGGAAATTTTTAAATTATTAAACCGAAGTTCCTTCTCAATTTTTTTCAGTTCAGTACATTGTACGCCTAGCAAAATTTCAATTTTTTCATTCTATTTGCGGAGAAATCGTGATTAATATTTTGGTGTAGGCAAGTGTTGTCGTGCATTTCATTGAATCGCATTGCAAAATTTGAGGAACTTGTATGTGAAGTGAAATTACAAACTGAAGGGGCTGGTATGCAAAATTTGAGAGTGCAGGGGCTGTTTTACAAATTGGAAATTACATTGCAGGGGCTTGTGGGTTTTGTGATTTTGTGATTAAACTAGGGGCATTCCTGATATTTGGGATTTTGTGATGTGCTGATGGTGCTTGAGGAATTGACATGAACTTTGTGAGAACCAATATGGTCTTACATGAATTTTGTTGGGCATGTTTTTGTAGGATGAAGCAATGGTGTTCGACAAAATACCTAAAATGAGTGTGCAAGCTGATGAGTACTCATGAGAGATGAGAGCAATAAGGTACTTTTAATCGATTTAGTATTGTTATCGTGTTTAATATACTGTTTGGCAATGAGAGTTTGCAGGGTTTAAGTACCAAACTCTGATTGTTGATACGTGCAATTAGAGTCTGCAGGCATTGCTATGCAAAGTTAGAGCTTGTAGGGAAATGCAAAATTAGAGGTTTCAGGGGTTGGTTTGTAAAATAAGATATTTTGGCTCATATGTAAATTACATATTGTAAGGGCTGATATGCAAAATCATATATTTTTTCAGGGTATGCGTTTGATGAATTATTCTGAAGAGTCTCGTACGAGATTTTAAGACTAGTGTGCTTCGTAAAGTATATTTGAAGTACGAGATTTTAAGACTAGTATTCTGAAGAGTCTCGTACGAGCATTTCCCTCACTGTAGTAACTATTTCATTTAATTTTAATCTTAATTTTAATTTCTTCGAAAGGTATATTTGAAGTTTGAAACTTTTGAAATTTAGTCAGAAATTAAGTTGTTTGTAAAGTAAAATTTTGAAATTTATAGTCAAATTATTACATAAATACTTCGCTAAAATCATCACAGTAAACATGGTGTTTGTTTTCTTAATTATTTTTATGCCTTTGCAATTTTTAGAAATGGAGGAACTTCAGCATATAAAATTTCGAAAGTAAAAATTTATGGAGATCAATGGAAAGAGTTGACCCGTTTCTCGATTTATGTCTGAATTCTTATTTTCTTTAATAAGTTATCGGAAGTAAAAGTTTTGTAAGGAATTTAATGTAATTTGTTGTGTGTATCATATTTGTAACACTAGATATTATAAATCACTTCAAAATTAAATCATTCAGTAAATCATAAATGTGTCTAAATGAAAAAAACTATTTACAGACTTTTTTACGAGGATGTTTATTTATGAAACTAGAATAATGTAGCTGATAAAGAAAAGAAAGAGGAACAAATTAGAAATTGCTTCAATTAAATGTACATAGCATGTCTAAAATAATTGTATAATTTAAAAGAATATTATGGCTATGAGAATATAATTCAAAAAGTTATATATTTCAAATAAAATATAAACTAGTATGGTATAATACAAATTATACAATACAACACAATATAATATAGTATATATCCTAATTAATAAAATATAATACAATACAATATAGATATATTTTATTATATTATGATACGATATGATATGATATGATATGATATAATATAATATAGCATAATATAATATGTGTTATATTATATTATATAATATAGTATAGTATAGTACAATAAAATATAATATAATATGATATGATATAATATAACATAGTATAATACCATATAATACAATACAATAAATATGAAATAATATGTATGATATGATATGATATCATATAGTATAATATATTAAATTTAAATACAATTCAATTCAATACAATATATTATGACATAATATAATATATATAATATTACATGATATAACATAATATATATAATATTATATGATATAGTTTAACATAATATAATATAATATAATATAACATAATATGATTGGTTGTGATATGATATGATATAATTGAACACATCACAATACAATAACATCACAATACAATACATCAAAATATAATATTTAATGTTAAAAAAAGTTATGAATTTTCGTAAAATTACAAAATTAATAAAAAATAACAAAAGTATTTTCTTAATTACTATTATAATACAATGCAATATAATACAACATAATACAATATCATTAATTTTCTTCTCTAAATTAGTATACGAAAAAGATTGTCAAATGTAATGCGATATATCTCTCTAAAAGATTGTGAAATACATCTCTAAATTAATAAAATGCAATAAAAAATATTATATTGATCTTGAAAATGATATATTGACCCTAAAACACAATATTAACAATGAAAAAGTTAAAGACAAATAAATCGATACATATTACATGAAACACGATATGTTGGCACTTAAAATAATATATTAACGGTGAAAGTGATGTAATGACAATATGGTATATTGACATTGAAAATGATGTGCCCACACTCGTAATAAAACACTGACACTTAAAATGTCATATTAATCTTAAAAATGGTATATCGGCACTAAAAGAGTTGGAACATTGAAAAATGTAAATTGATCTTGAAAAAATATTGATAAACCAAAATGAAACAACATGTATAACCTTTTCATTTCCTTCACGAACAAACATGTGATTTCTATTGGGGGAAATAAAATAATTTTAAAAATATAATTTTATTAAATATAGAACATTTTTTAACAGCCACACATTTTTTTAAAAAACTATGATTTTATAAGATTTGTTAATGAAATATATTATTTATTTTAATATTTTGTTTTTCTTAATTAATATAAAATTCAAATACTTGTAATTGTGTAATATTGGGTAAGAATGTGCAAAATAAAAAAAATTTAGAAAATTTTCCTTCTTGTAAATGTGCAAAATAAAAAAATTCCCTCCAAAAATTATTCCAAATTGCCATTTTTTCGGGCGCCAAATGAAAATTTCCCTAAAGTATTTTCGCTCCCTCTCAGAACCCTCTCTCTCAGAACCCTCTCTCTAAAACAAATGTTCGTACCTCTGAAAACCCTAACATGTGCTCAAGGCAGCGTGCTCTCATTCTCCCTCTCTCCCTCTATCCACCTCGGAAAACCCTAACATGTGCTCAAGGCAGCGTGCTCTCTTTCTCCCTCTCTCCCTCTATCCACCTCTGAAAACCCTAACATTTGCACTTGCTCTCCCCTCCGGAGATTTATTGACGAGCTCTGACCTTTCTCCTACGCTGGAAAAGGCAAAAAGGCGAGAGCTTGCGGCGTCCTTCTTTGATTTCTGTCCTAAGCTATAAAAGGCCACAAGGCGAGGGAGCTCGATCTATGGCTTCAACGCCCGCCTTGACTCCAATTTTTTGGGTTCGAGCTCGATGCTACTACAGATACGTTTACTTTTTCTTTAGTTTTTCGTTTTTTGTTTGATTTGAGCTGATTTCTATTCAAATTTATTTTGAAATTTAGGGTTTAAGTGGTAATTCTTGAGGTAATTTCATGGCCAGTTATATTATCATTTTTGTTTGTGAAATTTAGCGTTGAAAGCCTTGCGTTCCAAATTGGTGACTGTTTTTTGGGTAATTTCAGTATCTTGACGTAATTTCAGTATTTCGATTCCATTATCATCTCGGATAATTTCAGCATAATTGGTGGTTGTTCTCGAGGTAATTTCAGTATTAATATTGGATGTTTTAATTTATTTATTTTCAAATTTTATGACAGTATATTAGTTTGAATATTTTTTAGTTCGTTAATTTTGAATCCAACTCGATAAGGTCTTTTCTTATGAATCAATCTCGATTAAACTATTAATTTTACGTTTCATGTAAACCAATAAGAACTCACATAAGTTGTCCTCATTTGACGTTAAGTGAATTTGTATTTGCAATGTCACTTTACTAATTTATAAATCGAGGCCTTTACATGTTCGATGAAATGCTTAGTTTCTTTTTTAACAGGAAATATATTTACTCGAGGCTTGGTACTAATTAAAGACAGGATCACATACAGTATGATCGTTGATGTTGAAGAAAATCGGTTGATTACTCCTCTGCCTAGAGAAAATGGCTTGATACTAATTAATCTCATGAATTTACTTTCTTAGTTTCTTGAAAACAAATTCACTACCGTAGTTCCTTTTTCAACAAAATCAACTTATATTTGCTTCTTCTTTTTATTTCAGAGCGTTTTGGTCGAACATACCAGTGGAAACACGGGAATTGGGCTTGCATTCATAGCTTCGATGAGTCTTTATGGTTTTTTATTTTCAGTTTTTTATTATAAAGTCAATTTGGGTTTGGTTTTTACAGATATTGGCGACGACTGATATTGGATGGATTGCACGAAGATCTGAACAAAGTGAAAAAAACTTATTTCGAATCATGCTGAGGTGGCGGATGATCATTGGCTCAAACATTTAGTTCGCAAGAACTCTGTCATCGCCGACTATTGCCAAGTATACTCCAAATATTCCATGTACTTCAATAAGGGCATTTATGATATTTTTTTGCATTTTTTGTAGGGTCAATGTAAGTCGACGTTAGTGTGTCCAACATGGAACAATGTATCGATCACCTTCCATGTACTTGTCATTGTTGATTCTTTTTTCGAGTACCAGATTTGTTACTGTTAGTGTTTTCGGTACAGATGGTACCGCTCAGTACACGATAACAGTACCGAAATCTGGAGATTTGAATGGATTTGTTCAGAGTTTGAGTTTGGCTTGCGATCTTAGAGAGGACGAGACTCTTTTACTTTATTCGGTAATTACAAATATTATATCGGTTATTTAATAATAAACAAATAATAATCGAAATGTTGTGTTTTTTAGGTTTATAATGGAAGGATAATTGGATATTTAGAGCTTACTGGTTCGATTTCGGATATTCGAGATGGATATAGAATAATTGCTTATCGCTTGCAAAAAGACAAAAATAGTTCCCTTATTTTAGTCTTTGTTCACCAAAAATTAGAGTAAGTAATTTGGTTTGCTTTATTTTATGTGAAATTTGCGCAAAAGCCCCTGCATTATTCTTAAATTTCAAAAAGAACCTGCGTGATTGAAAATTGGAAAACACAGATAACGTTGTTAGTTGGCATTTTGTTTATACACCTAATTTAAGAATACAAAGTTGTTTTTACAATTTTGAACAATGCAGGGGCTTTCTTGTAATTGATATGTCAGTAGATTTGACATGGTAATTTTTATTTCTAACCTGAATTTTTTTAAATGTTACGAATACCCCTTTACAAAAGTCGAAACAATAGGGTTTAGGTTCCATTGGATGGTTTGAAATAAGTAATAATTTAAATTACATAGTACTATCAGCTTCATAATTGGACCTTTACATTCTCGAATATTACGTTAATTAATGTTTTTTATTGCGAAAAATAGAATCGACGTTATTTGTGGATGAGGTGTTTGCCGTTGGTTGAAGTGGGGTTTTTGTCAGATAAGTACACACTCGCCTTGAGATTGATTAAAGAGGTGAAAAGATTTTTGCCGAGTGATGGGACCCACAATGATACTAACCAAGGATTAAGTCTTGAAATTTGGAACCAAGACAAAAGAAAGGTTTGTTTTATTCCATATAATTAATATTGTCAATTATTGTTATTTTTTTCCGTTATTGATATGAGTAATTTTTTTCAGGTCATTGACACAAAAAAAAGAACATTGAGCAGTGAATTTTCTAGTGAATTTTCTTTTGGTGCTACATTTCCTCCACGTGTTCAAGGTATAAAGTTTCAAAATATTATTTATTTATTTAAAAATTGAAATATTATCCAAATATTTTTCTTTATGGTGTTTTCTGTATATATTTTGTATAACAGAAAATAGGGATGAAAATGAAGTAAAAGCAAAACACCATTAGTTAAATAGAAATGCCGCTTCGGAGTTACATCAGAGAGTGCTGATTTTGACAAGGTCAAAGTATGAAGTTCAAGAGATGAATGTTGAAGATTTTGTTTCTTTTTGTCTTTGGCATTCTAGGTTGTGTTATTTTGTCGTATTTGGATTAGTGTCGTAACAATCAAACGGTTATGTACTGTAGATATTTTTGTTTCATTTAAATGGCTAAAATTCTGTTTTCATATTTTATTGATTAATATAATACATGTGTTGTATTCAGGGACTAAAGAGTCACGTCATAATAGTACAATATTTAGGAATTAAATTTTGTCACAGAAAGAACCATTCAGACACCAATATCATTCACAAAATAGTACATTCAAGGACAAATATTTGTCACATTAATATTATATTTGGAGACAACAGATAGTCACATAAACAACATATGATATAGTATATCTTCAGAAACAAACAATAATTGGGAACCACATTTAGTCTCATAAAGAACATTTTCCACGATCATAACTCAACACTGAAAGTTCATTTTCAGGGACTACCCCAGAAAACGGGGGAAAAAATTAGAAATGAATCTTGTCCCAAGAAAGTTGTCTTATAGGGACTAAATGCAAAAAAAATTTTGTCACCCTGATTTGCTGCGTCGGGCCTGTTATGACAAAGTCATAACGACTAAATATAGTCCCTAAAGATCTACAGTGACTCCAGACGGGGCTTTAGGGACTAAACACATTTGTCCCTAATTGCATTTTTTGTAGTAGTGAATACATAGTTTTTGGTATTTATTATATTATTTTGTGACAATATATCTTTATGAGGTTAGCATCATTATCAATATTTTATATGTATCCTTGCTGTCAATTTACAGCATCGTAGATTTTTGTGTTTGTACAAATTTATTTCGAGTTGGTGTTCCTAATCAAAAAAAAATTATTATCGTCCATTTTTCTGATCGTAAACAACAAAATTATTAAATTCGCAACGAAGCACGAGTATTTTACTAGATAGGATATAATGTGTTGTGTTGAAATATGACTTCAGAGTATTTTTTTTTTCTTATCATAATAGGGCTATATAAATTTACATATAACTATTTGTAACCCCATAATCGCAAAAATGGAAGAAAATAAAATGGGGATATTGCCTGGATTAAATCTCTTGATGCTCTCAAAATCAGCCAATTGCAGATAGGAATTGGGTCCAAATCTAATTGGCTTTGAAATTTGGTGATCTCATTTTTCTCCTCTTGGTAACAAACCTAAGATGCTACACTGATAAGCAAAAGATAATTTGTTCTTGCAACTTTTTTTTGCTTATCAACATAACAATTATTTTCTTACCATCTTCATCAAATCTAATTTAGGCTTCAAGATGAAAAAGCTATTGGCCAAGCCATTGAGTGAAGGCATGAAGTGTCCGTGCATCGGCTCGGTAATGCTTTTGTGTGAAGTTTCGCAGCTCGGCCCATGTAAAGTCTGGGTACAATCTATTGGGGTTCCCTAGATTGCCAGGTGGCGGCCGGACCACCTTATCCTCCAACGGACAGAGAAAGAAAACCAGTGATCGCCGCTCCTTGTGTCGATTCACTACTGCTCTGTGCAAACAGCTCTTGAATTTCCCATTGGACAGAGCCTAATTAAACAGTATACTTTGTTAGATTATTTACTTTACCAAAGGTTTTCTGATGAGTATGAGTTTATAGTTTATACATTTGGTGATGGAAAATGGAAATGAAATGATTTGGGATCTCCATTTCTTTACGAATGGAGAGGAGTTTATACATATTATCATCAAATTTGCCATGCATGTATTGGGCCCTATGTCATGATTTTACATGCAACCTCGTCCTCTTCTCTATAATATCTCATATCGTAATAAGGGAATAAAAACAAGAAAAGAACATGTACAACAAAAAGTATTATGAAAAATATAATGGTAAAACACAAATGCACAAAAACAAATGCTTCACCGTTAATATCATTCATGAAAAACAAAGAAATTAGGGTACAACTAGGATTTTCTAACATACCATGAATGTATCTCCAATGTTAATGACCAATGCACCTCGAATTGGCCTGACGAGCCGCCATTGGCCATCAGTAAATACCTCGAGTCCTTCAACCTCGTCTTGCTGAAGAATTGTCAGAGCGGTAGGATCATTATGGGGTCCGGTACCGAGAGTTAACTCGGGTTCTTGACATGGAGGATAATAGTTCAATCTCATGATGGAGCTCGCATCTTCAAAGAAATCTCTATAATACTCTTTTTCCACCCCTAGACTGATGGCTAGTAACTCCATGATTGTTAACGATAATTTCGTCATGGCTTCGCAATATCTTTGATATACTAGCCTACAAGAAGTAGTAATAATGATTTTATTTTTATTAGTCTTGTCATTTTATGAACTCGCTATAGTAAAGAACATAGGCGAGGAAAAATGAGAAACATTAAAAAATTCATAAGCTAATCAACTTGATAACTTATCATTTTTCCTGTCCTTTTCTGCTTAATTTTAATTTAATTTTGTAATTTCATGGTGTCCCATAAACTTACGAAATCAATGGGACCTATTCATATATATTAGGCTATTAGCTAAATCCAAACTATGCATGCACAAATGAATACAACAAAAATTTAGGACCCTTCCAATTTTTAGATGCTCCTAATTCTTGCTACAAGTTTGATGGGGACAACTGAACCAATGAATCGTATCATAAGTATATCTGCATTGAAGTGATATCTAAATAGTAGTTGCATTCTTATTGATGGTAAACAAATCCTAATTTACTGATTAGCAAAGAAATAAGGACACCTTAATTAGAAGTATTTTCATTCTTACCCGGTTGCTTCAAATTCTTCTCCTAATGTAGACTTGAAATAATCCATCACCACCTCTTTCCCTTCCTCTGCGCGATATCCAAAAGATAGGGTTTCTTTCCATGGAAGTTTCATTGCAAAACGATCTGCATGGGCCCCAGTATAACCCCACATACTTCCAGGTCTCCTCTTGCAACTCTGTTTTCGTTGGATCGACATTCTAAAGAACTCATTCATGCATTCAAGTGCATCTTTCATTAGGTTCTCATTAAGTCCATGATTAATCACTTGGAAGAAGCCATGTGTCGCGCAAGCCTCTCGTAACTGCTTACATGCAAGCCACGTGGTATTTGTGTTGTTCTGCTGGACCATGCTAAGGTCGATTAATGGCATGTTAAGTTCCTCGGAAGTGGCTGGAGCAGTCTCACCTTGAGGCCAAATGAATTGTGCAGGGATTTTTGGTTGAGTTTTTAGGGCTGAGGAGTCGAAGAAGAATGGAGGATTGTTTGAAGGTGGGGGGAGGAGAAGGAGAGAGGTGGGGTCTGAATCCATCAATGATTCACTAAATAATGGTTTATAATAGTGTAAATAAATAGTATATTAGCCACTAGAATAACGACTAGTTTGCTCTTGTACGAACTAAACCTAGAATCTAGGGAGAGGGATAGAAAAGAGGGACAAGAAGGATTTTCAGCTTGAAGGTTATTTGTAGAGGGGAGGCGATGTATGTGTGTGTGGGTGTGTGGATGGTATGTGTGGGTGTTGGGTGAGGGACCTTTGTTTTTTTTTTAGCATGTTGTATTGTCGTGGCATGAAGCCGTAAATTTATGCAGATTTATTTTCGAAATGGAAAATATACTATTGTCCCCGCTCTCGTTCAAATATTTTTTAGAGTTCATATATGGTGCCTCCCATATTTTCCGAGTCAATGATGATTCAATCAGCATGACCTCATGTTGTTAATTCAAATGGACTGGATCAGAAATTTGCTTCCTATAATGAACCACGCGGTGTTGCGAAGTTAATCGGCACATGCATTAACTATTAATCATAGTCAGTCATTCGGAATACGGTAATAATACGATACGGGATAAGTTCGTGTATAATTCGGATAGTGCGTTTTTCAATACGACAAAAAATTCGGACCTAAAAAACGTGAACGGGTAATATTCGTATTCGTATAGGTTCGTGTATAATACGATTTTTATTAAAAATTCGGTTAAAAAAATTCGGCAACATATAATACCGCGAAGTTCGCGTATTTTTCAAAATTCGTATAATTCGTGTATTATTCGCGAACTATTCGCGAATTGGCTAACTTATATCATACTATGACTCATGTAACTTAGAAATTATAATACATTGAAACAATTAAAAATTCACAATTTGAAAAATTCGGCAAAAAATCACTGAATTCGGCAAAAAATCGGCCGAATATTTTTTGGCCATAAAATTTGCGAATATTTCCGAATCACTGAATTGGATACGCGAAGTTCGCGTATTTTTCAAAATTCGTATAATTCGTGTATTATTCGCGAACTATTCGCGAATTGACTAACTTAGCTATTAAGAATCCATAAAAAAAAATCACTGAATTGGATTCTCCTTAGCAAGCATGTATATATATATACAGGCTTGCTAAGGAGAATCCAAAAAAAGAATCCACGCGTGCAAAATTTACTGATGAAACTAGAAATATATATTATTCAAATTAGCAAAATATACTATGAATCCAATATGTTAACATAGTTAAAATTGAGAATAAAATAATACATTGTCAATAGTATATTTTGATAAATACAAGAATATATTTTGCTAATTTCAATAGTATATTTTGGTCTTTGGATTTTTTTTTTGGATTTTTTTTTATGGATTCTTGTTAGCATTTCTATATATATTGGATTGACTAACTTATGAGAATATACATGATTATTGTAATGATATATATTCACATAACAAATAGAGTTTTAGTTCTCGGGCCTGAAGTTATCATTGGATTCCTTATATGTGAATTGTGATACTTAGATATGTTTCTTCATTATCTTGAATCGAATAACTATAAGATCATTATTGGGTATTACATGAAGCATGATGAAGGATGTTAATAACTAAGATGAAATTTTTTCCTTTCAACATTATGAAAGAGCTATCTCTCAGTGCCCTGGTGGATTAGGATTGAAGTAAATGCGTAGCCACGCTCGATAGGATTAACATGTGTTGTTAATCTAAATTGAATATTCAATCTGATTCTTGATCGGAAAGAGTTAAGTTGATTTAGAAATGATGGCAATTACCATACCTTTGATCAACATTTATCGTATGAACAAGAGAACTTGTTACTTGTCTATTTGATAAATAGGTTATTATCACGAATCATTTATTTAATTTTGGTAGTCATAATTTCTTATTAGAGGCCAATTATAATTTGCATAGTTAAATGGAGATTAAATATGCTGCCAACATTAATAAACCTATAGGGTCACACACAAAGACAAGTTTGGATTGGACACAGAAAATCGAATAAAGATGATAATGCGTGAGCATTAACTGCTACGTGCATGGTATTGATATTCAGAATTTAATTCATTTGGAGAAATGAAAAGAATTTGGAATTGTAAGAATTTTTCACATGATTATAAATACACACTAAACCTCTTCATTGAAAACTAATTCATTTTTTATTCATCCTCAATCTCAAAATTTAGAATAGAAAAATAGAAATGAGATTTCTTTTAGAAAGAAAGATTGAAAAGTTTTCCCGAAAATTCTTTGTGAAAGAAAGTGAACATGTTTGAGTATTGATAACGTCAAACAACTGATGTTATGCTCCGGCATCTCGCTCACTACTTGACGGTTGATTATTGATATTACTAGTAAGCAATGACATGTTTGACGAGAGTGAACATTCAAGCGAATATATTTAACATATTTTTAAAATTGAAGTTCTAACTATACTACCAATATATGGCGTATATAATCTAATATTAAATATTAATATATTATTATTTATATATATTTTTCATCTTTAGTTGATAACGTAACATAATGTGAAATGATGAATAATTTAATAAATTTAATCTAATGTAGATTTAGCAAATGATAAGATGTGATTTTAAGAAAGTATTCAAAGTTATTTATAAAATAGTGAACATATTATATACAAATAAACCACGGTCTTGATAATTAGTGGTTTAACAATTCAAATTTTAAGTATACTAGGACATTGTCCGCGCTTCGCGGCGGTTTTTTTTATTTTTTATGATCATTATTGTATTATTTAATAATTAGTTACTCTTTTATTCAATTTTTTCAAATTATATAAAAGTTAACCAACATGAAGTGACTATATAAAAATGATAGTAATATAAACATAATATATGGTCAAATTATCAAAAGTTATAGTAACTGATCATCTGTACAAAAAAAACTCGCGCTACTCCAAATTCCATGTTAGAACCATGAATCATAAAAAAATATTGAAAATCTCTTTGAACATTTGTTTTTCATTTGTCATATTACGAAAAACTAATGTTCTGATTGTTAATATGTTTTAGTAAAATAATCATATTATATATATAGTAGTTAAAATAAATTATTTTGAATATGTTGATTTTATTATCTTAAATTAAAACACACAACAATCACAATCTTCAAGTTCCATTGAAAAAGTTTATAGGTAGTTACGTAAAAAGACCATTCCATTGAAAAGCACATACAAATACCAATAAATCATGCACATTACATGAGATACGTAAAAAAAAAAATATGTTGAAAGACATTTAGTATACATAATGCACATATATGAGATACATAAAAAATGTCATTGAAACACACTTACAAATACATGTACATCATGCTTATACATGAGATACGCATTTGAAGCTAACACATAGCTTTCACGATCTCAAACGAAAGAGTATAAAATGGAGAATCTATTTATGTGGTTTATTTAAGAAGATTATGATCTTGCAAGAAATAGTTTGGAGATAAATGAGAATTGATGAGAGATATGAAGTTGTTAGGAAGTATTATTTGTCTTGATGAAGATAAAATATAATATCAATGAATCCTTTGAGAGACAAAGTCAAAAAATAATGTTCTCATTGTTAATATGTCTTAGTAAAATAATCATATTATATATATAGTAGTTAAAATAAATTATTTTGAATATGTTGATTTTATTATCTTAAATTAAAACACACAACAATCACAATCTTCAAGTTCCATTGAAAAAGTTTATGGATAGTTATGTAAAAAGACCATTCCGTTGAAAAGCACATACAAATACCTATAAATCATGCACATTACATGCGATACGTAAAAAAAAATTCCGTTTAAAGACATTTAGTATACATCATGCACATATATGAGGTACATAAAAATATCATTGAAAGACACTTACAAATACATGTACATCATGCTTATACATGAGATACGCATTTCAAGCTAACACATAGCCTTCACGATCATCTCAAACGAAAGAGTATAAAATGGTGAATCTATTTATGTGGTTTATTTAAGAAGATTACGATCATGCAAGAAATAGTATGGAGATAAATGAGAATTGATGAGGGATATCAAGTTGTTAGGAAGTATTATTTGTCTTGATGAAGATAAAATATAATATTAGTGAATTCTTTGAGAGACAAACTCAAAAAATATATCAAAATCAATGTCTATGGAATGAATCTTTTTTAATTCAATGGGAAAAAAATACACGTGGTTCATTGTGAGAGTTTAGAATGGTTGAAAATTTAAAGGGAGGATAAATCATAATTTAACGGTCTAAAAACTGGATGACATGACACAAACATATTATCTGAAGTTCGTTGAAAAACAAGAATATGGGTTAGTTTTACTTAGTTTATTCTCTCGAAAATAATTAGTTCACGGTACAACTTTCTCCATTTTCTTTGGAAGCTTGAAGATGTCTCTCCTCACTAGAGGTGGCAATTGGGCGGTTCGAATCGGGTTATTTCGAATTCGAGTCGTTTCGGTTTGCGGGTCGTTCGGGTTATCAGGTCGTTCAGGTTGTGGGTCGTTCGGATTGCGAATCATTCGAGTTCGGATCGTTTTCATTTTTAGATCATTCGGTTCCGGATCGTTTCGGTTTTCTTGTCATTCGGTTCCGGACCGTTTCAGCTTTCGGGGTATTGGGGTCTTGGTTATTTTGATTTTCGGATCTTCGAATTTTGCAAAATTTGATTTCGAATTATTCGATTTTTCGAAAATTTACTTTTCAAATAATTCGGAATTTATTTTATTGATTCCAAAATATTTTAGTAATATTATGTTAATTTTAGCAATAATATATTAATTTCGGGTCATTCGGGTCGTGAGTTTCGGGTCATTCGGGTTTCGAATTAGTTCGGATTTCGGATCGTTCGGGTTTCGAGTCATTCGGTTTCGGGTCGGTTTCGAATTCGGATCATTCGATTTCGCGTCGATTTCGGATTCGGATCATTCGATTTCGGTTCGATTTCGGTTCGGTTTCGGATTCGGTCATTGATTTTTCAATATTTTTCGGTTCAAATCGGATTCGAACGGATCGATCGAGTCATTTTTTCGGATCGAGTCAGATTTTGCCAGCTCTACTCCTCACATCACAAGCATGGCTTTGCATGAAAAAATATTCATGTCAGCAATGAGTTATTAATTAACATGTGGGGGTGAGATGATAGGGTTGTCATGTTTGCTAACCTACCAACAAACAATTTATAATTGTATGTTTAGGAGATTTATCTGGTTTAATAACTAAGGGTAAAATCCACTTTAAATATGAAGTACCAGAAGTAAATCCATATGTATTTTGAGCACTGCTTCATATTATAGGGACAATTTCTTGAGCATTATAGAATCTAAAACAATTGGTGCCTCTATACAATGTAAATACGATGGACACATCAATTCTGGTACCTCTAGTTGATGTACTTGTTTTAAAAAATAAATTACCACACTATCCTTATTGAATTACTTTATATTTATATAAAAAATAAAAATAAAAAAACAAAGAGTAATTTCATTCACTAATTTGTTTGTAAAAATCAATGTTGCAAATATCGTTTAGGGGTCCGTTGCATGGTGATAATTTTTTGTAGCGATAAAGATTAGTGTGTGCCATAGTGGGAGCTATATCTGATATTGTAATTTGTAGCGCATACAATAATTAAGTATTTTAATATATAATAAAAAAATTAACAAAAATTCATATTAAACATCTCAAATAAAAATTTATAAAATAATTAACAAAATATTTGAAAACGAGTATCTGCAACAAGTCAGGACATCTCACTCTAACTAAGAGAGGAATTTTTTGTTTATTTATCAACCAAAAATAATTTTAATTATTATTATTTTTTTTTTTTTGAAATGATTTTTAATTAAATTTGTTTGATTTTTAAAATTTATCTAAAAGTATTTTATTTAAATGTAGCGGGTTAATTATAAAATTACAGCACACAGCATATTGATTACAAGATAACATATTGTTATTGTGTAGCGTTTAACAAATACGATTTACAACCATCATAAAAATAGAAGAATAGTATTGTATTGACGATCTCTTTTTTGTTTTGTAAAGGTGGCCATAATATCACTTACATTTTCAGAGGTATACGGTATATGTGATATTTCAAGGTTTGGTAGGGGCATACATGATACACGTGACATTTTGATTTTTGATTATGTTATATGTAAAAATAAATTTTTAGTTTGCCCCACAACTCCTATTTTTCATTTTTTATGCATATTTCGAGAAAGAATTAGTGGAAAATTTGACCACCTAATTAACACACAAAAATAAATTAATCGTTAATTTTAATGTACCAATAAATATACATGTTAATTAATCATTGATTTATTTTTACACATAAATTTGATATTAATTGAATTATTAATTAATTATTAATCGTTAACGGCATGATGTCACGAGACAAAATAAAAATCATGAATCTTGAGAGCATAAGATATGGTCTCGTGTTATATTATATTTTTATACATCAAATGGATAGAGGATATACGAGTTTTCTTCACTTATTAAATTATTATAAAAATAAAAATAAAAAAACTCGATTTTTCCAAACAAAATATACACTTGTATTCTAGCTCCTACTCGAATTGCAATAGATTTAGGTTTTAGCCCCAACAAAGTTTCAATTGGCCCAACCAAAACCTCCAAATCTCTCAAACTAATTCGTTTCCTTGGCTTGTTTCAAACTCGCATTTCTGTGTGCTTCAAAATTGCGGCTAATAATTGTATTCCTGAGTTTTAAATACTCTCTTAGTTAATCTATATAGCGTTGTTTTGTTTGTTTCAGAGCCATTTGTCAGAAATAATATTCAAATTCAAATATTATAGAATCCAAAAGATCCCATGATTTGTAATCTTCTGTCATTTGGCTCTTCTCCTTTTGGATACAGAAAAATGTTACGTGACATGTTGATATCGTGATAAAAAAAAATATTGCGATTTATAAATAATCACTACTACCAAATCTGTTCATAACACCGAATTCTTTAGATCGGACATAAAACCGATTTTTGAACTTCAAAAATACATGCTTCTAAAATCGGTTTACAATATCGGTCTAAGTGAAAATCAAACAAAAAGAGTCGGTCGAGCCGCCAGAAACCCTAAAAGAGAAAAAGACGATTTTGGGGGTGGAGTCTTCCCTCGCCGCCTCCACCTCCCTTCTCCGGCGACGTGACGACAACAGACCCGTCCCCTTCTCCTGCTCCAGCGAAGCGACGAAGCGACGAAAGAAGGAGGGAAGCGCCGCGACAAACCCTAGCAGCGTAAACCGAAAGTTACGAAAGACGGAAATGCCGCGAAGCGACGAAGCGACGCGACGACACCAGACCCGTCCCCTTCTCCTGCTCCAACGAAGCGACGAAAGCAGGAAGGACGCGCCGCGAGAAACCCTAGCAGCGTAAACTGAAAGACGGAAGCTTTAATAACGGATCTGAGCAAGCGACGCGAACCGAGCAAGCGAGGCGAGAAAGCGACGCCAACCATGGATACGAAGCTTGGACAACGGATCTGAGCAAGCGACGCGAGGCGAGAAAGCCGCAAAGGATCTGATGGAGTGGATGTGCTATCTCTCTGGCGACGCGATCGTGATTGCACAGGTGGTTATGGGGTGCTACTAGACTACAGCAGCCCCAGCAAGACCGCGAGGTATCTCTGACGCAAGGGAAACCGAGGCAGATTTTGTCGAGAGCATCATCCTGCGTAACTTCGACGAGTACCCGAGGCAAATTCGACGTGGGAAAACCAAGTCATCGAGACGAATATGAGATGAAGGAGACAGGAAGGGCTAAGGAGACAGGAAGGGCTAAGGAGATAGTCCAGTGGGCGATTGGGCGAGGAGACAAGGGGCAGGGATTCAGGCTGCTGAGGCACTGGGCGAGGACGGCCAGCAGATTCAGGCTGCTGAGTCATTGGGCGAGGACGGCCAGCTGATTCAGCGAGGACGGCCAGCATATTCAGGCTGCTGAGGCATTGGGCGAGGACGGACATGACGGTCCGGCTTAGACGCTGGTTCGAGGCTGCGACAGCGACGGCACGACAGGCCGCGATAGCGACGGCGACAGTTCCCGTGAGCGACAGTTTTCCGGGAGCGAGCGCGACAGCGACGAGCGTAGCAACAAGGAAAAAGAAGATGAATTGGAAGAAGAATCTTTCGAGGAAGCCGAAGAAGGCGGTAGCATGGAAGCCTAGTGCGGAGATGACTACCTCGATGAGGTCGATTATGGAGACGAACCGATCGTCTAAGGATGACCGAAAATATCATCTCTCGGTTTGTATCTTACTTTTGCGTTTGTAATTTACATTTGCTTTAACCTATTTTTTACATTAATCATGTAAAATCGCATCTCAATGTATTAAACTTTGCTTTAATATATTAAAAGAGGCTTCACTTCTTTAGGTTTTCAAAAAAAGTATCGGTCTAAGTTTTATTTTTTGAACCGATCTTAAAACCTGTCTAATAATTTGAACAACATAAATAAGTTTTATTCACTATATCTTAAACTGGTATCATAAAAACCGGTTCAACAAATTTAATTGGAAACCGGGTTTTCATAAACCGGTTGTTCAAGAAACGGTATCATATACATTTTAGATATATATTTGTTATAATTTTTTATATGTATCATATACCGGTTGTTCAACGAATACTTGTTATAATTTTTTATATGTATCATGTACATTTTAGATGTGAGATATATATTTTTTCAATACAATACATGTTATATTTTTTATATGCCTTATACACTTTTATGTACAATTTTTAAGATATAGTTTGTATATGTTCATAATTTTTGCAGACTAGATTTATTCATTTTGTATGACGATTTATACAATTTATATTTTTTTGGCGGGCGGGCGTTTTGGAGTGCATAAATACTATTCAAATTGAAAGGAAAAAAAAAATCATATTGCCGCGAGTCGCGATCATATTGGGACGTACTACAGAAATGCAAACTAATGTGATGCTCTAGTTGGCCCTTTATGGAATTAAAATATCTATGTTTTTTATAAAAAAAAACATAAATCACTTAGATGGCAATAATTCTCAAGATCAAAATAGAATATTTCAAAAAGGAAAATTGCAACGAATCCGCTGATACTCTAATGCGAGAATTGTACGGTCAAACTATTGTTGTAGTTTCAAACTACTGTTGTAGTTACTACAGAAATTATATCTGTATTGATTCAAATTGTTGTACTTTGTTGTAATTTTTAATGCAGTCATCCAAACAACTCCTAATTTTCGTTGGTAACGTTACGCAAAAACTCCAATATCCACTGTCGGCTAGTGTTTGCTTTGTTGTTATTTTCAATATCATTATACGTTGTTATAAGAAAACAATAATGCTTCATGGTCCTGCATACTATATTAATTATTTGGCTCCACGTGAAGTCCACGTGAAGCATACTCCCATTTGTACTTCATGGAACTATTATGAAAACCTAAACTTATATAAAGTCTGACTTCATAAAGTGTATCATTATTAATTAGATACGTATATATTTCAAGAAAAGGACAAGAAATATGGAGTTCTATGTCAATTTACATCATAAAAATCCTAGATACATGCATGAAATTAGTCGTCATATTTGGTTTTTTCGTCCTTTAATTCATGCAAGTTTGGCATTCAAAAATCAAACAAGAGCGAAATGTAAGTTTGATGTTTAATCTGTTTTCATATTAGTTTAACTAATTATTTTGCGATCCATTTTGTTTTTAAATTTTAAAGATGGCTTGGTTTCATAATGGACATGGCCAGTGAGTAGGAGTGTCAATGATGGGAATATTGTTCGAACCGATCTGAACCTTATCCGAAGAAATATTCGGATCCGAGGTGTGATATTGTTCGAACCGATATGAATCGTATTCAAAGAAATATCCGGATCCGAGTTGATCCGGATATGAATATGATTATTAATTTTTGGATCCGAAATCGAATTTGATATTCGGGACCGAATCCATGTTGCGGATCCGGATATTTTTAGAATCCGGATTCGAGTATTCGGATGTGGATTCGTATATTATATTTTTTATGTATTTTATTTGATATTAGTTGAAAAAGCGTATATAAATTGATGATTTGTAAGTGATTTAAAATCACAATCGTAAAATCACATTCAAATATAATTATATTATTGTTCATGTCACAAATTATATATATATATATATATATATATATATATATATATATATATAGTTACAAATTAAGTTATTTTATCATAACATAGTATCCGGTTTAATATCAAAAAAAGAATTGTACACATACCCGTTATCCGTATTCGGATTATCCCAACCGTATTTGTATCCATTTACAATATGAACATATCCGGATTATTTTGTATCCCGATCCGTTTCTGAAAAATAATATGGATATTGATCTGGTATGACCACTATTCGAATCGTTGACAACAACAACAAAAGCACTGCTAATAGAAAGAAATCTTGTATATGAAAGGGGAGACCAAGCTTCCAAGCTTGCATATTATTTCAGTGTGGAGGAACGATACAATATTTTTAGCAATTAATCAAATCATTCCATTTCAGTTGACATTAGTAATGCATCGGATGGTGAATACCGGAGTCACATTCCAGTTCGAATTTCAGAGTATCTTGCTCTTATCTGACATCATACTCTTCTCGTTAAGCTAATCCGCCATAATCAAGATAATAAGTTCTAGATCCATATTCTGCTCCTATAATTTGATTTGGTGTTGGCTCTTGCCTATTATTTTAGTCATGTCATTATTTGATTCCTACATTTTTCTCTTTATCGAAATCAAAAACAGTAAGGAAAGATTAGCGAGATCTCTCTCTCTCGCGCGTCGGTAGAACGCGTGTTTCACTAGGCGGTGCGCCGGGCTAGTGTATCAACAGAAAGATAAGAAGCAAGCCTCAAAAAGTCGATAAAGAAACTCTCTCTAGTTTTGACGCTATTTACTAGCTTTCGACGCCAGGAGTCGCCTGCATTTGGTACTTCTTTCTTGCATCGCACTTGACTTCATTCTTTTTTGGAAGATGGAATTTCATTACCCCCATCATTAAGGTCAGGTATTCTCCCCCAAAAAGTCGATAAAGTTATTCTCCTCCAAGAATCTCGATGACGTGAATATGAATTAACATCTTAAAAATTAATAAATAAACATATAATTTAACATCTGAATTTATAGTTTAATTATCTTAATTTATGATTAAACATCCAATTAAAATGTCAAATCATGAATTAACGTGTATTTAATATGGATATTTGAAATATGAATCATAATCCTATATATATTGAAGATATGTCCAATCTTTTCCATCTCAAAAATGAGATGGAGAATATATATATATATATATGCTAATAAGAATTCATAAAAAAATCCAAAAAATAATTCAAAGACTAAAATATACTATTGAAACTAGCAAAATGTATTCTTGTATTTATCAAAATATATTGTTGAAAATATATTATTTTATTCTAAATTTTAACTATATTAACATATTGGATTTATCAGTATATTTTGCTAATTTCATCAGTATATTTTGCACGCGTGAATTCTTTTTGGATTCTCCTTAGCAAGCATGTGTGTGTGTGTGTGTGCGCGTGTGTGTGTGTGTGCGCGCGCGCGCGCGTGTGTGTGGGGGGGGGGGGGGTGTGTGTGTGTGGTGGTGTGGGTGGGTGTGTTTGTGTGGGTGGGTGTGTGGGCGTGTGTGTGTGTGTGTGTGTGTGTGCGTGCGTGCGCATGGGCGCGTGTGTGCGTGCGCGTGTGTGCGGTGTGTGTGTGGGGGGCGGGGGGGCGGGGGGTGTGGGTGTGTGGGTGTGGGTGTGTGAGTGTGTGCGTGGGTGTGGGTGCGGGGGTGTGTGTGTGTGTGTGTGTGTGTGTGTGTGTGTGTGTGTGTGTGTGTGTGTGTGTGTGTGAGAGAGAGAGAGAGAGAGTGTGTGTGTGTGTGTGTGTGAGTGTGTGTGAGTGCGTGCGCGTGCGTGCGTGTGTGCGTGCGGGCGTGTGCGTGCGTGTGCGCGTACGTGCGTGTGTGCGTGCGTGCGCGTGCGTGCGTGCGCGCGCTAAAATACTCAAGTGAGTATTGGGATCATCATATTCATGATTTTTTAACCATTAGATTTGTATCAAAATTAGTGTTTTAGTTAAAAAGTTAGTTATTTGTCATGAGAGCAAAAAACTAATTTTTTTTAACTAAAAACATTAATCTTGATGCAAAATTAATAGTCAAAAAATCATGAGTATGATGGCCTCAATATTCACTTGAGTATTTTAGCATATATACTTTGAAATGTGAGTCGTAATCCCGTATATTATCTTTGAAAAAGTATATAAACTAAAATCTGTAAATCAATATAGAAAATGGAAAAAGAACTTCATAAAGAACGAGAGTAATGATAGGGACCACGAATTTGGTCCCAAGAATTGACCACAAATGTCACGTGACAGACATTTATTTGATGAATGTTTGCATAACTTTTAATGCACCCAATTGCTGTCTGTCACGTGACATTCGTGATCAATTATTATGATCAAATTCGTGGTCCTATTGTTACTCAAAAGAACAATCCACATTTAACAAATGTCAAATGATCATAGCATAGTAGCATACACATCACAAATCACAACATCAACATGCATACGAATCACAGAAAGAAAATAACTCATCATGGCACTGTGTTATTTGTTGGTCACAAAAGAATCCAAAACAACGTGTCTAGTTGAAATGATGGTTGCACTTGTTAAAACTTGACACATATTTGTTCATCTCTCCTGAAATAATTACTCCATTTTGTCCTCCTTATCTCATTGGCCAATATAAAGTACGTACCATCTTTGTTGGTACGTGTGTACTTTAGCCTTTGTACCGAACAACTCCTACCCTACAAAACTTTCCATCTTGTACTCAATATCAATATAGAATTTGATTAATATTGTCATCGTACGCGTGTTGTTACATGCAGAAGTATCCTGCGGATACGAATATTCAATACGGATACGGGTACGATACGGTTCGGATATGTATCGGATACGTCACGTGGCGTATTCGATTATTTTAATATATTTTTTTTTTTGATACGGCAGGGATACGACAGGATACGGTTGGGATACTTTCAGGATACGGCTGGATACTTTATTTAGGATAATTCGGCCCATTATATATTTTGGCCCATAATATTTTTAAATAAATTGTATATGATACTTGTAGGATATTTCTAGGATACTTCTAAGGTACTTCTAGAATAAATTTAGAATATTTTTATGATACTTGTATTGTTGTGTTCATTTTATTTATTGTGATGATATTTAAATTCAAAATATTATTTAATTTATTACTTATTTATTTATATATACAATATAAATATATTAAAATAATAATTATATAACCGTATCTGTATCCGTGATTTTTTGAAAATTGACGTATCGTCATATCCGTATCGTATCGGATACTATACCCGTATCCGTATCCGTTCAACATAGGTTATATGGTATGGTATCATGTAAAGTGACGAATTTATTAAGATAATAGAGGTTAGGGACCCTTCGAATATTTTGACAAAAAAACATATATAATAGTTAAATACTACCGAAAATCACTTAGGTGGGAGGCAGTGTTTATGCTCACGGTTTAAGTTGAATATCGAGTCTCCCTATGAAAACAAAAACATGCACTCGGTGTGGCATTTGCTATGTTACGCGGATACTTCAAAAATCAAGCCGTATCGTATCGGATACCGATACTCGTCGGATACGTATCGGATACTCCACGTGGCGTATCCGAATATTTTATTTCAAAATAATAACGTATACTTTTCGGATACTTCCGGATACTTGTCGGATACTTCTAACGTATAAATAAATGTACTTGAAAACTAAAAATAAAAATTTGAAATCGAAATAATTAAGTAATACATATAAGTAAATAACTAAATATAATAAACATTTATTTAATAAGAAGTTATTTATGTAAAAATAATTTTTTAATATATTTTACGTCAAATACATAATATATACAAATATTAAATATATAAATTATAATTAATAAATAATAAAATATCATATATAATTGCCGTATCGTATCCTACGTCTTTTTGAAATTTGCCGTATTCCCACATCCGTATCGTATCGGATACGATACCCGTATCTGTATCCGTGCAACATAGGGCATTTGGGATTGTACTCAATCCATGAAAAAGAAAAAGAAAAAAGGAAACAGTTTTTTGTTGACATTCAGTATATCAACGCAGACATAGAAAACTTCATATTCATACTAAAAATAATATAATGATACTGGAAATTTTATATACACGATAAAAAGATTTTTGTTGGCATAAAATTTAAATTTAGTCGATATTTGTCATATGAATGAATTTTGACACTAAATATTTTGCTCATTGAACATATGATCAATTGTTTGAAGTGTGAATACAAAATCAGGAAGAAAAATAAAAAAGGAAACAGTTTTTTTTTACACAGAAATAGAAAAATCATACAAAAAAAAGGCCTTCTGCCTAAAGAGGCATATAATATTTTTTTACTATTTTTTATAACTATTTTCAATTCAAAGTAGCAAAAAAAATGCATTTTCGTAAGCCTTGCGGGCGAATCTGCAGGTACAAATATATGTTCAGAGACTTTTCTGTAAAATTTCAGGGACTTATATAAAAAAATTTAATTATTTTTTACTGATATGTCCAAATTGAAATTTTGTTTGTTTTGCTATATTTTTATTGTGCATGGAATGATGTGTAAAATTGTATAGAATTATCTTGAATTCCCAATTTATTTATATTTTTATATTAATTATTGATTTATGTTAAAAATTAGCATTACAAGATTTGTTGTGCCGTTGAAAATTATATAAAAAATATTTCTGCATTATATATCTGTTTGTGCATATTTGCATGTTTATAAATTTATCTTTTTAATGAGGAAATAAAAAGATAAAACATATTTGGATAATTAGGTTAAATTTCTATGAAAATATTATCTGTTTAACGAGAAAATAAAGAAAATATTGCGATTTCAAAATGAAAACAATTATAAAAAATAATAAAAAAAATATTATTTTTCTCTTTAATCTGGCTTGGCGAAAGTAGCTTAATTAATTTTTTCTCAGGTTAACATGCAAAAATTATGATTAAACACTTCCGTCATACCTTTTAGTGAAATACCCTCTTCTTTCGTCAGATGGTCTAACGAAAGAGCTAGTTTTGCAAATTGGACAAAAACGTAGCTATGTGTGTAAATTGAGTTTTTCAAAAGGCTATATGTCAAAAAAATCGAGAAATTGATATAGTATTACTAGTTTGGCAAAGATCCAAGTTGTGGGCGCTGAAGACCTTGGTTCGAAACCCGGTGTCGTTATATTTTTGGATATTCTTTTGAAAGCCTGGTGTGTGAATTGCTTCAATGGAAAACGATTGATAACTCCAACAAACAAACATCATAATCAACGTAATGTATTCGACAAGGAGTTTTTATCAATGAATTTAACATGCACATAATGTAATTATGCACAATCAATGTATATATATATATATATATATATATATATATATATATATATATATATATATATATATATATATATATATATATATATATATATATATATATATATATATATATATCAGTGTTTTAAATAGCGGCGCTTCAGCGGCGCTTCAGCGGCGCTATAGCGCGCTATAGCGCGCTATAGCGGATTTTAGGAGGTAAATGCTGCATCGCTTCGGAATTTAGCTCTGTAGCATTTTGTTCCGCTTCAACGCTATAGCGGAATGCTATAGCTTGAAGCATTCAAATATAGCGGTCGTAACGGTGCTATAGCGTGCTTATTATTATTATTATTATTATTATTATTATTAAATCATAATAATGTTAAATCTAATAATAACAATAGTAATAATAAAAATATAATAAAATAATAATAGTAATAATAATAGTAATAGTACGAATAATAATAATAATGATAATAATTATTATTATTATTATTATTATTATTATTGATATTGTTATTAAATAATAATAACAATAATAACAATCATTATTATCATTACACAATAATAATAATTGTTATTAAATAATATTAATAATAAATAATAATAATTATTGTTATTATTATTATGTGTATTAAATAATAATAACAATAATAATAATTAATATTATTATTATACAATAATAATTATTGTTATTAAATAATAATAATAATAATAATAATAATAATAATAATAATAATAATAATAATAATAATAATTATTATTATTATTATTATTATTATTATTATTATTATTATAGGAAGAATAAGATCAACAACAACTATTATTAGCATTATTATAATTACAAACAACATGATAATAAAATAAAAATAAAAGTAATAATAATAATAATATATTTTTCTTAGAGATGAATTTTTAATTTATGTTAGTTTGTGAGGTTGATATAAATAAGCATTTGATATAATTTTTTTTATAATATTGGGCCGCTAAATTATATTTATATGCATATTTAGTATTATAAAAATAATAATTTTGATCAAACTCTGCTGCGATGGTGAAGCGGCGCTATATCGTCCGCTAACGCTAACCGCTAAATCAAATGTCAGAAACGATGCGTATATATATTTAACGCTAACCGCTATTTAAAACATTGATATATATATATATATATATATATATATATATATATATAGAGGGAGCCTATATAGCTTGTACAAGCAAAACTCATTTTTTGCTTGTAAAGGCTTAGCCGTCGGATTTACTCTTGAGATCTGTGCAACTTAACGAAGAAACACTTCAACTAAACAGTTTCTTCTCCGTTTTCTTTTCCTTCTGTTTCCGTTCGTAAGATTTCTCTCTCGGTTTCAACGCACAACTCATCTCTCCTAAACTCTGAAGGCAGCTCTTCTTCCTCCATCTTGTTCGCCAAAACTTCCAAGGCAGATGCAAGATATTTGGCTAGCCCAAACTCTCAAGGCATATGCAAGTGACGGCTGCTGAATAGAATAGAGCTTCTCTCTTCCTCTATCTGGTTCGCCAAAACTCTCAAGGCGTATGCAAGTGACTTAAAAATGGAGGCTGACGAAAAGAGCTCCTTTCTTCCTTTATCTTGTTCGCCATCTTTCTCGTTCTAAGGGCGGGGCACCATCTCCCTCTCCACCGTGAACTCCATATTTGTGATTTTTACAGTATAGTTTTTCTTTTGATATGTAGTTTTAGAGTTACGTGAGGCTCGATTGAATTTCGAAAGTCCTGATTCGGCCTAATTGGGTGTAATAGCAGTATTTGTGGTGCTATATTGACATGATTGGGCTGATTTTTACATATTTGGATGATTGGTGGTTGATTAAGAGCTTATTGAAGTATTTGGTGGTTGATTAAGGACTTATTGGAATATTTGGTGGTTGATTTGGGGCTTGCCACGGAGGAGGTAAGAGAGTTTCGTCATTTTTGGTTGATTATGATTTGAGGCGACACCATCTCTATTGTGGCTGATTTAGGACTGACAAAAAGCTTTTTTGTGTGTTGGAAAAGGAACATGTGTTAACTATGATCTCGCATTGACATTTGAGGTTGTAAAAAATCGGTATCGGTACCGAATTTGTATTAGAATTGTATGGTTTGGTTTGAACTTATTTGTAATTTTGCATTTATGGGACTTAGTTGCATTTGTATTGTACAAGGATTTATTAGCAATTTTAGACTTGTATATGTTGGTTTATAAATTGATACTGTACCAATTAAAGTTTAAATATCAAGTACAATATAATCAAGTGGTACCAATTACAAAATCATAATAATTATTTTTCCTTCATATCCAAAAAATACAATACCACACTTCAAATACAATCAACAATCGCTAATAAGACCATACTATACTTCTACCTATAATGCTCATCTGTTTTAAGCTCAATACTAATACCTAACCAACTTCAATCCTACTCTTACTGTTGAAAAATTAAACCTAATCTTACACCTTAGGAATCGCGACCACATTCACGTCGATCAAAGAGACTTGCAATCGTACTTGCCGGATGTGTAATTTAATTCCCTCCTAACTAACGAACTTTCAAGTACGACCCTAAACCCTAACCTCCTAATTTTATCATAATTCATCATACATATTTCTCGAGATAACATATTCACATTTACATCCAACTACAACCCTAAAATTCCAATTACAATTGAAAGAGCTATAACAGGCCGAACAAGTATCTTAATTAAAATCGCTTGTGGTACCGATTTCGGTATGGTCTTTTGTCACTCGATGCATCGGTTCAACTTCCCCATACTAGTTCATCATCCCGTATTCCATCTCTGCAATAAGATGAACACCCCGTACCAGTTCAACGTGTTCAATACTTCTTTTGCAAAAAAATCCCTGCATTATGCCAAACTTGTAATTATGACCATGTAATTATGCCAAAATCACAAATGTCCTTGCATTATGCCGAAATCAAATTTGTACCTGGATTAAGCTGAAATTGCAAACATGTTCTTGCAAATCTGCCCCCGCATTATGCCCAAATCGCAAATATGTCCTCACATTATGCCCAAATCGCAAATATGTCCTCGCATTATGCCCAAATCGCAAATATGTCATCGCATTATGTCCAAATCGCTAATATGTCCTCGCATTATTCTGAAATTGCAAAAATAGCAAGGCATCATATGAACACGACATACGTGTGGCTTGTCTTCCGAGTTTTACCTATATTCCCCAATACCATCCATATATGCAAAAAAATTAAGAAATCAAATTATACAAAATCAACTATTGCAAAATTATCCTAAACTAAACTAACATTTTATTCAGAACTAATTAGAAACATAATTGGAAAAGATCAGATCTAATCAAAACAATTAGCCCAATTCAGACATAATTAGACTCTGAATTGAAGAAATAACAACGATTCAGTGAATCAGCACTGAATCAAGCCCAAATAAACCGAAAAAATAATACCCTAACCTGTAGTAACCTGATCTAGCTCGCGAGCACATGGAATTGAGCCAGGCGCGTTGTTGATACCGCTTGCACGTCGCGTACTAGGATGAGATGGACGTATTGCTGAGATGGCTTGTCTGGCTTGTCAAGACTCGCATACCATCTTCAACTCCGACATGTGATGCATCCAGAGGAGAAAAGACTGAGAGAGCAACTCAATGGGCAGAAAGAGGAGGGATCGAATCGAGGGAGAAATCTCTGTTGGAGAGACGAGGTGTGCGCTGAAACTGAGAGAGGAAGCTCACGAACAGAAATAGAAGGAAAAGAAAACGGAGAAGAAACCTGTTTAGATGGAGTGTTTCTTCATTAAGTTGCACAGATCTCAAGAGTAAATCCGACGGCTAAGACTTTACAAGCAAAAAATGAGTTTTGCTTGTACAAGTTATATAGGCTCCCTCTATATATATATATATATATATATATATATATAATGGCTAAGATACTTAATTAAGTATCATGAGTTTGGTACTTAAGACTTTTTTACCATTAGATTTGCTTTGAGATTTGTGCATTTAATGATTATCATAAACTGATATGGAAATAATTAATGATGAGTATATATAGCATTAAAAAACACAAATCTCAAAACAAATCTAATGGTTAAAATATCCTAAGTACCAAACCAATGATACTTAATTGAGTATCTTAGTCATCCTCATATATATATATATATATATGGGGAGTGCTATGATAGACCCATTTTCTTATAATGGACCCATTTAAAAAAAAAACAAATTCGAATATTTGTGAAATAATGATATTTTTTTAAGATTCTAGTGTATATTTATCATTTAATGTTATTCAAAACATAAATTTTGTAGAATTAATTAATAAATAGCTAAAATTCTTAAAATTATTTTTTGAAAATGGGTCCATGATAAGAAAATGGGTCTATCATAGCACTCCCCTATATATATATATATATATATATATATATATATATATATATATATATATATATATATATATCCTCAATTAATTATAAATGTATGTATATAAATATAAATAAAACATCCATATTTCAAGAAAATATATTTGATTAATGATGTCAAAATTATAATTGATGAATATCTAAAAATATTATCCAAAATAATATATGAAGTTATATTTACCTATAAATTAATATTATTAAAACTACATTGTCCAAGAAAATAAGTAATAACAAGAAGTGTCAAAAATTATGATTAAACTCTCATAATATCAAACTATATTTTTTCACAAACTTCTTAATTAAAATTAGTTTAATTATAATTTGAAAATTTAAAGTTTTATCCTTGCAATCAATTTTATATATACCACTCTAACTGAGATGCATATTCTTACAAAACATAATAAGTGTTTGATATCTAATTTTTAGTCACTCTTTTGTTTTTCTTTTTAAAATTAAAATAATATGCAATATAATTATCTAATTTGGTACGCGTTAATTTTCATTGTAAATTAAACTTACAATAAAATAAGTACGTCGAAGCGGAGCTAGATCACTCCTATTATAGGTTGAAAAATAGTGGTAGTTTGGCCATACAATCAGCATGCTTGGATCCTTATAATGTACAGTTAAATCATGAATAATCATTTTAGTATATACGTAAATATGATATATTAAAATGTTCAAGTCAATAATGATTTGTTGGTTTATCTGTTTAAACATGATATAAAGAAAGTTAAATTATGAATAATCATTTTGCTACATACGTAAATATGGTATCATAAAATGTTGAGGTCAATAATGATTTGTTGGTTTATTTGTTTAAACATGATATAAAGAAAGGTAAATTGTGAATAATCATTTTGCTACATACATAAATATGGTATCATAAAATGTTCAGGTCAATAATGATTTGTTGGTTTATTTGTTTAAACTTTAAACATGATATAAAGAAAGGTAACAGAGTGTTTATGGGTCCTTTGTGCATACAAAAAGACAGTTCTGTTCACGTGGGCGAGAGATGGTGGGGCGCTATGGTGTTTTCTTTGGCATATTATTCCCTTCTCTTTTCTTTGGATGGGACTATTTTGTCCTCGTGTTGTTGTGTTGGCTCGTGTGATCACTTGTGTATGAGAGCGTATTAGAAGTTACATTTGTGCATATGATATGATATGAAAGTGCAAACTTTGTGTTCGATCACTTTTTATACTTAGAGGATAGGATAGGATTGTACTTTTCACAATTCAATCTTTAAAAATTAATTATCTTTTAAGACTTGTTTGGATGCAAAATAAATTTCTAGTCTAGGATTGGTATGTAGGAAATTATATAAATTATTGTTTGGTTGCTTGTTTAGGAAAATCAAGTAATGTATTAAATTATACATATTCATGTTATGTTCCAACACAAAAATACAAGCATACACACTAATCAAGAATAGAGAGGATATTTATTAAGACGAACTAGAAATTTCTAAAAAGAACTTTTGTTTTTGTCAAGTTTTTGTATTAACTAGATTTGTATACAAATTTACTAGAATTTCTTAATAAAAAATTAAAACTTACAAATCCTAAAATACCATCGAAACACATCTTAATAATATTTTTGTAATTTTTTCCTATCCTAGACTAAACTGTTAAGGGCTTGTTTGGATGTCCAATAGAGCTGGCAAAGTTGATCCGAACCCGAAAAACCGACCCGAGTAACCTGAAACCCGACCCGACCTGACTAGACAAAATTTAAGAGAATCAAACAACCCGACTCGGACCGACTCGAGACTAAATAACCCGAACCCGAAAGTAGATGTTTTATATGTTACCCAAACTCGACCCGATCCGAAACCGAGTAACCCGAGACCCGAATATAACCCGAATTTACTAGTTGAATCAAATCTTATAATTTGAAATTTAAGTTATTATTTTTGTCCGCAACTGAATTAATTCAAACCCGACATAACCCGAACCCGAAGAATCTGACCCGAACACATAATTTAACCCGAAAAGAACCCGACCAAAATAAAACCCGAACACAACCCGACCCGATCCGAGTTAACTTCACCCGAAAATAACCCGAACATAAAAATGACCTGAACCCGAAAATACCCACCCGATTATGACCCGACCCACCCGATTTGCCACCTCTAATGTCCAAGGAAGTTCAAGTATTATTTAGTTTAGGAAACAAATCTAAAATTATTGTTAAGCCAAGTTTGGATGTCTTTTAGGCATCTCAAGGATTATTTTTAGGTTAGTATTTTCTAGTGATTTTGTATATAAAATGGTTGGGAACAAAAACTGAACTTTTTGTTTAGTTTTTTTTTCAGGAAATTATTTTCTCCACACTTTCTCTCTCATAATCAAGACTTGTATGTTTATATTAATCAAAACTTGTAACAAAATAATATTTATTAATTTATTTGTTTTAAAAAATTCTTTCCTTTAATTTATTTGCTCCCGAGTTTTTTATGAAGGGGAAGGGAATGAAGGGGAAGATAACGGAAGGGAAGAGAATGAAGGGAGGGAAGAAATGAGTTTTTTCTTGCTCCCGAGATTTAAAATGTTTAATGAAAGAGAAAGGAAGGGGAGAAATAAGATCATGAAAAAATGACAATTCTATCAATTGAATCATTGGTAAGTATAAAATGAAATGAGAGGTATTTTGAGTATTATAGTGTTATAATATTTTGTACCCTCCATTATCCCCCTAATTTCGGGAGAACAAGAATTAATTTTTTTTGTACATATGGGAAAAATAATTTTCCCTTCATTCCCTCGTCATAAAAATTTTTTGGAGCAAGGTAAAAAATTAACTTTTCCCTCAATTTCCATCTTTTCCCTCACATTCCCTCTCATTGGAGTAAAGTATCCAAACTTGTATGTTTATATTAACCTAAAGTTATCTTGTTTTATAGGAATATCAATTTCATAATCCCAATTACTAAAAACATACTATCATAAACTATAATATCCTTACACATCCAAACAAACCCAAAATACTTGCACAACCAAACAAGTCCAATAGTGACGAGAAATTGGCATAGATAAAAAATCCACCAAAAAATTAGGCCCCAATTTCTTTTTTAATATGTACGTAGTGTAAATAATAATTTCAAAAAAAGACTCACCAATATTTACAAAATGATATTTAAATGATAATTAGTATTTACGTAATAATTTCGACTATATTTTGTATTAGTTTTGTATTTGATAAATATTTGTAGTTAAAATTAATATAATATTAGCAATTAATTAATATGATTAAAAAAAATTCAGAGATCCTCAGAAACGCCGGACCAGCCTTGCAAACAAACCTGAATAGTCATTATGATCTACGAGAGTGTTTGTAGTTAGATTTTTCTTGGACAGTTTCTTAAAAGATAGCAATGTTCTTAGATAATTTTGAGTCATTTTGACATCACAAAATAATAATTCATAAAATACAGATGACAACACGAATTAATGCCACAGAGAATCGGTAATCCTTCTTGTTCTATGTTAGTAATTTGTATGTTCACGAGTTCATTGACATTTCTATTGAGAAGAGACATCATGAAGTTGGCTTATCATGATGTTTGATATCTTCTTTGTTTCCTTCAAATACCTCAAGACGACAAAGAGCTTTGAGAGTTGAGATTCCCCACGACTTTGCTTCATTATTTATCGTCGAGTTTCATATGATTTATATGATTTATGTATTTATGGATTCAATATATTAGCGAATCAGTTAGTGAATTAGTCGTTGAAATAATTAGTAAAGAAGTTTAATTAGTGTTGTATCTTTAAATATGTTTTCATTATTTTCTCTTCATATTTATAACTAGCTTTTTTTTCAAAATAGGCGAATTGGCTATTTTGTTAGTATTAAAAAATAAAAATATTTACAGATCTGCAGGATTTTAACGTTTCAGTTTTGTTATATATATATATATATATATATATATATATATATAGGCTTGCCAAGAAGAATCCAAAAAAAAAAAATCCAAAAAGAATCCATGCGTGCAAAATATACTGATAAAATTAGCAAAATATATTATTCAAATTAGCAAAATATACTATGAATCCAATATGTTAATATGGTTAAAATTTAGAATAAAATAATATATTTTCAACGGTATATTTTGATAAATACAAGAATATATTTTGCTAATTTTAACAGTATATTTTGATCATTGGATTTTTTTTTGGATTTTTTTTATGAATTCTTGTTAGCATATATATATATATATATATATTTTGGTTTTGCAAGAATAATGATGAGGAAGTATAATGTAAGGACGTCTTCGTTCTTTCTCAGAGATCAACTGCGGCACGTTTTCTCTCATAAAGTCCTGATGTTAGTCTCTATTAGATTTGCAAGGTCTTTTGACCCGGTGAAGACACTCAATTTGACGCATTCCCAATCAAGACTTAGCCAGCTCCGCACACACTCTTTTCTTTTTTTCGGTATTGAATGTAATTCGATTTCTACTGGCTTCCATCGAGATTGAAGCTAAAATTATTAGGGAGAACCTTGTCTTGAAATTATTAGGGAGAACAGATGAGGCTCAACCTTGTCTTGAAATTAGGGAGAAGAAGGATTCACTGGTAATGAATGGGAAGACTACAGTAGTATCTTCATTAGCCGGAAGGCCACTAGCGTAATTCGAAGAACGAACAAGATAAGATTGAAGGCAACGCTACGATGGATGGATATAGCCCAATTGCATGGCTAAAACTCTGCCAACTTCTTGTAGAGGAATGATTGCTAAGTTTCATCTTTCTCTTCACCTCGGTGGAACGGACAAGCGAGCTTCTTTTTTCTGTTGTTTAATCTAGACCGATATGAGAGTGAATAGGTAATCATAAGCTCTAGTTTTCGCACTAATGGAGTGCACATGGTATTTATGCAAAAGATTATATAATTTAAAGTATAAAATGACAATACCACAATAATTGACACACGATATTTATTACGAAATTCGGTAGGTGGTTGTTTTGTAGTTTTAACTCACCGTTTACTTGCTTAATCGACCGACTCGATTGTTCACAAGTACTTACGTCTCCGCGGATGCATTGCGCCGTTTAGGCTCTCTATTGAATTTCCAAATCAAAGATTATAAGATTTTGCCTAGATCGATTTACAAGTTCATATCGATCTATGACGGATTTTACAATAAATAACTATCATATTACAATCTACAAATGGAACTATGCGTCATCGGTCATGCGAATTGGGAATCGTTTGTAGTAAGGAATCGAATGATCTATCTTAGATCAAGGTTTTGATTTAGAGGAATTAAGCTCAAGATCTTTTGGCTAGGTTTTCTCTCTTTGATATTGTGTAAAAAATATAGAAGAGTTGGAGAGAGAAAACATGGAGGGGTTCTATTTATAGAACATATAGTTCCTTCTCATTGAACAATTTTTTTGTATGTTCCGTTCGAACGGAGTAGTGCTTCCGTTCGAGCGGAGTATAAGTCAAAACTAGCCGTTGGAAGGTAATCATTCGAAACATGGTACTTCCGTTCGAACGGAATTGTGGTTCTGTTCGAACACAAGCTGAATTGTATTCAACTTCAGTTTGCATATACACTTCCGTTCGAACCTTGAACGCTTCGTTCAAACGGAGTGTTATGTTCTGTTCGAAAGCATTGGTGATTCTGTTCGAACGGAGCGTTTGTTGATTTTGCTTTGCAAACTCATCTCAGGGCAGTTGGCTTCCGTTCGAACGGATTGGTGATTCCGTTCGAACGGAAGTAGTTCTGTTTCCAAACATTCTAAACTTTCCGTTTTTCATGTTTCGAATAATGTAACTATTCTAGACTGAGCTTAATAATTCTAAATTGAGTCTAGAGATACCTATGAGTTATTTTTTTGAGTGTATGATATCCCAACTCGCGGAAGTCATCAACGTCTTGATTCTTAACTTGAGAGAATTCTTTTGTCTTTATTCTTGACCATCGTCTTGATTCTTTAACGGCTTGAATCTTCATTAGTGGTCTTCAATGTCTTGGCTCATGTTCAACTACTCCAATTTGTGTATGTGAGTGTGTATCTTCTTTTGATCTCATTTACGGGTCATACTTATATATTTTTTTTCTACGAATGACACTTAGAAAATTTATTAGTAGTATCGATATTGTTTCGAGATAATCAAATCGAAAATTTGAACAAACATTTTCACTTTTGATTGATTTACTAGCAATAAGAATTTACAAAACTAGTTATTTCTTGCCATCTGATTTGGAAAAAAGAAGGTTTGTTTCGTCATTTCAGTTGACAAAACATATTAAAACTGTTTTTTACCCATTAAACAGGGTCAAAATAGATTAAGCAGGACAAAGTCAAAACTGATATGGCGAAACAGACTTTTGTTTCGCCAAATCAGTTGGCGAAACAACTAATTTTGCGAATTCATCAACTCCAACATTACTATTGTAAAATAATAATAATAATGAACTAGTACATTTAAATAATTGTGGTACATTGCCGTATGGAGCACTTGATAGTTGATTCACTCGTTAGTTTATTTAATCACATTTGAAGCTATATGATCGTGGGGTCTTCGCTGGGGTCAAAATATTTTTGCATTGCATTCTTTTAATACGGACTATATCGTATTTATACCCACGTCAATCCCCAAAATTTTTGTTCGTATTTCGACGTTGCCTCTTGTGGCGTCGAGATCATTTTCAAACTTGTGATCAGCTTTTGTTGGGAATTCCCGCGCCAATGTACCATACATGGGGCAGTAGAACATGCGAAAATACCCAAAATCTAGGATCTCGTATCGATCAAATTTGTGTATGGAAAGAAGAGTTGTGATTCAATACCTCACTGAATCCACGGTGTACGAAGGGATGAAGCCTAATCTTCCGTCTTGCACTTCTTCTTCTCGGTGGAACGATTTACGCTCCATATTTGTGCTCCGTGTTCACTAGATCTCTCACTTCAAGCCTCCTCCACACAATCGCCAATTTCTTGTACGCTAGACCACTCTTAATCTTCCCAATTTTTCCTCTTAATTAGAGCAATAATTTCTGAAAAGTATCCTCAATTTACAGTAGATAATGACTTGATCGAAGAGAAAAACACGTTTTTGCACTATATAAAAAATTTGGATCACCAAAAAACACCTCTGGAAAAAACTGTCTTATGAAACTCTGAAAATTGTTTGCACCCTTTCAGTAATATGTACGAACAAAAAAAATAAATCATTCCAAACGAAAATAAATCCGGATGAAACTTCTAGATAATCATTCCGGTGAAAGTTATGATTGTTTTACTAAAATTTGTTTTAAGTTGAATTTTCTGATTTTTGTTATATTCTCCATACAATCCTTTCTGGGTCCGGTCCATAAATGAATTATTTCATTATAGTTTTTTCGTATCCGTCTTAATACATAATCATGTTGTCCCTAGATAGCATAGAGGAGGGTGAATAGGCTTATATGCGGAATTTCTAAATCTAAGCAAACTTACGTAACTATTTAATTATGTAACTATATGATCACTTTTTAATTTTGTCATTTTTAGAGTAGATGTTGTGGTAATTAACAAATTACTTGTAAATAAATACTTAAAATAAAAAAACTAAGTACTTGAATAAATAAATAAAAGAAAGATCAAGAAACCCGATAAAAAAATAAAGAGAAAAATAAATAAAAAAGTACAAGTACGGAAAAGTAAACTAGGCATTTGGTGTACAATAATCTTAGTCACGAATGGATACGTGACTTACGGATGACTCAAGCAACTATGATGCGGCGGGTTTAATTCGCTCGCAAATACAGTGAGAGTTTCGAGAAAAATCCAAGTTCCTCCATAAAAAATAAATATAAATAAATAAACTCAAATAATTGAAATAGAAAAGATAAGAGATGACACCGGATATGATAATGGAGTTCAGCGAAACGGTGTCTACGTCTCCGAAAAAAATCCTCGCCGTCACGAGAGAGTGTGACGAACCTCTTATAATAGTTCATATTACAAAATGAATTAACAAGGGCGTATAGCATTTACATAACAAACTAGCTCCACAAAACAACGGATATAACAACTATCCAAGCAACCACACGATCCCTCAAAGAACGCTCTCTTGATTAAGGCTACTCTCACTGAAATATTGAAGGTATCACATACCCTAACAATGGAGCTTTCAAACTATACTCACAACAATGATGGCTAGAGTTTTCTCTCAAGAATTTAACAAATAATGATGTAAATATTGAAGGTATCACATACCCTTATTTATAGGGGGGTTGGAGAGTACTCCCATCCCCTAATTAAGCCTAAAATCATGGGACCATACAGATAGGAGCCTCAGGAAATTTGAAACTCAAAAAGTATGAAAATCTGCCTAAAATTGCGCCCCCGGGACAGCTCGGGATGCTCCAGAATCTTCCATGTGAGATGGGATACGGGCTAAGAAAATGAACTAAACGGTCCGACGCTTCCCTACGCTTGGGCTAAAATTGTATTAAGCGTCCGAATGCTTTCCTGGACCGTCCGGACGCTATATGTATTTTTCCCTCGAGGTGTTTGGACGGCTCAATATAGCATCCAGACGGAATGTGTTAATTTGAAGTTTTCGGAAACGTTTCCCAAATTTGATTTTGTGAATTTATTTGAGATTTGATCCAATACTTTTAGGGTGTGTTTAGCGTCCTCCTAGAAGTATCCCTAGAAGTGTTTTGTGATAGTGTGAGTATTCGAGTCTTCAAGTCTTCCTCGAGATTTTTCATATCTTTTTTCGTGTGTTTCGGGATTAGTTTTCATGTCTTGTGATAGCTCCCGGATGAGTTTCGTGATGTATTCTTCGCGGTGCTTCTCGGTGAGTCTTATATGGGTTTGGTTCTTCGGTCTTGCGGTTTTCGTCTACGAATTTCTTCAATATAGTAAACCGGGAAAGGTCCCGATATTATGTTGATTCTTGCATGATCCTTTTAGTGTTAATTCCTCTTGTTACGGTGTATTCCTAGTACTTCGAGTGTTGTTTTGGATATCATTAAACAAGTCAACAAATCCTTCATTTTTTTCATGTGCTTTTTTTGCGTAGTTACGTCTGAAATAGATGATCGTGGTCATTAGTACTTTGGCTACTACGCATTACGTACTTTCCCTCGTCAGGCCACCTCCACTTTTGTAGGCAATCTTGGGTTACTAATTTATTTATTATCAAAAACCATGCGAAGATATGCGCTCATTTCGGAGCCTTTAGCTTCCAAATTTCCTTGCTCGTTTTTTTCGGGTTCAGAGTTTTCTAGCACTTTATATGTGGCATTCACCATGAACGAGTCCTCCCTTTCCTTTGTATATTTTTCATCGATTATTAGGTTTTGCTGATTGTAGATTTGTTAGATTGCATAAATTAGTTTCTTCGGAGGACGTTAGGCCTCTTTGCTATTGTATATTACTAGTAAAATACCCGCAACTTCGCTGCGGATTTTTTTTAATTGTTTCAACACTGGTAGCGGCTATTAATTGACATAATTATTTCAACCAGTTTCAAAATAATGATTCTTTGTTTTTACGTGATTTCCATGCACGTAATAATAAAACCGAATAAACCTAATTACAAAAACGCAATTACACGGGAATTAATATTTATATTTTGACAAACAAAAAAAAGATCATATGTGTTGTTTTAAAAAAAAATTTGTATTATTGTTGTAGTTGTCTTTCATGAAACGTGCCTCTCATTTGTGCTGTTCTTTAGACCTTTTGTCTAATGTTTTACATTTTTTTTTTATAATATTGTTATAGTTGTTGTTGATGCAAAGTAGTTTGTCATTTGTGTTGTTACTTTCTTTTTGGTGTGTTGTAGAATAGTCTGTAAAGCGTGTGCATTGCAAATTTTAGTGTCAATTTTTAGTACCTTATGTAAATATCTCTCATTGCTTGTTTGATCACAGAAAATATTTTGTTTTTGGTAAAATTTTAATTATTTATATTTTGATATTATATATGATATAATTTTTCATATTTTTTCATGAGACTTGGTAGGAAAACTAATTTGTAAACAAATATAAATAATAACCAAAGAGTTCAAAGGGATGATTGATCTACATATATACCAGTGTTTTTAAAACCGGCCCGGACCGGCCGGTTCGTACAAAAAAACCGGACCCGGAGAGAAAACCGGGTTGGTTCATGTAATAGACCAGAAATGTATAAGAACCGAACAAACCGGCAATAACCGGCGGGTTTTAGTGAAAAAACCGGACCGCTAGACCCATAAAAAACTGGCCGGTTTATTTCATCTCTTCTTTTCCAACATAAATTTTTTTTATCTTATTTCTTTCCTTGCAAAATGTGATTCTTTTCCTTATTTCCCTGAAGAATTTGTTTCCATTCCATCAAACTGCCTCCGAATTCTTTCTCTCTTTGTTTTGTATCATTATTTAGATTTAGAAGTTGAACTATTTCTCACAATTCTGTGGTACGAAATAGGAGTGTCTTGCGAGTTGAAGAAATTTCGCTAATAACCCTGTTAAGCTGTCCTACGAAATTTGAAGTCTAATACCCATTACTGGTGAAAGAATATCTATCAGAAGTGTCCATCAAGTGAAATAATATCCATTACTGTGTACACAATTCTTTCTTCCCTGTTAAGATGTGTATATCGAATTTGAAGTCAATCCATGTTATCTTGTTAAAATACCCATGAATTGACAAAAAAAATATCATAGTTTTAAACTCAGAAAACAATGTCCATCATGTTTTAATTACTCTTTAGTCTATCCGAATTCTTAGTCAGGAAGAGACATTAGGAGATGCAGTTGAAAATGATCATACAAGTTAGGAAGACATAATAGTTCATCATTGGACTTTTGATTGAGCATTATATATTTTTTAATTATGTTAAATGAACTTTATAATTTATATTTGGTATTTGTATGTTACTTGAGTATCAAATTTCGTATTTTTAGTATGGGAGAATAATTGGATTGAACTATGTAATTTTTTTATGCATAATATTTGAAATTTAAGTCATTAAATATAATGATATTTATTAAATTTTCAAACCAGCAAATGAACCGGTTGACTCACCGGTCCGACCAATGAACCATTGACCCGAGCCTCGACCGGGTCGCTGTCCGGTCCGGTTTTAAAAACATTGATATATACACATTATACCAGTGTTTTTAAAACCGGCCCGGACCGGCCGGTTCGTCCAAAAAAACCGGACCCGGAGAGAAAACCGGGTTGGTTCATGTAATAGACCAGAAATGTATAAGAACCGAACAAACCGGCAATAACCGGTGGGTTTTAGTGAAAAAACCGGACCGCTAGACCCATAAAAAACTGGCCGGTTTATTTCATCTCTTCTTTTCCAACATAAATTTTTTTTATCTTATTTCTTTCCTTGCAAAATGTGATTCTTTTCCTTATTTCCCTGAAGAATTTGTTTCCATTCCATCAAACTGCCTCCGAATTCTTTCTCTCTTTGTTTTGTATCATTATTTAGATTTAGAAGTTGAACTATTTCTCACAATTCTGTGGTACGAAATAGGAGTGTCTTGCGAGTTGAAGAAATTTCGCTAATAACCCTGTTAAGCTGTCCTACGAAATTTGAAGTCTAATACCCATTACTGGTGAAAGAATATCTATCAGAAGTGTCCATCAAGTGAAATAATATCCATTACTGTGTACACAATTCTTTCTTCCCTGTTAAGATGTGTATATCGAATTTGAAGTCAATCCATGTTATCTTGTTAAAATACCCATGAATTGACAAAAAAAATATCATAGTTTTAAACTCAGAAAACAATGTCCATCATGTTTTAATTACTCTTTAGTCTATCCGAATTCTTAGTCAGGAAGAGACATTAGGAGATGCAGTTGAAAATGATCATACAAGTTAGGAAGACATAATAGTTCATCATTGGACTTTTGATTGAGCATTATATATTTTTTAATTATGTTAAATGAACTTTATAATTTATATTTGGTATTTGTATGTTACTTGAGTATCAAATTTAGTATTTTTAGTATGGGAGAATAATTGGATTGAACTATGTAATTTTTTTATGCATAATATTTGAAATTTAAGTCATTAAATATAATGATATTTATTAAATTTTCAAACCAGCAAATGAACCGGTTGACTCACCGGTCCGACCAATGAATCAGTGACCCGAGCCTCGACCGGGTCGCTGTCCGGTCCGGTTTTAAAAACATTGCATTATACACTTTCCGTATAACACAAATTATCCAAGTGACATTTCCTCTCCATATTATAATAGTAAAGTTATTGTCCCGCCCATCTAAAACTCAAATATCATTACATCAAATCTAAATCTTCCAGAACTCACATATGAATTATTTGACGAATTTGCACAATAATGAACTCACATACGAAATATTCTAAATTTTGAATGGACATATTTGATATATTTTGAGTTTCTAAGAAACAAATTTAATGTTTGAGGATAATCAAAATTAATAGATAAATGGATATTGCATTAAATATCATAATAGGTTAGTAAATTAACAAATCAAATAAATGAGCTACTAAATTAAGAAAAACTGATATAATTTACTACCCTTGTGGTTATTTGAAATTACACTACAAATTATGTTTCCTCTGCAAATTACAAGAAATTGTAGGTCAATAATGAAAAGAAGGGTTATATGTGATATTTTCGCTTATACAGGGGTATGCAAGAGATTATGCTATGATAATAATATCTCGTAATTTAAAGACTTACAACACGAGAAGTTTGTCGTCATGAGATATATAAATGCCAAAATTGGATTTTCGACAATCTTCTTGGATCTAATTCTCTGCCATGTGGATATATCCCATGATTATTTTACCTTGACCATCTATATAAAACCAAAATGCTCAATTTCATAATTAATCTTCTAAAGATTACAAACTTAGTTTCCATTGCAACGTTGAAAACGACATGGCTAATAGGAGAAAAAATGCAGTATATAAAATTTTCTTCCATTAAAGAAGAATTAATAAAAATTGAGGTAAACATAATATTAATAAATAAATAAATAAAGGGTCTTATAGATTGTCGACCCAGATTGGCCACAATTTCAGATAAATTTTGTACCAAGCTTACAAGGTCCTGAATTCCTCAATGCCACTAAATGTTTCTATCAAAACTTCGCATCAAAAAATGTACATGTAAATAGGTTTACAATGCAAAATTGTAAACTGTAAATGAGAAAAAACAATCATTCTTTTTTATTTTCCAACGATCCTCCTTTTTTTGGTTAAATTTTGTTTTTGTTATTAAGTATTAACCATACAAAATGATACCTGAAATTAAGATCATTGACTTCGGTATTCTCAATAAATTATGTAAAATGCTTTCCATGCTTTGCCATTTTAACACTCTTAAATCCGCATCCTAAATAAAAGTAGGGAAAAACTGAGCATGTTATATAAGGGCGTGTATGATATTTTTAGATTTTACAGGGTTATATAAACCTCACCACCAGTGCCAAGAAGTGAGCCTTCGTCATTGGAACGCAATCTCCGCAAGAAATATTCTTCAGCAGTTCCGTGTTCTCTTCGGAGGGTATCGAGGCTAGCTCATTATTTCCTTCATTTTCTGAAGGCTCCCATTTAAACAACCTAATTATAGACTAAATATTGAATATGTTACCACTTCATCATATACTCGTACCAGACATAATCACTTTCAGAAAATGGTTAACATTCCCGCCCATAAAAATGCCAGGTTTTTTTTAATAACTTTAGGAAGATATAGGTTTTTTTTTATAATTTATATATATACCTTCTGATCTCATAACTCAAAAGAGCACCCGCAGCGTCACTGTAGCGTGATCTTGAATTGATATGAATGTTGCTTGTCCCGCCTATAATAACATAAAACAAACTTAATTATATTAATTTGCCCTTTCGAAATATTGGCAAAAATAAAGTAAATTGAAGATTTAATGGCCTGGAGAATACAAAAAAAGTTGGAATTGCATGTTCTTTGTTTTAAACTGAGTTAATTCTCGATTTTCAATTGCTGTATTCAATTATTAGTCATCATATATCTGAGAACTTGAATCCATATTTACAAAAAATCGAAAACGTATTTATGAGAAACTAAAATCGTATTTATGAGATCAAAATTATATATCAAAGAAATTGCTTACCAATACCTGCATATGATTGCTCGATCCCATAAAGGTACTAATATGGTAGTTTCATAGAGGAATTTAAGCGAACACCTTACCTTCAGCTGGTTTTGAATTTAAATCTGATTTCAATTGCTATATTGAATCATTATTCACCATATTTCCGAGAAATCCATATTCACCATATATGTATCGGAGAACTTGAATCCATATATCCGAGAAATCGAAACCGTATTTCTGAGCAACCAAAACCGTATTTATGAGATTAAAATTATATATCAAAGAAATTACTTACCAATACCTGCATATGGTTGCTCGTTCCCAGAAAGGTACACAATAATATGGTAGTTTCATAGAGGAATTTAAACGAACACCTTATCTTCAACTGGTTTTGGCTTTAATTCTGATTGGTGAAGACAAATTGCTCCTGGAGAATCGAACCCCACACCTCTCGCTCCCTAGCCAAGAGGTGTGACCAACTAGGCTAACTCTAGTTGGTCCACCATGTAATGTCCTGACCAGTTTAAGTGGATAAAAAATAGATCAAAACATCAAAACACACAATTCAAGAAACCAGCACTCAAACTATGAAAAGTCCATAGTTCAGTGAAGAGTTAACAACTCTCAATAGTTGATCATTCAACAACAATTACAATAATCTTTAACCTAGCATAAAACAACTTAAATACTCTCCTACATTAAACGATAGAATTACTAAAACACCCATCCGAGCATGGTGATGAACTTCTCATCATGGCAGATCTTCCTTCATCCTCTTCAACAGTCCACTCGGCCCATTGTTCACAGCCCATTACTTCTCATGTCTTCAACTACTGTTTCAGCCCATTCATTAACTCTAGATCCGATAACAATTGATCCCTACCCGTTAACAACGGTCTCCTTATTCAAACTGAAATAATGCAAAGAAACCCAAATATATAACATATTCACAAACAGGTCCTTCAAACCTGACACACCACTCAATAATGATTTCAGGAAAAATAAACACAATAAAAATCAAATGGGAATATTTGTGCGATACAGTAGAGAGAAAATTCACATAACATGGGAAAATCTCACAATGAATGAGGACATTGTTAACGAAACAGTCAAGGTTAAGGGAGGAAAAATGTGTGCAGTCAATTCAGACGAAGATTGGAGATGGAGGATTGATGAACATTTCTTAGTGGTTCTGACAGCAAATTCCTTAAATGCAAACTACAAAATCTTTGCTTGAGATTGAGAGGAAGTGAAATACTTGGCAACAAATAATGGTGATTTCGATCTGGGATTGAGAGCAAGCGAATCCTTAATTGGAATTAGAGCGGGCTTATGATGGGGTTTCGCGAGGCGCACATGGAGAGGGGAGACGCGTGCGCAGGAAGAGAGGCGCTTCGATCGGGAAGTGAAGTGTTCCTTCGCTGTGGAGAAGGAGAGGGCGTGAAGGGAGATTAGAGGTGTTGTTATGGGTTGTTTCTTCGCTGTGAAGTGTTCCTTCGCTGCTGTAGAGAGGAGAGGAGACGTGAACCATGATGATGTGAATGGGTGGACCATGATGTGAATGGGTGTGACCATTTTAAAAATCGTTTTGAGTTGGATAAATATATTAGGAGTTTTAATGAAAATTAATACGATGACGTGGCACTCTGAAAATGCAGAATTAGTGATGTAAAATGTATTAGTAGGATTAATTTATCCCTCATTAAAACACATGTTGCCTCGTTGCTCGTTGGTTCCCGATTTTATTGTTTAGTATCGGGTAGGTTGTGTCGATAAACATTGCCCTTTATTACATCCATTGTTCCAAATAAAGATTGATAGTATTTTGTTAAGCTTTTTCATGAGAAACGATTTAATTATTTATTGTGCATATTTTGGTTTCCAGTTTCAAGTTATATGCAAAACTGTCCAGTCATATAGACGGTCTATGCCGCAAAGGAACCTAGAGCACGTATCGTGCTCTTGCGGTTCAATTTTATTAATCATAGGCATATGATACAATAGTAATACATTGAAACTGATACATGGAATGGATAAAAATTATATATGACTTTCCTCCATAAGTGGAGCAACACTCAATTATTTTTAACTATTAATGTTAACATTCTTGCTTTCTTTTTGAAAATTCTCGTGTTTCTTTCAATCCAAATTATCCATATTATAATTGTTTTAGGCCGAAAAAACTTAAGTCAAAATAAAAACTAGTCATGATTTTTTTTCTTAATGAATGTTTCCTCTTTCTTTCTGATTTATTCTCATTATTTATGGTTGATATCGGAAAAAAAAAAATCCCCGAATTATGCCAACTCCTCTTTCTAATATTTTTCTTTGATTTTTAATTGGCATCTGTCACAAAATCAGGTGTCTTATATTATTTTTTTTGGAATCCATAATATGTTATTATAGGAAATTTTATTTTGCTCCCATGACATATGATCAAGATTTGTGATGTAGTCATCATACATTATGTCACAAGACCCTGCAAACCATCTCCCAAATAATTTTCAACATTTTAATATCATATCATTAACTGTTAATAAATATGTATTTTCATGTTAATTGATATGTAACCAATTGTTAATTGATATGCTTAACAAATTTTATTTATATAATTAAATGTTCAACTGCACCGTGAAAATTTTGGGGATGATTTGCATAGCATTCCAATTAATGTCAAATAGTCAACTCATCGAGAAAATAGTTTTCAAGTTTGGGGACTATGGTCTCTATTATTATTTTGTTATTCTTCTAACCTAATCACTCATCACAAATTTTGATTTGTTTTATATGGAAGGTAAATCGTTCTTAGTTTTGAGAAAAAAAAATCTTTAATGAAAGATATTTTTTTTCTTTTTGAAGAGTTGTGTTTACTCAAGATAAGATAAAGAAATATTTTGTTTTTTGAGTTTTTGTGATATATGCATTATATTTGAAGTCATTCTAATCTTTACGATTCATAGGAACTATTGAAGTTTTTTGTTTAGTTATTCCAGCGAAGTTAAATATTTTTTCTAGGGTAGCAAACAACGTTTATTATATTTTCATTATACAAAATAAAAAGAAATACAAAATCTCGTAATAAAGAAGTAAAGAAAGAAATTATAGCTCACATAAAGAAATCAAAAGAAAATCATATTACAAATCTAAGATTAGTTTGGTCAGATCCCCCCAACAAAATTTCACTAAATTAGTTTCTCTTTTTTTAAATGATTAAATGGAGAATGGTCTATGTTCTCCATCCATTGTTGTTAATGAAAATTGAACTCAAAATATAAATTTATTGTGTTATGTAGTTAATCACTTCAATTATGAATCTATTCACAAATTAGTTAAGTAATTACATGGCAAATTTTTTGAAGGAAAAACAAGCGGGATACGCGCCCGATCCGATCATTTTTATAAAACGAAGAGAAAAACAAATTACAAGACTAGTTTATGTAACTAGTTTATGTACAAGAAAAAAATAATAAAAAAACACCGACTCCTTCACCTATGCTTTCTAAGCTAATTATTTGTTAATCCTAAAAATCGAACTTAGCAATAGGTGTGCCATTTACTACTTAGATCATTAATGACTTGTAGAATTAAGAGAAGCGTCCTCCCTTTTCTTTGGAATATACGGTTATTACGTTCCCTCCAAATCGTCCATAATGTCGCCAACCATTTGGAGTCCCACACTCCGACATTGTCGTTAGACATCGATCCCCTAGTTGACCACCAAAATTCGATTAAAGATTGGTAGTTTGGGTTCGCTCTTGGCTCGATAGCCGTCAAATGTGTAGTGTGAATGGGCACGTCAAGAATAAGTGATGGCCCGTTTCCATTGTGTTGGCACATAGGGCACAACTCGGGTCATGGGGCCATCCCCCTCCTTTGGAGATTATCCGCCGTCAATATTCTATTATTGAGCGCGAGCCACCCAAAAATAATTGCTTTTTGCGGTGCTTTAACTTTGAAGAGATTTTGTGTCCAAAAACATTCCACTCCCGAGTGTGAGGCCACTCTAGTTATATCTTCGGTATTGGTTATGTTGTAAATTCCACGAATTGTCGAAGCCCAATAAGAAGTATTATCATAATCGATCTTGAATAACCACTTCATTATGAGTGCTTTGTTTTGCCGTTCCAAGTCGATGATACCCAAGCCCCCATGTAGCTTGGGTGAACAAACTCTTTTCCAATCAATTAAGCATTGGCCTCCTATGATCTTATCTCCGCCCTTCCAAACAAACGCTCTTGATATTTTGTTTATTTCCTCTAAAATTCCTTTAGGAAGAATGTAAGTTTGCGTCATGAAGTTTGGAATAGTGTTTAACACCGACTTAATCAAGATTGTTCTTCCGCCTAGTGAGAGGAGCTTATTCTTCCAATTATTCACCTTCCCTCTCAGCTTAGTAAGTAACGGTTGAAACACAAATTTAGTTGGTTTCTACGGGTGTGTGTGTGTGTGTGTGTGTGTGTGTGTGTGTGTGTGTGTGTGTGTGTGTGTGTGTGTGTGTGTGTGTGTGTGTGTGTGTGTGTGTGTAACTCGTCCGGAATCGCTATGGGGACAAAACCACTTTTGTCCCAATTAATCTCCAATTCCTAAATTTGCGAGAAGAGTGAGATTGTGTGCATGATTATTCGTAAGTTTCGGGGGTGAGCTTCCATAAATAAAAGGGTATCATCCGCATATTGAAGTGTGGCAGGCGCAAAGATTATTGGGCTAGTAAGTAATGGGTTTATTGTTGATATCATCTTTTGTAATACGTCAACTACTAGCGTGAACAAGAGGGGTGAAAGGGGATCGCCTTGTCTTAGTCCTCTCATGTGGTTAAAGTATGGGCTTCTCATACCGTTAGTGTGTGTAGAAGAGCTCGATGAAGTTAGTAAGATTTGAATCCGCTCTATCCATCTCCTCGGGAACCCTCTAGCCGATAAAACTTTCTCAAGAAACTCCCAAGAGACGTTATCAAAGGCCTTTTTAAAATCAAGCTTCAACATGATTGTAGGAATTTTTGATTTGTTATAGATGTTAAGCATTTCTCTTGAAGCTAGATATAATTCGGTAATGGTACGTCCTTTGATGAAGGCGGTTTGACATCTATGAACTAGTAATGGCATATAAGGTTATAGTCTCATTGCTAGTATTTTTGTAATTAATTTTATAGGGGTCGAGATTATACTAATTGGTCGGTAGTCACCAATTCTAGATGGATCCTCCTTTTTTTGGTAATAGTTATATTGATGCCTTGTTCAATAGATGTAGTTGTAAATTTTTCGAGAAAAATAGTTCTAACATTTGTAATAACTTCGTTTTTAATATTACATGGCAAATTTATTCAAGCCCCCCCCCCCTGATGGGTATTATCTCGACCCCGGGCCCGCGCAGCGGATATGAAGGCCCGGTCCGGTTCCCATAATCCAAGATCACGCTTTGATATCGAGGGTACGATGCAAAGTAGGATAGACGATTACCAGCGTGAAATTGATCACGCACGACGGGTTGATCGCTCTCATCCTTCTCTTCTTTCGGTGTCACGTTTGTGACTAGCCCGTACGTCCCATACCGCACGTCTCCCACCGTTTCGACACGCCTCGGGTTGTCTTTGTGCGTTCCATGCCCGCATGCTTCCACAGCCCGTTACTCGTTTACTTCTCCGGTTTGATCACAACGAAGAGCCACATGTGTCGCTCCTCTACCCGTATCCACCGTGAGTCGTAACACCTCGGTCGCGGATGCACCTGCCTAGACGATGCACCGGCGTACTTGCATGATTGCGTTTTGATTCTCTAGACGGAGAAAATTCTTTTCTCCTCTTTTCTCTTTCTCTCAATCTCTTCGCACTCTTTCATCAAGTGATTAGAGTCTCTTAATTTCTGGATTAATTCTGGATTAACTCCATTAATTTCCTGGTTAAACTTATCTAATTAGACTGATGAGAGAGAGAGAGAAACATCCTATATATATTCTATAGGATAAGGATGGGTCAAAAGGTATGTATATCTTCTATACACCTTTTCAAACAGAAAACTGCATACACCCTTTCAGTATTCTGTCAAAACGAAAATATTAAATCGTTCCAACCGACTTTGACATTTACAAAAGTTGTAGATAATCTTATTATCTTTCCAACCTAATTTGGCCCAGCCCAATTGGAGTTCGGACCCGAAAGTTACGGCTGTTTTACTAACTGTATGTCAAACTGTCGCACCCTTTCGGTATTCCATTAGAACGACACTGATACTTCGCTCAAATGAAATATATTACAACATGAAAGTTCTAGATAATCTCATTATCTAACTAACTCAATTTGAACCATTCAAATCGGAGTTTCCTACTGAAAGTTATACCAGTTTTACTAATCTGTTTCGTATGCCCACGAACGCGTACGTTCGTTTGTCCTACGTACCATTTTAGCGTTGATCCAAAACTGTATTTCCTTCAGTCTCCCACTCAGTTTCAGATCTACATAAAAGGTACTCATGTATATCACATATACACTATATCAGAGAATCTAGCCCGCGTATCATATACGCTAAATCCATGCACATCCCATGTGCAAAAACTTGCAATCAAGCCCGGCATAGTACGACTCGTTGTGTGACCGTGTAGGTTCGTTTAACGATGGTAGTAGGCCGTTTCCATGGCACTACAAGCCCATGAGCGGGATCTAGTCACTCCATCATGGCTACCCATGTTAAAACGAAAAATGATTGTGATCATTGTGCCTATCTCGAATAGCGGTTACTAGTTCTCTTGTTTGCGATATCCGTTAATCAAAAGGCATGGTGGTAGTCATCCTTATGTTTTGATTAACTATACTTATTTCTCGATTCCGAATTGAGTTAACAAATTACAATCGATATTAACTTTTAATATCATTGACTCTGCCCAGAGATTTCGTTAATCAATTCATCGAGCGGCCTAAGAGATATCTCTTCCTTTCGGAATAAACAATTCCTATCTTGGAGACTCACATTGAATTCCGTGTTTCGGACAATACCCAATGATGACCGTTTTGGCCCCCTGTTACGGTAGGCGTAAGGTCATATCAAAGCATTCTGTTACGCACGTAACGCAATCAATGGTCCCCTCAAGTATGAAGAACCTAAAACCCCATCCGTCGCAAGTCCATCTATAATGACTAAATCATGTCATGGTCTCGCGGCTTTGGTCATATCCAATACATGTAACCTAACATATATCTACGTTTCCGATTCGACAAGCACCTTGTCCCATGATTAGCAAAACATAATCATCTCCTCGGCAAACGTACTAGTGTACACGTCCAGTCTATTATCTGATAATAGAAATGCTTCTCTCTTAAGCAAACTGATCCGCGACTAGGGATGTTTAGAAATGACACTTTAAGTGTGACGGTTTTGCTGCACATAATCATCAATTATGCCGGCGTTCACACAAGCTCAAATCAGGGTTCATGTAACAATCATATTACATAACCCGCACACAGTTTTCATATAAGGTGAATGCATATTAATTTAAGTAAACAAAATTTTTAAAAGGGATGCATTCATATGGATTAAGTATTTCGGTGATACAACGTTTACCTATGGGTATCTTCATACCCATAACCTGCGAGGACTATCGTATTAGATAACTACACTCTACTCTCTTCTTTCCTCTTCTAGGTATCTCCATACCCATAGTCATCGCATGACATTCACGCGTGACTAGAGAGAGCGGTTTTGTAAACGGGTCCGCACGTTCCCGCTAGTGTTAATCATCATCAGGATTGGAACATTTCCAATCACTATGATCACATCTTTTCACAAAATTTCATGGATCAAATGAAATTTTCTGAGTATTGGTTAGAAGTGTTTGTGACCTCGGCATTTTTGGCTTGTACTATTGCGTCTCACGCAATAAACAACCATAAATCCGATAACTCGTGACTACTAGAGTTTGGTCATGTATCCTTGATCCATACCACTTCCTTTTGCGATTAATAACCGCAATATACTCGCCTCCGTAAATAGAATATTAATTTATTGGTCTTGCGGAACCTTTCCACATAACCGTGTTTTCATTTAAGCAAAACATGTACACACTTTGTGATCGAAAGTCGTGCTACATATTTGGACGTGCTTAATCTTTGAAAACTGTTGTTGTTATAACTTTTTATAACCAACACGTCCTCCACACCATTATAGATAAAATAAAATCCTAAATTCTTTCGCAAAGTATTCAAGGATAAACCTCACCGCTATCAATACAAATCTCGATGGGTTTAAATATACATAACCATTATGTATATATTTGTATAACCATTATACATTCACAAGAGTTAGTCTCATGTAATCGAATTACATTCAAACTCATGTGATTCCCATGAATTTTATTGACGGTGAACTAGATGCTTTATTTGTATGACAGATAGCCACATGCATATCATGACATATATAATAGATCCTAACACCAAATGTAAGGCATCATTTTATTACTTTTCGCGTTGCTGGATGTCTCACATCGAGCCGTTGAAAATTTCTGTCATTCGATATTTCGATTTAACTCCTCAAAGGAGTTATATGTTGAAAACCATTTTCAACAATATGTCGATATATGTGCTATAACATAGAACGAGGAACTTCTTAGATCTATCCTATAGATCTTCACGCTTATTTCATAAGCGGTCTCGCCTAAATCCTTTGTCGTTACAAGAAATATAATGTGGCTCCCACTAACCTTCATGTGTACACAAAGTTTTCATTCTTTCCGACAATGTTATAACTGTTTATAACTTCGTCAAAACGAATATTCCAATTCCGAGAAGCATTCTTTAATCCATCATATGGATCGTTAAATCATGCATATCCTATTCCGATTCTTATGAATCGACAAAACCGTAAGGTTGTGTTAAGTACACGTCCTTTAATAAAATTTCTGTTAAGAAATTCGGTTTAGACATCCATCTTGCCACATCATATAGTCATAATATGCGATTATGACAAGCAGAATTTCGAGAATGGGAAAGCATGGCAACATGCGAAAACGTTTCTTCATAGTCCGACTATGAATTGCATGAAACTCTTCGCAACAAGCCTCGCTTTACATATATGCGTATTCCTATCCATGTAGGTTCTTCATCTTGAAAAACCCACTCACATTTCACGGGTCTAACCCAGAAAGTAAAGAAATCAAGTTCTGAACTTGATAATTTACATGGATCGAATCTCAGATTTCATGACACCATGTCATGTGGCATCAACTTTGAAGGAAATACAGTTATAGATCAACTAGTAGCTTGCACACATGAGGATAGACGAACGTACGCATTCGTCGATACGATTGGATGCATAATAAGATTATGCAAATCTGACAGAAATAACATGGTCAATCATGACGGACTGTTTGGTCAGTCATGACGGACCAATAGGTTAATCTGTCAGATTACACAGAAATAACAAGGTCAGTCATGACGGACAGATTGGTCAGTCATGACGGACCAAAGGGAATTTTGTGTACCAATCCGTGAGTATGGTCAGTCATGACGCACAATATGGTGCGTCATGACGGACTGTATGGTCAGTCATGACGGACTGTATGATCAGTCATGACGGACCAATAGTAAATGCTGTTTCTAGGAAACGTGACTGGTGCATCATGACGCACCATTCTGTGCGTCATGACGGACTGTGATCCAAATTCCAGATTAGCAGTTTTCTTTGTACTCATTAATTCCTCATTAATTATGGTGTTAATATAAGATCAATTGTTGATCTTCTCTCTCTCTCTCTGGCAATTCCAGATCTGAGAAGAGAATTCTTGTGAGACAAGAAAAGAGAGAAAACTCCATTAGAGAGATTGAAGGTTTTAAGCAAGTTTACGGCGATTTTAGGGGAATCACGCGTAACCGAAAGACGAGGCTTAAGGTGGATACGGGTAGAGGGATTTCATCTGAAATCCTCTATTGTGATCAAGCTAGAGCAAGATGGATGACGAACCGGATGTGATCCGGTTGTATACGACAAATTGGAGCTTCGAACAAGGTGTCGAATCGCGCGGGCGTGGGACGTGCGTGTTGCCGGAGTTGAAGCAAAGAGCAAAGCAACTACGCGAGGATCAACCCTTCACCGTGATCAATTTCACGTGGTATGATTCTCTATGAATTAAGAGTTAATTTCATAGGTTTAGTTGCATTTACATGATTCGTACTTTCGGGTTGTTGACGTGGTCCTCGGGATCGGGTCGGACCGGGCCTCTCAATCCGCTGCGCGGGGCTCGGTAGTGACGCCGATACCCAACAGTGGTATCAGAGCAATCGTCGCGATTCGATCGTCGAATCAATTTCGAATAAAAGTTATTCGGAAAATCATGTAGAATTAGAACATAAATCATATAGTTTCATAAAATTAGGACCACGGAAAACTTATTAGAGTTTGATCATATAACGATCAAAGGCATCTAGAAGTAGTCATGAAAATATTTCATGATTAATCGTTTTCGAAACTATTCAATTTCAGCAAAAATTTACTGTCAAAATTGAGTTTTATAGTGGGTCAGTCATGACGGACACTGTTCATCGCGAAATCCAAGAGTTGGATCTGATGCGTTACACTTGTCCGTCGTGACGCACAAGAGTTGTGCGTCAAGTGGCCCAAATAGTCCCTGGAAGTTTGTACAAAATTGTTTTGTACAGTCAGTCATGACGGACAGTATATATCGTGCAGTCCAAGAGTTGGATTTTGAGAGTTATAATGGTCAGTCATGACGCACCAAGTTGTGCGTCATGACGGACTGTGTTAACTAGTTCCGTCGCGACGGACCATTTGGTCAGTCGTGACGGACATAACACGAATTAGCCCCTGAATTGGACAACAAAATTGTTTTGTATAGTCCGTCATGACGCACCTTCTGGCGTTATGACGGACAAGTGAAGTCCGTCGTGACGCACTGTTTTGTGCGTCATGACGGAAGTCAAAGTAAGTCCAAATCAGGAGAAATATTGGACATGGTCAGTCATGACGGACCAACTGTCAGTCATGACGGACAGTGTAAATTGTTTTCTGAAAATTTTAATATGGGCATGGTCAGTCATGACGCACCATTATGTGCATCATGACGGACTGTATACTTGCGTCGGGACGGACCATGTGTCAGTCACGACGGACAGTGTAATTTTTTTGGAAAATTTTTATATTGGTTCTAATAATTAATAATTATGTTCATATAAGTCATTCGTCATGATTAAACCTGTTTAATGATATAATTAGATTATGTCATAAAATCCCTAAGTAATATTTAAGTCATGAAATGCCTTCCATGTTCACAACCTCCGAGGTTGGTCATCACACCTTGCACGGGTTCAGGCCAAAGTCGGGCGTGCATTGTTGTATGTATCAACGTGTGAGGCAAGCGTTAATTGGGGACAAATGCGGGTTCAGGCCAAAGTCGGGCGCATTTGTAGTTCAATTGAACGATACGTGAATATCGTTGTGACTTAACCGTCCAAGCCAATCCGATTGGGGTTCGGGGCATAGTTAGGATGCACAAACGGAATTTGGATCATATGTGATATGGTTCAATACCGAAATCCTATAAAAGGTCAAGAGTCGCATTGGATGCGATTGGATTTTTCCTACCTAAATAATGAGATCTCATTTATCGGCCAAAGTCACTTGTGGGAGGATCATGAAATATGGGTCTTGACGTGTTATTGGATTAAGAATCCCGAATCAATATTAGAGTTATTGATTTGATAAAAGTAACATATTTCATATCATATAAGCATATCGAATAAGTAAAAATCCAACGCCCCCTCCCCCCCCCCCCCCCCCCCCCCTAAATTTGTTTGGTTCCGTTCCTGAGTTTAGTCACCACATTAAACTAGAGAAAGTAAATCGAACGCCCGTCTTCTAGAGAGATGCCACAAAAAGACAAGTCAACTGTAATGTTTGTTCCGCTAGCGGTGTCGATTATTGTTACCACGCTAAAGAGAGAAGAAATCACGTGATGGGAAAAGAATAAACCGGATAAATTACCATCATGTGACACATATGAATAATCTATTGTATGTGTCGATGCCTCGTCGAGAGATAATCGGTAGAAATAAAAAAGTTAGAGAAGCTTGTTTCACTGTCTCATCGAGAGGTAATCAAAAGATGTAGGGAGGTTAGAGAAAATCGATGTTTCTGCCGACAAACCAGTTGCTTCTGTTGACACATTTTCTCTCCAAGACGTAAAATTACAAATTATTGCCTATGTTGAGAAGCCTCTGCCCTTGCCGACAAGTTGTTGCTTATGTTGACAAGGTGTCGTGAATCTATTATGCATGTCACGATAACCATTAAGAAAGGAGAAGAAAAGTTTGGTGTCGTGAATCTATTATGCATGTCATTTATAACCTACATAATTAAATTATAATTGCCTCACACTCAACCAACTAGGTTATAGTCCCATTGGCGGTTATTATTTAAAATTATTAAAATAAAAGTTATTTCAAAATTAAATTATAATATTATGGTAAATATTATTGATATAACTGGACTATGAACCTGTTTCGGATCGGGTATACCTCATTCATGCCATATTCGTATCCATGTCGGGTATTTCTAATCGATAATACCCGCCCACGGATAGGTTTAAACAGGTATTACGTGATATGTCCGGATCAGATATCCGTTAGACACGAGTATTATCCAACTCATTGACATCCCTACTCGAAAGAGGAGTGAGGAGATGTCGTTTTAAAGGGTTCGTCGGCATGGGAGAGTAGAGCGAGGAGGTGCTGCTTCTAGGGTTCGTCGGCTTTGGAGAGAGAGGAGCTAGGATGTGCTGATTTATTTATTTTTTTAGAGCAAAAAATATTTGAGCCCAGAAAAATGGTAATCCGAAGAGAGGATCCACCCTTTTTTTTTCCCGAGAGCCCACAAAATACTTTTGAGCCATCTTTTGATTATAGTATATGTTTGTCGTGTAGTAGACGAGGGTGAGACTTCTTCACAAGTCATATGAATAACATTCTCGCATTCCTCCCGTCATTGTTATCTTTAACATACATTTTATATAAAATTTCAGTGATAATGGATCACATTTTATACATTAACAATATTACTTTGACTCATGGTTAATCAAACTAAAATTTAACTCAAAAAGAGAAGAAAACTGAAAGGGCCTTGTATAAGCCAACACAACATAAATTAAAAACAACAAATGAACACTTTAATTACCAAAATCATAACACCTTTTTATCTCAGAAAATTACCAAAATCCAATTAGCAGTCAAAATGTTCCTAAATCATTACAAATACAAAAATTATACCCAAATCCCTCTACCTCTAATTCCCAAAACCTAACTTTCTCAAAAAAAACCTTACATGCACATATAAATTCTACACCCTAAATTATATAATTCACACATTACAAAATTTCACCACTCCAAATTAAATCTCTACAATTCTTTCTCTTTATCATTCAACGCCTCAGCAGCCTTCAGCAACAAATCCAATGGCCTATGAACTTCAGGCTTATAAAACTCATCACGACCATTATTATTATTATTATTATTATTATTATTATTCACCAAAGGCCCATTATTATTATTCTTTCTCTTCCCTTTCTCTCTCTTCCTCTTCACGCCGCACTTGCCACAAAACCATTTCCCCTCCGGCACGGACTCGCGAACCGGGTCCATGCAATAAATATGGTATGCCTCGTCGCACCCGTCGCAAAGCACGATCGAACTATCGTCCTTATCGCGGAGACAAACCCTACAGAGACAAGACGGGCAGTACCAACAATACCCCGTTTCTCTAATTTGCGTACCGGAACTTATCATGCATCTCGTCAGACATTTCGTGTGGTAATATTTATACGGGCACTCGGGATGCGCGCAAATTAAAAACTCTTTATCTTCCTCTTCTTTTCCGCCGCAAATTTTGCAGAGCATGTAAATCGCGGTTATGCATGGCTGTACCGAGTCGGAATCTCTGACGTCATCAGAGTCTGAATTTGAGTCGTGGTGGAGGTTTTGGGCCATGCAGGAAGAGCAATACCAGTGGTTATTCGAGGGGTTTACGATTAGGGGGTTTATGCATGATTTATGGTAACCTGTGTTGCAACCATTGCAATTAATTACGCCCCAATTCGGGGTTAATTCGGTTCGGCAATGGTTGCAGGTTCGGGTCGGGTCTGGTTTGGTTCGGGTTGTTTTTTGCGAGTTTGGCTTTACTCGAATACCAACCTGTTTTTTTGGGTTGTAAAATATGGATTTAATTAATTCTGATTTAAATATTATTGATGTAATTAGAAATAAATTCAAAAAAGTTTGTACCTCGGTTTCGATGTTATTTGTTGAAATTACGGAAAGACTATTTGCGACTCGTACCATTTCTCGTCCAACTCGTTCAAATGTCTCCCATAACTAACCAAATAAAACAAATCAATACATTAAAAAAACAACAAATTTTTTGAATTAAAAAAAAATGAAATAAAATAGAAAAAGTACCTTTCGCAAATCGCGGATGAACATTTGAGGGGATCGCTCATAATCTCCATTCTTCAATTTTGCGTCGATTTCGCTAAAATCAAAGAATTGTTGATTTTGCCCCTCTAAATTTCCATCTCGAAAAGAATTGCGAAGTAAATCGCATAACGCCGCGAACTTCTCCGAGATTAGCGTGTTTACGAGGGCTTCTTTGCACTTCTCCCCCGTCCTTCCTCCAGAACTCTCCTCTTGCTTCTACACCATATAAAACAAACATGCATATGAGAACTTAAATATATTAAGCATATATAGAAAACCCTAATTAAATATACTTCACACGAAGGATATACCTACGACTCAGTAATTCTGAAAACCTTAATTAAATATAGAAAATAATCAAAAATGTGCAAATTAGAGAGAACAAATTTTACATACCAGTAAGTTACCGGTACCGGTACCGGTACGAGAAGAAAGGGCCCGCAGTATACAACTGTGGACCCCACCGTCCTCACTTCCACTCGGCAACATGTTCTCGAGAACGCATCGCCAACTCTCCCACTTGTTCTCGTCCCTGCCACTCCCACTCCCACTCGCACCAGCCTCGAGATCCGCGCCAGAACTCACCTCCGCCTCGTAATCCGTGCCATAGCTCTCGGACTGGTAAGAAGAAGAAGAGTCCTCGTCACTCTCCTCGATTCTCTTCTTGATCTTATTCCTCTTCCCACTCGGCTTGGCGGCACGGGACTTATTCTGGCCCTTGTGTCTGAGATTGGCGGTGATTTCGTGGACGACGTGATCGGGCACGTTGGGGCATTTGCGGACGTCGGTGTGGCCGACGAGGTGGAGCTTCAATCTGGTGACGCCGCCTCCGTGGCGTACCAGTCCGCAGTAGTTGCACCGCCAATGCTGCTTCAACCCGTTCAGCATCTCGCCGTGCTTCCACCCTATGTCCTTCCCTTTCCTCTTTGCTGTTGCGGCGGCATTTGAGACCTGGATTGAAATTTGAAAATCGAATTGGGATTTGTGTTAGATTGGCTTGAAATTGGGTTTTTGGGGTTCTGGAAATTTTAGGGTTTTTTACAGGATTTTATTCTGTTAGGTTGAGTGATTCTGATAAAAAATGGTACCGGTACCGATAGTTTTGGATTGGAATTAAGATTGTAAATCACGAAATTTGTACTGATTTGGGCACAAATTTGGTATGTATGAAGCTGAATATGAGAAATATGAAGAAAAATTGTAAAAAAAATTGGGATTACCTCGGGATGATTAGGATTTTGGGTGTTGGTTCTTCTCCTTTTATAGGTGAGAAGCTTTTCATCCATGAATTCCTCATTGGAAGTATTCTTCTCTGTCGACATTTCGCACAAAACCCTAACTTTTTGAACTATTCTAATTGAGCTCTCAAGGGTTTAATACACTAAAAGATCAATCTAAATTTCTCAATTGCAGAAGAAAAGGTAGAAAAATTCAGAATTTTGGGTCGGTACAAACAGGAACACACAGCAAATTTTCCAGATTGAAACCAAAAAATGGATAAAAATTGGGGAAAACAGGTTTGTTGCACCCCCAAAATCGTACGGTACCGGAACAGAAAAACGAGGATCTTACAGGAATTCCCGAGAAGCAATAGAGAAGCTGAAGAGATAACAATGGAGATTGAAATTTGAGAGAAAAAATGAGGTATAAAAAGAGGGAAAGGGAGACGGTACCGAGATGAAATAAGGACAGAAAAGATGAAACGGCCTTCTTGTACCGAGGTGTTCTTTGTGGTTCAATGTTTGTCTTTTATTTTTTTTTATTTTTTTTGCTTTCCTTTTTCAATCCTTTTTATTAAATTTCGTAACAAGAATTTTGTCATTTACTCTGAAATAAAATATTTGAAAATTTGGTTTTGAAATTCTCCCAAATTGATGATTAATTCTTTCTTATTTTGGATTGAATTTCAGTAAATCTTTGATAAATATTCTTAAATATTATTTAATTTTTTAGAATTTCAGTAAATCTATGATAAATATTATTTATTTTTATTTCTGGTTTCTGGTTTTATACCTTCATATGTTGAATATAATTTAAGGAGAGATAATCTTTAAATGGGTTGGCTCAGTTAAGCCCAACAATGAAATTAAGGCCTCATATATAAATTAGTCTAGTAATTGGGCCTAATGTTAATTTATTTGGGTTTGTGGTTGTTCTTGCATATATTCTAAAAAATGACAACAATACCATGTTTATATAGCCATTAATAATAATAATAATAATTGTATATATTTTTAGTAAGAAATATATGAAACTTACACTCGTCCAGCTATCTTCCTCGTCACGCCTTGGGATGGTTGACGAACCCGAACCCGACAGCCAATGAGCTGTGTATCCTTTGTTAGTGTACATTTTGCAGCTCATATTGTCGAGGATGTCCCGACCCTAGAGAGATAAGATCCGTTCAATGTGTTACGATGATATGTCATGAATTAATAACAAAATTATGCTACTAATTTCCATATATGTAAGATTTATTGAAAACGTAAAATAATATTTTAACAGGAACGATTTTATTAATACCTTGTTACGAAAACATTTGAACGCGGTTAGAAGAGAATTATTTCCAATTCCTCTCATGCCAAAAAAATATAAGGTAAAGAGAGATTTCTGCAAAAAAAATATATAAGGTAAAGAGAGATTTTTTTTGGTTTCCAAAAAACAAAAAAATATTGGGGATCCAATATTAGGGAATCAGCAAAAAAATTATTGTTTAATCTAATTTTTGCAGCGAGATGGTTACATACAAGTTGGGAGATATGATGTGTGTGTGTGTGTGTGTGTGTGTGTGTGGGGGGGGGGGGGGGGGGGGGGGGGGGGTTAAGAGAGATTTTATAAGAAGAATATGATAGATTATATTAGGTAGGAGGGAAAGACGACAGGTTAATCGGGAGATAAATAAGGGATGGCCGTGATGGTGAGTGATCACTAGGAGATGGAAATGAGATTATGAAGTTGGTGGAGATATGTGTTAAGAGGTTGTGTGAAAGGGGGTGGAGGAGAGATGGGCCGGTTGACGGCGACAAGAATGAATCAGAAGTTTAAGGAGGAAGTGAAAGGGGAAAAGGAGAAGAGATGTACATGTTGGCGGCGATGAATGAACTAGGGTATGGGGTTATATATATGGAAATATGATTGATACAGTCTCTCGTGATCCGTAGGATTAAAAATGAACGGTCATCTTTTCCTTGATTTTGATAAACATGAGTATTTTCAGTAACAGTAAAAGCTACTCGAAATCTACGCCGTCCAATATAGATCAAAAGGATATTCTCATTGCAAACCCTAATTAGATAACAAATCCTAGTAGCATTTTTCTTTCCGCCGCCAGAAAATTTGAAACAATAAATTGTTTTACATATATAACAATTTCACATTGAATTACACATTGTAATTCTTAAAACATATTAATATTGTTTCTCGTGATCCGTAGGATTAAAAATGGACGGTCATCCTTTCCGAAATTTGGATAAGCACGAGTATTTTCAATAACAGTAAAAGCAACTCAAAATCTACACCCTCCAATATAGATCAAAAGGATATTCTCAATGCAAATCCTAATTAGGTAACAAAACCTAGAAAATATGTTTTTTTTTTTTTCGCCGCCAAGACACTTGAAACAATACTTTTTTTACGCATATGACATTTCACATTGAATTACACATTATAGTCCTTAAAACATATTAATATATTTTCTTGTGATCCGTAGGATTAAAAATGGACGGTCATCCTTCCCATTTTTCTTTCCGCCGTCAGGACACTTGAAACAATGAATTTTTACATATATAACAATTTCACATGAATTACACATTATAATTATTAAAAGTATTAATATATTTTTCTTGTGATCGTAGGATTAAAAATGGACGGTCATCCTTCCCTAAATTTTGATGAGCACTAATTGTAAAAGTAACTCGAAATCCACACCCTCCAATATAAATCAAAAGGATATTCTTAATGCAATCCTGATTAGGTAGCAAATCCTAGACAAAAATGTCATATTTCTTTTCGCCGCCACGATACTTGACACATAAATATTCGACATATATAACAATAAATTACATATTAATATATTTTCTCATGATCCATAGGATTAAAAATGGACGATCGTCCTTCCCTTAATTTGGATAAGCACAAGTATTTTCAGTAACAGTTAAATCAACTCGAAATCTACACCATCCAATATAGATCCAAAGGATATCCTCGTTACAAACCCTAGACGAATATGTCATTTTTCTTTCCGCCGCCACGACACTTGAAACAATACTTTTTTTACATATAACAACTTCAAGTCTCGAATCACACATGAAACCCTAAAAAATTCTAAACCTATTTGACGCCGCCCACTTCAAACCCTAAAAATTTCTATAAATATACCAACTTTGAACCTTGATTCACACAATCATTTTCAAACCCATGAGGCTATTGCCTGTTCCTCTCGCCGCCACCCACATGAAACCCTAATTAGTTTTCCTATATATTATTCTTCAAACCTCACATCCCACATAGCCATTTTTAAATCTATTCTCCTGTAACAAAAAGGAACCTAAAACCAGTCGTCATTTTCTACTTGTAATATGCGGCCTCCAGATCTCGGCAACGACTTCAGTTCGGTTTCACTACCTCAACAAATGGTAGCAATTTTGGCTTGGGAGGATTTGGAAATAATTTTATGGGCGATTAGTCACTTCAAAACAAGGTATATACTTTTTTAATCTCAAGTTAAAAAAAACATTGCAGACTTCAAAGTATTATTGTAATTTCATACATAATCATCCCAAACATCCTTCCAATTGAAATTGTTTATTTCCGTTGCCAGTGGCCCGTCCTCGTACCCATCACCGGTACGACCTTCTTTTTCTCGACTTATTTGAGGAAGAATATTCAAAATCGAGGAAGAAACTGAATGGCAAAGCGATTCACCAGTAAAGAGAAAGGAAAATTTGGTGTTGTCGCAATGTCTCTAGGAGAACTGTTATCAGGGAGAAGAAACTGGAAAAATGGCAAAGCTATTCAGCACCAAAAATAAAGGAAAAAAAAGAAGAGAGAGAAATTAAAGAACCATAATGGACTTTTTGGGTACATTTAATCGTCGTGATGTAATTTAATCTGTTAAAAAAATAGTGTTTGTAAATGTATATGAGTTTATTAATGTAATATATTATACACCTTGGTATTTCTGAAACAATCAATTGTGCAAATACATTCATAATCTATTATTTCTGAAAATTATTTACGAATCATACAAGCAGATATTTACAATCAAACAAACCCAAAATAAAACGACGAAAAGTTATCATCCCTTTGCAAAGATCTATGTAGTAACCTCCAATGAGTCCATGTGATACACCTGGTTGGTACAACAAATAAATTTAATCAATTAAAAATTCTTCAGTATCGTCGGTACCGAACAAATTGGTACGATGCATATATGAAACATAAAATATTCATGCCTTAATTTCTTTATTGGTGAGACCAACAAATAATTTGCCTTGAGAATAAAGAAGAGAGGTTATAATCGCTTCGCATTTGATCGACGCAACATCTCTTATCTCCAATTCGGTCTCATTTTTCAACACCTCCTATTTTATAGATTATTGTTAGAACTATAATTACAACTTTGCCCCTGTAATAAAAAGTATCAGTACCTGTATATGTACGGTTTTGTCCAAACCACCCGTAAATATCCAGTTACGATCCAAATGGAGAGCATAAATAGCACTGTTTTTAATTTTCTCTGACCGCACTAGTGTCTCATTCCTCCATATCTAATTTGCAAACAAATAAACTAATGTTAATAAGAGGGTAAATTCGACATTTTAATATTTTCTGGCATTTTTAACGAACCTTTAAATAACCATTTTCGTGAGAAGAAACAATGGAATTATCTTCACCGAGAGAAAGAGACAAAACTGGAGTGGATAAATTTGCATTATGATTAAGATCATTATTTTGGGCCAAAATGCAAAAATTAGTGTGGTCACTAATCCACCATAACCGAATCGTACCGTCCCAACTACCACTGTACAATATACCGTTTTGTACTTGCAGACACGACACTGTCGACTTGTGTCCTGTCATTGTACTCACAAGCTTTTCGTCCTATCGGAAAAAAAAAAATAATATAGTTATTTATTATCTAGAAAAATAGGGGCCTTTTGGCAAAGTTACCTCTAAAGACCAGGCTTTGATGGATTTGTCGCCGCTGCCAGTGTAGAGAAAACCGGTACCAGAAAAGGCGAAAGAGTGGATCCCACTGTACCGCCAGTCATTTTGTTCGTGCCAGTTTTTAAATGGCTCCGAGCCCTCCAGAATGGTACTGATTTTCCACATGAAAATTCCACTACCAGAGTCTCCAGTTATGATAAAGGACTCGCTTTTGACGGTAATTACGAGCATTGCCATCACTTTGTGGTCGTGCCCTCTCAAGGTTTGCACATGTGAAAAATCCTAACAGAAAAAAGTAAAATAAGATATAATCTAAAATAAATATATTTACTGGGTGATAAAGAAAATAATATACCTTTAGGGTCCACACGTTTATGGTCTTGTCATAAGAAGAGCTAAAAAGAAAATCACCTACAAATAATAAAATAGAATTTCAAAATCATAAAAAGGGGAATAAATATCAAAGATTTCGAATTTGAAATAACGAATAAAATTACCTCCAATTGTTAATTCTGAAACGCAATCACGATGCCCTTTAAGTGTACCAGTTGTCAAATCACCGGTACCAGTCTCTTTTAATGAACCATTCTTCTGGCTCGTATCACTGGTACCGATCTCGGTACCAGAGGAATTTAAATCTTTCTCCAAATCCTCTTTCTTATCCTTAATCTCATAAAAAGTTGCAAGAAGCAAACAACAGCTCTCTCCCTCCTCTTTTGCTTTCAACGAATCACACGACACCACATCAGCAATGGATATTTTCAGAATTAATTGTTGAAATTTTTTGAATAAGTCTACAACTCGAGGCCGGTTTTTTGGTTCGTAACTCAAGCATGATTCGATTATCCCGATTAAAGATTCAAACTTGGTACCAATTATCAAGTGTTTTAATTTCTCCATTACTTTTCTCTTCCAATCTTCATAAAATTCAGTATTTGAATTCTCAATTAATTCCGAAATAATTTTATTATCCCCAATTAAAAGTGTAATTATTAAACACGCTAAACACCAAACATCTGAACTGTATCCAGTTAATCCATCAGGTCCAAGATCTTCAATACATGGACCTTTTTGTAAAACGTGCAAGAGTTCAGGGGGTAATAATAAAGTTTCAGTCTGGGATAAACTCGTAAAATCACCTTTATTAGAAACCTCTTTTAATATTCTACATAAAACTAAAACTCTATTTAAATCGAGCATAACATGCCCAAATTTGTCAAAATAAAAGCAATCAAATCCAAGGCAACCTAGAGAAATCCCATTTAAATGCAAATTGGTCATAATTTCGCACAATTCCCTGCAGAGTATTCCAATTTGAAAAATCGATTCTTTATCCTTATCCACCTCCTCTATCTTTGAGAAATCATATTTGAGATCAAATTTTTCACAAACCAAGTAAAGGTTTGAATTTTGTTCATCTTTTATATCCATCCAAAGACCATGAATTTTGCAAATACCACGTTTTAGAATTGAACTCGCCTCCAAAAGAAAATGCAATTCATTTCTTGCTTTATCTCCTAAAAGATTATCGATGTTTAAATGGTAAAAGAAAATAAAAATGAATTAATTGTAAATTTTTGATTACTAACCTAATTTCTCAATTGTGTTCATCATGCGAGATATATAACTTGGTCGAAACCATTCTGATTTCTCTTCACCAAAAGATTCAGCCTTTAGTTTAAAAACACTAACAGTTTGTTTCTCCTTGCAAAACCATGGGCTTCCAGTACTCGAAACGAACATTCCATATGCAATTTCATGATTTTCATCTCCTTTTTCTTCCAAAATTACCAATTTTTCTGGCAACACATAATTTTTCCAGAAATTCGAAAACAGATTTTGTTTGCTCCAACTTAAAGGAAAAACGGCATCGAATTTATCAAAATCACGCTTAGAAAATTCAGTTCCAGTGTTGGGTCTTTCTCGTTTGCTTCCATCTCCCACAGAAGAGGGAACAAAATGGAGAAGGTCGAGGTTTTTAGGAAGAGACGTCGGACCCAATTGCCGGTCGAAGGGGACGAGTTGAGTGCAAGATGGACAACGGAGAGAGTTTGGGGCAGATGAGAGAGGAGGCGGCAACAAGGGGATGCACACGTGGCAGATGGAATGACCACATGGGAGGACACGTGGCACGACGGCCGTCGAATCGTACGGCTGGAGACATACCGGGCACTCCGGCCCGTCGGAGTCTTCCACCGGAGAAGAAGGCGATGCAGGAGGATGCATTTCAGAGTATTGTATTGCAGGGTTTGCTGGTTCCGGAATTAATGTTGTATTGCATATTATATTATATTATTAATAGTTCTAATCGGTAACATTGGGCTGTAAAATCCCGCTTCCACGTCGCAGTTACTGTAGCGTCGTAGTTACTGTAGCTCCTCTAAATATAATCCCTTCTTTTCCTCTCCTCTCGCTTCTCCTCCTGCTCTTTTCTTGCTCTCATTCTCTCATAAGAACACCCAAACGCCAAACCCGCGAGTAAAATCCTAGCTCCGCCAGAGGGAAAAGACGAGTTTTGTCTAACTGAGACTACACCTCGCCAATTGCGCTAATGGACCCCGTAAAATCATCATAGCAGAATGCAGCCCTTTTTCCTTGCTTTACAGGCTTCCACGTTCATCTCTTTGCTGCCGTCCGAATTGTATTTCGTTCTCTTCGTCGCAGCCGATGATTTTCCCTCAAAAGATAGAAAACCCCCCTCGCTTTCGCTATTCTCATTTCAAAGAATCCCGAGCCCTATCGGCTGAAACGCCATGAATAGAGCGGAGAGAGCTGACCCGCTGTCGGCGCAGGCCAGACGACAAACCAGCGAACGACGGCGGGAGAATCTCCTTTCTCTGGCTACGTCGCCGCTTGCCGGAACGAACGGTGACGCAACACGCAGCGCACGGCATGATAGGTTTTTGTTCTCTCTCTGATTTTTGTGCCGTTTTGATGCTTTTCTGTGCATATTTCACTTTTTTGCTATGATTTGGATTTCTGTTCCAAAGAGAAATGTTTTCGGTCAAAATTGTTATACTATTTTGGTTAATTCCTCGATTTCGTTTTTCTTCTCTTGATTTCATTTTGCCCGTAGGTACTGGAGGCACCTGAAGGCGATACTAGAGGAACGGGCACATCTCAGCTGGTACATCATGGATGCAAATGGAAGCACAAATTCAAGCGAGAGAAGAATGGAAGAGTAATGCCTTTCATCCTAAGATATGTCAATACTTGGGAATTTTTGATGTGCCATTTATATCGACTCTAACCACGATTGATGAAATCAAAATTCTGCCTTTTGAAGGTTACTTATTTTTGAATTAACATATATATTCATCAACAATACAAAATTCAGATTGAATGTCTTAGGTGTCGAGATCCAAGCAGTTCAATTATGGAGATTCTGGCAAACCAGTTGAGGATGAGAGTACTATTATTGATGAAGATTATTTTACGAATTAAAAGAATCATGTATGGATTCCTATATCGACTCAATTCCTGATGCAGCAGGTTATCGAACAAAGTAATTAACTACAATTATAGAGGTGAATTTGATATTTTACTATTTTTTAAAAAGGAAAAGGTGTAGGCCTTTCGTTTTAGACGAAACCTGGACGAAATTATTGGTTTCTTTGTGTTAATTTAATTATTGGTTTCTTTGTATAAATTAGGATATTGAAATTTAGGATATTGTCTTACAAAATGTCGATTCCTTTCTATTTTTTTAAAGCTTATTTCCATTCATTTGAACTAAGTTTTTAATTGAATAAAAAACCAGGGGGTATTTTTGTAAATTATACAGGTTTTCAAGGGTGCTTTGTTTGCCAAGTCCAAAGCCAACGAAATTACTGCCCATACCGGTTCGTTTTTATTTTGGCAAAACGTAGTTTGATTCATTTCGAATATTTCATTTTTATAATATCAAATTTCAATTTTGTATATAATATTTCAATAACTTATATCTGTTAATTTTTTCTATTTTAGAATGAATCCCAGAGAGATATTTATCTCGCCAGGCCCTGGTAAAATTTATTTTACTTCAATCGTACAAATATATTTATCTTATAATATAGTATTAATAATATACTTTAATTACAAATTAAGGCGCGCCACAAGATTTGAGAATTTCATTAGAAACGGACTTGGAATTGGGCCCCACCATACTGTTATTTCCTGTTTGCGTGGGGTCGCAATGTATCGGAGTAGCCTTCGACGGTAATTACTTTTTATTTTTTTCTTCCCAAATATATATATTTATTTTTTATTTTTAAGAACTGAAAATGTCTTATTTACCCTTCCAGAAATTAAAATAATATTTTATTTACAGTTGCAATGGCATATACACTTGGCGTTGGAGAACATGACTTCTTTGTTCGAATCAATAGCAAAAACAACTGACAAAAAATATAAATCTTCTAGAAGCCTCAATGAGGTTATTTTCTCTTTGAAGAAATTACGCAAAATAGCAGGTAGATATTTTTATTTGATTTTAGGCTTTTGGATTTTTTTGATGTATTTTAATGTTTTGGTTTCTCTTTTCTCTAGATTTGTTTGATATACTGTTGAAGGCGATAATTTCGGCATGGGACGAAGGAGAATTGGTTCAGTGTGGCTTCACATCTCATGAGGTATTCGCGTTTTATATTGAGATTTTGCAGGGATATATGTGAAATTTTATCAATGTTTTAAATAGCGTGTAGCGGCACGCAGCGTTTCTGACATTTGATTTAGCGGTTAGCGTTAGCGGGCGATATAACGCCGCTTCACCATCGCAGCGGAGTTTGATCAAAATTATTATTTTTATAATACTAAATATGCATATAAACATAATTTAGCGGCCCAATATTATAAACAAAATTATATCAAATGCTTATTTATATCAACCTCACAAACTAACATAAATTAAAAATTCATCTCTAAGAAAAATATATTATTATTATTATTATTACTTTTATTTTTATTTTATTATCATGTTGTTTGTAATTATAATAATGCTAATAATAGTTGTTGTTGATCTTATTCTTCCTATAATAATAATAATTATTATTATTATTATTATTATTTAATAACAATAATTATTATTGTATAATAATCATATTAATTATTATTATTGTTATTATTATTTAATACACATAATAATAATAACAATAATAATTATTATTATCATTATTATTATTTATTATTAATATTATTTAATAACAATTATTATTATTGTGTAATGATAATAATGATTATTATTATTGTTATTATTATTTAATAACAATATCAATAATAATAATAATAATTATTATTATTATTATTATCATTATTATTATTATTATTAATATTATTATTCGTACTATTACTATTATTATTACTATTATTATTTTATTATATTTTTATTATTACTATTGTTATTATTAGATTTAACATTATTATGATTTAATAATAATAATAATAATAATAATAATAATAATAATAATAATAATAATAATAATAATAATAATAATAAGCACGCTATAGCGCCGCAACGACCGCTATATTTGAACGCTTCATGCTATAGCAGTTCGCTATAGCGTTGCAGCGGAACAAAATGCTACAGAGCTAAATTCCGAAGCGATGCAGGAATTACCTCCTAAATTCCGCTATAGCGCGCTATAGCGCCGCTGAAGCGCCGCTATTTAAAACACTGAATTTTATGATTAATATAAAACTGAAAAAGGTAACAAAATAGATGCAAGCATTTAACAATGGAGGATCGAACAAAAAATTCCTCTTCTTTCGGCTGGTATTTTTGAAACAACAACTTATGAGAAGGGTGAATTTGATATTTTTAGATTTTAGAAAAGTATTTTTGATATTTTGAAATTCGTAGAGCACATTTGTTATTTTTAGGGTTTTTAAGCTATTTCAGAAATTTTTGGCTTTTACAGGGGTAATTCTGAAATTTTCAGATACGAGAAAGATGTTTTCGGATAGTTCTACATCTTGCGCAATGTGCGAGTTCTTCTGAATATCGGGGTATTTTTCAAATTTTATATTTTAATAATGTAATTTTGAAATTTTCATATTCTAGAGGGGTGTATGTGCTATTATCAGATTTTATGAGGGTATTTTTGAAAATTAATGAAATTAATTAAGGCTAGATATTATTTAATTATTGTAATTTATCTCATTATTAAAAATTGGGTAAAATAATATATTATCTTTTTTTGTTAATTGTTCGCAATTTGTATATTGCTTCTTTGCATCTATAATTCGTTGATATACAAATTATATACAATGTAAGAAAATATTTTTCTAACATAAATTTTTGACATTCGTAAAATACGCAGCATTTAGTTGTCTCTATTATATCACAAAATATGTTCCTGTTGGCTGTTGCGATTCATCCAAAATTACTCACACCAAACATGCAAATCAGAAGAAAGTACGTATTTTTTTTTTTACAACGAACCCGCGCAATTGCGCGGGTACTATGCTAGTTATAATTATTCTAATGCAACTGGGCTCTTCTCACAAAAAAAACTGGGCTCTTCTCCCACAGAATCGACAGACACAACTGCATCATCCAAAACACAACAATCAGCCACCTCGCAAGCACCAATTGACCCCAAGACAGCCTCAAAGAAGGCTGCCACTAAACGAATTGTCCAAATGTATACAAAAAAAATCCAATTTGACACAAAAAGAAAATAATAACCAAATACTAATTGCGATTTTGTTATATCCAAAAAGCTCCGCAGCTAAATGAAAAGGAAAAAAAAAACGAATCGACGAAAAGACAAGCATCCAGGAAATAGTACTCAGGTATGACATGAATCAATTATTAATAATATTAACCAATTCTTAAACTAATTCAATCCAACAACAACAACACTTTCAGGCCAGAATCAGACAACGCATGAAGAATCCGTGTATACTTGGGACGTTCACGCAAAAATATGTCCGTCACAAACATTTTGAATATATGTAGCTATTTGTGTTTCGTTATGACTATCGTACTTTTGTTTCTACTGACTGTTTGTGTATGAAACGTGATGAACTTTTGTTTAATCCATGGACAAAACGTCTTCAGTTACTGTCATAGTATGACTAATCACTGCCAATTCTCTCAAACAAATGATGTATCGAATCTGTAACATTTACTAACTCATAACATTATGATCAATGAAAATTGAACTTATGCGAATATACAAATCCAACCATGTTCTTTCACGCCAATTCAACAAAATGAAAACACTGAACCAAATTCCAAAAATACTTTCTTGGCCCAAACACACCCGCGCAATCGTGCGGGCCTTAGGCTAGTATACTATAATACAAATAATGTGAGAAATATGATAAATTGAAATAACATATTTTATTAGATTTTTCATTTCATTTAAAATGGATTTTGATCTGCCTATTGTTCGCAAAAATTGGTTTCAAAATTTTTTAATTTAATGTGGTTTTAATGTACACATTTTCGAATGATCTCTACTAAACTCCTTTTCACACTTCGTCTGGTATTTTTTAGGGGGAATTACTTGTATATCCTTACTTAACACTTGAATAACAAATTTATTCCTCTAAAATTTTTATTATCAAATTTATCCCTTCTAAATATAATTGGTATCAAATTTACCCAAATAAAACTTACAAATATCAAATATATCCAATCTGTCAAACTTCTGTTAAGTTAACCATAATTTTAAATTGAAACCCGAATTAAATAATAAACATTAATTTAAATGACCATATTGCCCCTCTTAACTAGTGTTCAATTAAACCATCCATCCAACTGGAGACCTTCTTTCTCTCTCAAACCCAACAACAACAAAACCTGAAACGAGAAATGTTCGATCAAAAAATCTTGTTGAGTAAAAGAGAAACTCTCTCTTCTCCGCTCTCCACCTCCCACATCTCTAAGCCGCCTTGCTCAGCCAAGTTCCGCATTCACAGTGGTTGCAAGAACACCCCACCTGTACCAAATCGGAAAAAAACAAAATATTATAAAAAAAATCATAACAAGTCAAAATTTCCAAATTTCATAACACACTCGTAATTAACCCTAATTAAGCTATAATTGATCTTCAATACATCTGAAATCAATCATAATTCAACGTAACCAATCCCAAATTAGCCCTAATTAAGATATAATCGACCTTAATAAGGCTAAAATGAATCTTAATTCAACATAACTGTTCACAAATTAACACTAATTATGCTTTAAGTAATCTTAGCCCACCTGAAATTAACTTTGTATTCAATAAATAAAAATTTATAACTCACAAGACATTGGCAGAACTCTTTTTGGATGACCAATCACTTGTTGGACTAGTCTTATCCTCTCTTCTTTGCTGATAGCTTGTTTTGGATGATCGTGCTGCACTCCTGTGTCATTGCCACATACTCCAAGCCGCTTGCAGGCCAGAGGCTTGCATTAAGGCACGGTGACAAATGGTGGAGTATTCGGGTGATTGTGAAGCCTACCAACCGTAGATTGATATCAATTTTGGATCGCATGGTTGAGTAGTTCTTACATGCCTTATTTTCCTCTGTTTCGCGATCCAAAATATCTCAATCTCGTCAGCATTCTCATTCCGTCGTTGCTTCAACTGCTTGGTTGCTTAGCGTAGCCCCTTCTAAGACGCTCCAGGACTGACCGCTTGAGAGGCGATATGATATCTACTAGTTTAGTCTGTACCCATCATTTGCCTACAAGAGGTGAAGTTGCAAAATTCATGGAGGCATGGATGTGGAAAGGGCAAATCATGGCGAAGAAGATTGGGGTGAAAGGAAGATAAGGTATAATTGTCATTTCAAATATTTTTCGTTAAACATAACAGCAAACGTTAATAATGGATAAATCTGATATATCTCAAGTTTTGAAGGATAAATTCGATATTTGTAGTTTTGGAGGGATAAATTTGTTATTTTAAATTTTAGGAGGGATATATAAGAAATTGCCCCTATTTTTTATTAGTAACTTTGACATAGCTCTATAATATCGGCTAGGTTTTTGCGGCCATCCAACTACCCATGAGTCCGTAACCTATGAATATTGGGAAGTGTATTAAATTTTAAATGTACAATCAATATTCAATATTTCCTCCAATATTTCATCGAAAATCTAATGTTCATCTCTAATACAACTCATGGAACTAACAGTTTACTCTCTCTTTTTCTCAAAAAGTCTTGTTAGAAATTAGAATGTAAAACTTGCATGTCATTATATATTCACAACAAATCATGCGTTACGCATGAAATAAGCAAGTCATAAACTTCGCATGTTGTGGCTAAAAGCAAACATAATCATAGCATTTCAAAAAAGTCGAATTCATAAATAATTGAATACTTAATAGTTAATGGGTCAACTAGAATATAAGAGACAAGACACGATTTTGCTTCGTACCATTATAACTGAATTAAAACTAAAAATTACGAGAGATGATATTTTGTATCTTGTTTGACTATTAAGACTCTCTTCGTATTATTAGTTATGTTGCACGGATACGGATACGGGTATCGTATCCGATACGATATCGATACGGCGATATGATAATTTTCAAAAAATCACGAATACGAATACAGCTATATAATTATTATTTTAATATATTTATATTGTATATAAGTAATAAATTAATAATTTTTAAATTAAATATCACGACAATAAAAAAAAATCAACATAACAATATAAGTATCACAAAAGTATCCTAAATTTATTATAAAAGTATCCTAAAACTAATTTTGAAGTATCCTAGAAATATTCTATATAATTTATTTAAAAATATTATGAATCAAAATATATAATTGTCCGAAATATCCTAAATGGAATATCTCAGCCGTATCATAAACGTATTCTAGCCGTATCATGCCGTATCCCCGCCGTATCCGAAAAAAATAAATATTAAAATAATCGGACGGCACGTGACGTATCCGAGCCGTATCGTACTCGTATCCGTATCGGATACCCGTATCCTCAGGATACTTCTGCATTTTTGAAGTATCCGCGTAACATAGATTATTAGACAATTGTTTTTTAAATCAACCTCTTAAATGTGCATTAAAATTATCATAAATAAGAAGGTCCATCTTTAATGTGAAAATAATTTTATATTATGAATTAGGTAAATAATTATTATTAATGCTATTATAATAACAATAGTAATAATAAACATTATTATTATTATTATTATTATTATTATTATTATTATTATTATTATTATTATTATTATTATTATTATATTCTAAAGAAATGAAGTTTTGATTTTCTCAATAATTGTCTATATACACATTTTATTTATCATTTTTATTTTATAATCACTCCCTTAGTGGTGATGGAAAAAAATTTCTTCCCTTTATGAAAGAAAAACATTGTCTTGCAATAAGAGAGGAAATAAAAGCGACAAGAACGAGCAATCAAATTGATTTTCACAAATTCTTGCACATCAAACAAGGAATATCCAACATTTTCCTCTTGCACATCAACACAAGGAATATCCAACATTTTCCATGAAATTGTTGATTTTCCCTCGCATTCATGCAAATATAAAACGGCCCCTAATAACAAACCATACTATTATACTAAGCATCCAAACTTACATAAAAAAGAAGTCATAATTTAGAATAAAAAGCATCCAAAGTAATGTAAAGTTCCTTAATATATAAAACACAAGTGATTACGAGTTTACGACGCAATACGCTTCAGCAAAAATTGCACAAATAATTATATTAGCGATTCTTGAGCATTGTTTCAATTTTACGTAAATTAGAATAATCTATTTCACGTAATTCGATTCGAAAGAATGTGCATTGTTTTCATGTAGGGTCTTACAGGATCATTTTTTAAGGATTGGTTACGGATTATTTTTACTTCCTATAAATATATATATAATAAGTTATGCATGCAAGTATGTCAACTTACGATATTCAAACAAAAAGTCAGTATCGTTGTAGCAGGGCCCGCGAATTAATTTCGGAACCACGAAAACAACGAAAACAGAAGTTCAATATCGACAATAATTACAGAAAATCATAGCAAAATATATAAAATAAAAAAAAATTAAGACCACTAATTAACAAAAGCTAAAAATTCTATAGTTATAAATTCCTCTCACAAAAGAATTAATCCCCACACAAACAAGCCATCTTTTCCTCCCCCAAAACCCCTAATTAGATCAATTAATTAAAATTAACCCCTCCTCCTCCAGTTAAATTCCCCTCGTCAGAAGTAGAACCCGTTAAACCCTTAACACTAGCTCTAGACTCATTATTATTATTAATATTATTGTTATTCTTGTTACTACTACTATTATTATTATTGTTGTTTTTGTTGTTATTGTTACTCACATTGGCCTCGTCATTACTAGAGCTATGCTTATTCGACTTTATTTGTTTTTCCTTGCTAACCCTTTCAGAATTAGGGTTCGAGTTTAGATCTGATTCGAGCTTCCTTTTAAGTTTCTTCGAAACATTGTGTTGGTAATAATCGGGGTACGAAGCCGTGGGGTCCGCCACTAGGATTTTGTTGCTAGAGCTACTAGGGTTTGGTACGGGCTTCTCGTACGGTACGATAGCTTGTGCTGTATTCGCATTATTATTATTGGTATTGGGTTTTGGTGATGATATTTTTTTTCTTTTGAGTCTGTCTTCGTCCTGCCCCTGAATCGTTAACGAAATATTATTCGTTTGGAAGTTTTGCAAATAAGCCCAAGAAAGATGATAAATTCTCAATACGGTACCTTTTTGTTATGGAAAAGAGCTCTTTTACGATCCTTAGCTCGAGAAATAGCGTCCTTTATTCCCACATTATCCATGTATCCATATGGCCATAATTCCACCAACTATATTAAAAACACAAAATATACAACCTTAAATTATACCATAAAATAATACCAATATACCATTTATTAACTAATACCTCCATGTATAGCTTCCTACTTTGAGGACCCTTATCTTCATCCATTCCCTAGAATTAATAAATACAGTTTAAAATCATTACTCGTGATCAACTCGTAATTCGAATCGTTATTAAATATTAATAATAATAATAATAATACCTCGACGTATAAATCATATAAATCACAGATTTTATCTTCGAGAGAAATATCCATGGTAAATTTCCCTTTTATTGCACCGCTATTATACCCTATTTCTTGAAAATCATCTGCAGAACCGTCAATTTGTTGCTGCTCAGATACCTACAATCAAAATTAAAAAATAAATAAATAAATTTTACTGAAGCAAGAACATAATTAATTAATTACCTTGGATTTAAGAGAAGAAATTCGTGATTTAATCATTTCATTAATCTCCTTTTTTATTTGTTGAAACCTATCGGCTTTAACTTGTTTCGCCGAAAGCCCCAATTCCACCATTTCCTTTATATTTCTCTACAATCACAACAATAATTAATAAAAAAAAAATATTAAAAAAAAACCTAAATTTCTCTAGATATTTACAAAACAAACCTTTAACGTTTTGCGTTGAACGATGTGACCAAGAATGCCCATAAGTCTATCCATTAATTGCTCCTCCGAAACTTTATCTTGTCCAGCCTGAATTTCAAAAACTATTATATCAAATAACACCAAATAATTTAAATTATATAAACAAAATTAATTTTTTGAAAAAATCGTACAGATAATCTGGCGACTTTGGCGAGTTTGACTTTAACGTCTTGAGGCAATCTTCTTTTAATCACCGGATTTGACGGGTCCACCGGCACCTGTACCTCTGTACTCTGAGGCCGACCTAAATAAAAAATAAATCAAAATCAAGATCCATAATGCAATAAAAGTATTTTAAGAGGGTACAAATGTAAATATTACATTCTGCGACAATTTTTTCCAGATCTCTAATTGCTCTGTCGAGTCTCGATCCTTTCGGTCTTTCTCTCACCCCACCAATTGGTGTTTTCTATTAAAAAAATAAATAAATAAAATAATAAAAAATAATCATAATTACAATGTATTGAAGTACTTACCATAATGCTTCCTGAAGTGCTCGGTTCGGGAAATTCGCTACTTTTCTTCTCCTTTTTCAATTTCGGCTCGTTTTCACCATTTACGATTCTACCCTTGTTAGTTTCACTATTTGCAGGAGCGCTCTTGTCCTTTATGGCCAGAAAATTATTGTTATAATTATTATTAACCCTCGATTCGAGTGCAAGTACTGGTAACTCCTTGCTCGAGAAATTCTCTAAGCTTCTCTTGTGCGAAGAAGATGAATTAGGTTTGTTTTTAACCCGCGTGTTCTCGCCAGGTGGCGCGCTGGGATTGGCTTGTACTTTCTTATAATCATTTTCGGAGTGTACTCTGGTTGTCGAGTTCGAGTCTTTTCTTCTCCTTTTCTTCGGTGTTGGGTCTTTTGGCGCACTTTGCTCACTTCAAAAAAAATATTGCGAATAACAATTGTTTTAGAATTAGGATTTTTAAAATTTGAATTTAAGAATATTAATTTGCTTACATTTGTTCGAGTTTCCCTTTATTAACAAAATAACCAGTGTGCTTCGTTACCAAGTTATCAGCTTGAAAATACTCATCCTGTATGCAAAAGTTAAAAAGTTTTCACAAATTAACCAAAAAAAGATAAAATTTACAAAAAAAAAAACACAAAAAGAGTACAAATAAATATTTACCAATTCAGTGTCATCAATGAAGGAATCTTCGGTATCATACTGATCATCGTCAGGCACATCGAGCTCTTCTTCCTCATCACTGCTATTTCTCCCCTAATTAAGCAAGCAAACATAATAATTTGTGTAAATTCTTGATTTTTCAGGGTTAAGTATGCAAAAAATACTTGATTTGACAATATTTACCATGTAGAGGCGTTCGATTTTCTCGATGACCGAACTAAACCGATTAGTTTGAGGCGCTCCTTCAACTGGATCATCTTCTCCTTGTTTAACCTAATTATAAAATCAAATGAAAAGTGAAAACCTCGTATAAGCCTTGCTATGATTATAATGGAGTTTCTATAAACATTTCTCCTAATGAACAAGTTATCAATGCAAGTCTGAATTGGCATCTAGAAGTAAATTCAACAAATCCATTAACAGAAACAAAGGGGATAATCGATCATACCAAAGCAGATGGAGCGGGCTGAAGAGCAGGATCAGATTCTGCCAGATCAGCCTTAACATCCCCTTTCGGAGCCTGAACACTTTTAGGTCCGCCTGAATCCTTCACAAGTCTCTTCCACGAAACAATGGTCGTCTCTTCAGGCTTCAACTCCACAGTAAACCTCAACCTCTTCTCCTTCTGGTCCTCTTTGCTCCGATTAACGTTCGAAGAAGAAGCAGGCTGCGACGGCGCTTGAACTGGCGGAACTGGCGGAGCCGGAAGCGGCGGCGGCGGCAGTGCCGTCACCTGAACCCTAGCAGTTCCGACGGAATTCAACTTCTCATCCATTAGAAATTACGCAATCATTAAGCGGTGATTACAGTCGAGCTTAGGGTTTGATACGTTGATTTCAATCTACAGATTTTGTGTATTGTATTGCAATTCTATAGATTTTGTGAAAGAAAGATATATGATATTGTATTGTGGAGAAATTAAAGCGCTAACTGTCGTACGCATACTATTATTTTCATAACGACGGACCCACATGTCAGTCATACATAACTTGTACACCGGGTTTACCGTCATTTATAAGTTTAGTCTTTACAGACAGTTGAGTCTCTTAAGTTCTAGATGTCAGTGTGACATATGTCATAGACCTGGTCTATCTACGTTTATATGTTTTGTCCTTAAAGACCATTGAGTCGACAGTAAGGGAGGCGATCAATGTTTTTGTTGGACAAGTTTTGTGGGATCCACGTGTCGGTGATAGTGTAATGATATAACGGCTCCATTTGAAAATTCCATGCATATGAATAACTGGAATATCCAGTTGTTTTAACTGGAGAGGTTACTGTCCTCAATATAGACATAATTATATTCTTCGGCTTTTGTTAGATTCGATTATCCAAAGAAAACTAGTCCGTGACCGTGCACCGGTGAACCAACATAATTTAGATTACTGTCAGTGGGAATATTTTCTTACACTGAGTACATATGAATATTTATATTTATTGGGGTCTTTGTCGCCTTGTATGCTTTTTTAGGAACACGATCCTGTCCATTCTGTTAAATCTGGGTTCGTCTTTTTGGTAGATGGAATGCATAATTTTAGTAAACGGATATCTCCAGTTATTATTAAATGGAGATGATTTTCTGTATTGACATTCCTTGTATAGTAGAGTGGAGAATACTGGAGTGCTGCGAGACTGAAGACGAAGAGAGAGATTTCTATTTTGGGCGACCTGATCTTACAGTAATAACGGTTAGATTTATACTTTATATCTTCTGATTTTGTTATATTTTGTTTATTTTTGGTTATGCTGATGTGATTTTAGGGATTTTATGGGTCTGAATGTTGTTTAGTTATCTGATTTTTAGTTTTTAGGTTGAAATGTGAGCGAGGGTTTTAATGATAAATTTCTGATATTATTGCTGAATATTTACTATTAATGAAATGTGAAATGGGTTTTCATCTGAGAAATTTTATTTAGGGTTGTTTACTCAAAAAAGTTTTGGGTTTCCAAACGATCACCAAATATTGTGTTTTTCTAAGATTTATAGGGCTATTAAGTTCAAGTTTCGATCTTTATTCAATTTGCAAGTTTAATTATCATCATGCACTTATTTTTTTCCCTAATGCCGCAGATTCCTAAAGTTACTGAAAATTAGTGTAATAATGCCTTTATTTGTTACCCAATTCATAAAAAAGACCTGCATTTTTATGAATTGCATACCTTACTAATAAATATTTTGCTTACAATTAAATTCACTTAATTCTAATTTGTACAGTGCAGTATGACGAGAACCAGGGCCAAAAATTATGGAACCAAAACGGAAACTAAGATGGAGAAAAGAACCAAATCCACAAAAAAGGAAACAAAATCCTCCGTGGACCCGGTCTACAAGATGTTCTTAGACCACTTAAGACTTGACGGTACCGCATACATTTTCGAAATGGTAGACAAGGACACGAACGAGCCGCTCTACGTCAAATACGAAGCCGGCGAGGACGTTTCCGAAAAATCCAACTCGAAATTGAATTCTCCACAAAAATCAAAATCTCCTAAAAAAGCAAAACCATCAAAAATAGTAGAACCGCCAAAAAAAATAAAACAGTCAAAGAAATCAAGACCGCCCGTTACTGAATCGAAAAAAAGGACGAAAAGGGTTGAAATTTTGGAAGAGGACGAATCGTACGAGAGATTTTTGAATAATATGACAATTAAAGACGGATATATGGTTTTGCATCTCGAATCTGAGGGTCGTTTTGTTTATGAACAAGAAGAAGAAGAGGAAGAAGAAGATTCTGACGATGGTGAAAATTTGGTACAAGAGTCACGAAGCATCGTTCCTTATTTCAACCCTTTCACTTCAAATGTAATATTATTATTATCATGATTATTATTTCTATATTATCGTCATCATCATTATAATAGCATCTTTTTTTTAATAGGAGGAAAAGAGTGATGATAATTCGTCATTAACATTTGAAGAGAAATTAAATGCGGTATTAAGTGGGCCGTATGATCAATTCGAATACGAAGCGTTAATGGATGAGGCGACACATAGAAAGCCTTTAATGAAGCAAAGGAATTTGCGCCACATGTCGAAACGGTATAGCACGAGAGAATGTGGCTTGTCCTATCTCGATCACTATCCTGGTATGTTAATCCCCTAAATTCATTTTTAAATTTTGTATTTCGGTTTGATATGCGGACTTGTATTGTAGACCCACATTTGATTATTGGGTACCAATAATTATACGACATGAAGAATATATTCTCTCCAATTTACATTGCATATTTACTTTTATAAAATTGAGTTTTAATTAGTTTTATATGAATTAATAGATTTGGGAATTCAGATTTCGCGAGCCAACAATAATTACGACAGATTGATTCTCTTGCGTAAATTCTTCTTCTGGTTGGAGGTAATTTATTATTACCAATTTATCGCTCGCTTTTTTTGTATGTGGTAAAGAATTAAATGGTTTTATTATTTTTTGCAGAATTTATGTCACGAAGGAGCGTACATGCCGTGGGTCCCGAAGGCATTAATGGAAAAACCCATTTTTGACGAAGAACATGAGAATATTAATATGCTTCCTATTGCTATGGTTAGAGATCTCGATGATGAAACCTAATTTGCCAATTATAATTACTTAGATCAATAATGTTCGTAGTCGATTTAATCAGATTAATCTATGCTTTTCTACCCTAAATTTCGATATTACCGTTATAATCTGGACATGGAATTGAATAAGAGCTAATAATACTTGTGCAATTTAAACATAAGTAATTTACTTAATAAGTATGACAAGACAAATTTGAATTCCTTTTCTTTTGGGGGCAAATTGGGCAAAATTAAAGTTCTAGGCTTGAAAGGCTTCATTATACATTACTATCCCGGAGGATCACACACTAGATCTATTTCACTAGATAGGATTGTGCTTTTTCTCACAAAGGTATAGCATTTAGAAAGGCACTGAACTAATTTCCACAATTGTAAGGTGCTAAAAGTAAATAGTTAAAAAATATTTATTTTTAGCCTACTCCACTATTGTAAAGGGGTAAATGATATGCTACTCCAACTTGAACTCATTAAGATGATACATGTATTTTATTATGTATATATACTAGTAAAATAGTTTTGAATGAAGTCGAATAATACAAAATAATAAAAGAACATATATAAGCGTGAAAAATCCAAAAAATAAGAAGCACCTGTGAAACTTTGTCTTGCCTCTTCTCTAAGTCGTCGAGGGTCAAGCTCGAGTTTCTTTCGCGTTCTTGAGTGTCTCTCATCTCTCTTCGCATTTGATTAGAGAAAATCAGAAAAAAAAATTATGAACGTGAAGAGGATCAGGATGAAAAATTAAAAATGAGAGACGGGTTTTCTCTAATTAAGATATTGTATTCTTTTAAGATACACAATTCATCCTAATTGGATTTCACCGTAAGACAATTATAGAGTTTTTTTATAGTTTCAAGATACACAATTCATGTTTTTATGTACAATTTATTTGGAAAGCATGTGTATCTTCCACAATCTCGGTTGCTTCTTTTGTTATTTTCTTTCAGTTTCCTCTAATTTCGTACATTTCGAGATCGAGAATTAGAAAACTAGATGACATAACACAAAATGCGTACAATTGACGAGAATATTTTATCCAATTTTGAGTTTCATGATACATATTTAAACCTGCAATGTCATGCCAATTGCATTCCAAGTCACGCTAATTTGTTTAGAATCAAAAGCTCATTTGCATGATATAACAGGAATTCAAACCTTATTTGCATGATAAAAAAAAATTTGTACATGTATTGAGGCAATTTCGTGTTCCAGAGGGTATTGTAAGGCTCAATTTATGTATGGGTAATTGTGAAATTGAGCCTTTTTAATGCAAATTTCTATAACAAAATGTTGAAAAAGTTAAATACTTATATACTAAATTAATTGTGATACTTCATGCAATCCAACATCCTCGATCATTTTTTTTTAAAGCCAATTAAGTGAAGCCGCGTAAAAAAAATGGTATGTTGATCAAAACAAGGTAGTACATTTTTTTTTTTGAATTGGATAGCAATGGTATCCCGAAAACAAGGTAGTATGTTAATATGCAAATATGACCCTAATTAGTTTGCTCTTTGTTTTTATCATTATGCAAACAAATATTTATGTAATCTTTTCATATAACTAATTAAATTGTTTTGGTTAATTAATTGGGAGACATTTATAAATTAATTAGAACTTGATAAAAAATAGTTAAGTCTAGTAAAATAAAAACTAGATATAAAAAATGTTCAAATTTTATTAATGTTAGTCGAGCTCTCATAAAACTCTCGTAGTAAAGTCTGATAATTAGAGGTGGGCAAATGATTCGGTTTATTCGGGAACCGAACCGAAACGGGCGAATTCCGTTTAATCGGTTCGGTTTTTCAGTTCATTTGATTCAGTTTGGTTCAAAAATGATATTGTTCGATTTATTATGCTCGGTTCGGTAACCAGTTAAACCAAACCGACCGAATTGCTATAATTTTCACGTTTTCTCCTTATGTTAATTTTAAAAAAATTAAAATTTCATATTATAACATTACAAATAATATAATTATATTTTATATTATTTCTTTATATATTTTTTGTTAAATAAAATTTAAATTTAAGATTACAAAGGTTTTTTATTCGATTTGATTTTAAATCGGTTCACAATTTTGTTCGGTTCTTTTTGGTTTAAATATAGTTTGACTTGGTTTGAACCGAACCAACCGAATATACATCCTATTTGTAATTGTGATTTGTTTTAGGATTAATAAACATCTTTTAACTATGTGTAGCGGCTGAAAACATACAATTAGTTATACATGTATTATAAAAACAAAAATAATAATAATATGGTCTATGGTTAAAATATTAAATTACGATATGATGAAAATAATATATTTAGCATTATTTTATTTCGGTTCCCCTATATACAATCATGGCCCCCCTGCTAAATATAAAAAAACTAAGGGGACATATGCCTCATTGTAAAAAATAAATGTCATGTTTTTAACAAAGATATCAATATCAAATATCAATATCAATCTTCTTTGTTCATCATATAATTTATTTATTTTTTTAACATATATAATGTGTTCGATAATATTTCAAATTAAAAAAATTACATAAAAACCCCGACATCATGATTTGATATTGAGGAAAAAATATATAGTCGAGCCTAGATCGAGGTGATTTATTTAGGATGTGTTTGAATCGCGCTAACGTAAAATTATCATGATAATCACATTCTTTAAAATATGATTTCCGAAAATAACATTATCATGTTATGGGAATATTATTTTTTGGATTATAAATTTAGATTCCGAGGAATGTAAACATTTTTTATTTACTCATTTACGAAATGATCATTATACCCTTCAAATTAATGAAATTAATTACATGTTTTAGTCACTTATATTTGGTATGTCTTTTTTATTTCTTATTAAATGTTACTATTTACAATCAGTTATACTTCATTTTATGAATTAAAATTTTAAATTAAATGCAATTATAATTTAATAATATATAAAAAAATATATTCGGAAAGAGAATATCAAGCTCTTGTCAAATATATTCCATACAAAAATAATAAATTTCAATTTAATTATAACTAAAATTAAATTATTATATTATATTATACATTATTAATATTTTTTTATAATAATAATATCAAGCTCTTGTCAAATATATTATACATTATTTTTCTTAAAACTAATATATTAATCCTTTTGATTACGAGTAGAATTATCAAATTATATTTAATTTAGAAATTAAGAAAAAATATTTCGTTATCTTAACAATCTATTGCATCTCTATTTTAATTTACTCTTCGAATTTCTTTGGTTACGATACTGTATAATCTTAACAATCTATTACAACTCTAATTTAACTGGATTTCACATCCAAAATATTGTAGAGCTCGTGTATAGACTCGATATTACACCACGCATCTCAAACTTTTGTAACTTTCGAGATCTCGTTTGCTTCTTTTGTTATTTTCTTTCGATTTCCTCTAATTTCGTACATTTCGAGATCGAGAATTAGAAAATCAGATGACATAACACAAAATGCATACAATGCACAAGAATATTTTATCCAATTTTGAGTTTCACAATACATATTTAAAGCTGCAATGTCATGCCAATTACATTCCGAGTCACACTAATTTGTTTAGACTTTAGAATCAAAATCTCATTTGCATGATACAACAGAAATCCAAAATAAAATATTAATAGATCTTTGAATGCCAGTATTAAGTTATAATGTACATATTAATATATTGTTTGTAGATAAATTATTTTTCACTAAAAGATTAATATATCTTTGATGAATATATAGGGGTATCATAATAATTTAATTTTTTTTTTCAACATGTATTGAGGCAATTTCATGTTATCGACTCTCGATGGTACATCACGAGGCTCAACTTATGTATGGGTAATTATGAAATTGAGCCTTTTTAATGCAAGTTTCTATAACACGTCAATTATGTTTTTCATTCTAATACAAAATACATATTTGAATAATAATATCATCTCAAAATAAAATTATTTGAAAACCATTTATCTTTGAATAGATATATGTTTTACAATTATTTATATTATTATGACAAAAACTCAGTTTTTAAACAAATAATAATACTTATATTAGTGTCACTGTATAATAATATACGAGTATAACACAACTTTACGAAAAAAAATATAACAACAAATAGTATATCATTGTTGTTCACAATATTATGCAATATTAAAATAAAATAATGAATTGTACGACATATGTAATAACACATCATTAATTATATAATACTAATATTTTTTATTAATTCAAAATGCAATGAAAATTATAAATATCAAATTTAATAGTGAAGATAATTTAATAAATAATATCAATTTTAGTTTAGTATAAACATAAATATAAATTATTTAATATCATATGTTTTTTTTAATTTAGATTTTAAAAAATAACAATAATGTTCGGTTTATGAGTTTAAGAACACATTTAAATAAATATATAAGCTATTTTTTTTATTACAAAATTTTCAAACATCCCCTAACTTTTCCGAGGAAAAACTCATACTTTTTAGATTCCCTAACAAAAACCCTATTTTTTGTTTCCTTCAAACTTTTCCTAACATTTTTATATTTCCTCAAACCCCTCTCCCCTAACTTTTTGTCTTGTTTTTAAGATGGCCATGATGTTTCCATAATTTTATTTTATATATCCGGCAATTTTGTAAATAATACTTAACTATTAAATTTTTTTATAAAAATCATGGTTGCAAATAACTCGTTATAACACCGCTATAACGCGATATAACACTGTTTGGAAGCTAAACGTTGCACGTTACAATTTAATTTATTGTGTTTTTTAAACTCTCAGCGGGTATTTTTTTTTAATTGGACACGTGAAAAAAAATAGTAAACTAATTAAAAAACAACTTCAAAAATAACTAAAATATAGTTAATCTTTGAATAACGAGATATTTCATGATACTATTTTATAATATACATCATGATACAAAATGCAAAATATTTATTAATTATGTATGTTGCAAAAAATATTGCGCCGCTATAGCGTCGGCCACACGCAATTCGCTGCAAAAAAATCATAAACGCTACAGGACACAAGAAAGTGACTATGAAAAATCAATGATTAATCAATTGTCTAAATTTTGTCACATATAATAATTTTGTCACATATCATAATCTAATGATTAAAGTAAATGTAATGATGTGGTACGAAAAAATTGGATAAAGTTGAGTAAAAAATAAGGATGTGAGTAAATTAATCGAGACCAGAACATGTGTTGTTATGGAAAATAAAGGCTATATTTTTTTATAAGGATACGAAACTTTTTTGTCCACATATAATTTATCATTTTTAATGTAAATAATATGTTCGATAATATTTCAAATAAAGAAAAGAACTATAAAAAAATAGCCTCTATGTCATGATGTGATAGTGAGGAAAAAAAATGTAGTCGATTTTTAATCGAGTTGTTCATTTAGTTGTTCAATCACTTCGTTCAGTCTCTTACTATTACATACACTATATTTTATCATTCGATGTTAGGGTGGCACGATCCGATATCGCCTGTAGCAATATATTTTATCATTCGATGTAATCGAGGTGTTCATTTAGTTCTTCAATCACTTCATTAAAAGGACCGTAATAACTATGTGAATTGTACCGAATAATCTTAAATCGAAATCATACCTTAAAAATGTATGCGAAAACGTATTGAATTCATCCGAATTGATGTTGCACCTTCACCCGTCTGCGTTCATGAAGCCTTAATTGCAAGAAATGAAGCTCAAGTATTTTATGATGTCAAATTTAGAATCATTTGATTATCTCTATTGAATCTATATTTTTCATCTTAATGGAGCAGATGAGAGAGTGACAACATATCATATGTACTACACTAAATTATTTTTATAGCCACAAGATATATTTTCTCAAAAGACATATCATTTGAGACTCATAATGTTGATCTTCCAATCAAGTCCATCGTAGAAATTAAAATCATATCACCAACAATATTCTACATGCCAAAGACTCACAACATAATTGACACATTTAATGATTAATTTTATAACTAAAATTAATATAGAACATAAATATTTACATATACGTCTAATGTTAGAATAATGTTCCAACATTCGAAATACCGGATGCACGCATCTTCCTTTCAATTAATGTAATCTCCATAAACAACTAGCTTTTTCGAAACGAGATGAATCGACATTCATAGTAATTTATGGTTTTATCAAATGCTTTCTTTTTGTAGTTTTGCATAACTTATTTGTTTCTTTACACTACAATCCTGATGTTGACTTCTCGATTTTTTGATGTTTCGGAGTTCATAGACGTTTCATTAACATAATTGTCGTGCATAAAATTATCGAAGAAATAAGTTGTTACAATTTTTGGCCGGAAAAACTACGATCCAAGAAGTTCCCATTTAGAATTTTTGGTGCTAAGCTAAGAGAAAGGAGGAGATATATAATCCTCAACATTTTCCCTGATTTTTTCTCGCCGGCTACGTATCAGATAATGATTAGTTTTGTCCAACGATTCTGTCCATCGGAATTCCGAAAAAAAATACTACTCTAAGGTGGGGTGCAACTTGGAGGCATGTTAGAGAAGTCATGAAATATAGCACGCATAAGCAAAGTACTGATCTTTTTATCATATTTTTTCCGTACAAGAGGAGGTCCAATCAAGGGGACCATTCATTCATGTGCACTGTTATATTGCTGACGTTCCCCAATTTTCATTTCATTTCATTTCTTTTCCAATCAATCAATGGATTCTTACCTGACATGATACCCTCTTTTATTATTCCCTGATTTACCCTCTCATTAGTCACTAATCTCGTCTCCTAATCCTCTTCACTACTCTCTCAGCACTGTACCGAAGTACACTAATAATAGACCCAAAACCAAACTTTCCTTTTATACTCCTCCTCTTCTGAACCATTTCGAAAGCCTCTCTTCCTCATTCCCTTTTTAGATACACAATGCACTGTTTCTATTCACCATAAATGCAAAGAAATCCAAATCCAAAAACTCATTCATACATTGTTGCTCTCTTCTTCTTCTTCTTCTTCTTCTTCTTGGTATTGTTGGTGTGGAGGAAAGATCAAAATGGGGAGAGGAAAGATAGAGATAAAGAGAATAGAGAACTCGCAGAATCGTCAAGTCACCTTCTCGAAGAGGAAGAATGGGATTATTAAGAAGGCCAAAGAGATTAGCGTGCTCTGCGATTGTACCGTTTCGATCGTCATCTTCTCTAGCTCCGGCAAGATGTTCGAGTTCTGTAGCGCCTCCACCTCGTAATTTTGCTTCTCTTTCTGGTTTTATTTTTTTGTTATTTTTTTTGCCTTTAAACTTTGATTATTAGAGTTTTGAACTGTACTTGCATGAATAGTCCTAACATATTTTTTCATGTAATTAGGTTACCGAATTTGTTGGAGAAATATCAAAATAATTCTGGCAAGAAGCTCTGGGATGCCAAGCATGAGGTAATTAAATTTTTTAATCATAAAATTGGTTAATTTCAAATCTTAACCAAAGATGAAGTACACTTATTTTGTCAAACTTTGTGTTTTTTAATTTTTTTCTTTTCTTTTCATGTACCTGATAATTTGATGTGATTAACCGAATTTTCAGAGTTTGAGTTGTGAGATAGAAAGGATTAGAAAAGAGAATGATAACATGCAAATTGAACTCAGGCTAGTCAATTTCTATGTTCCCTTTTTATAAAACTCAAACTAATTCAATATTTCCAAAATTTTGAATTTGAGTTTTTGTGCAAATTTCAGGCATTTGAGAGGTGACGATATAAATTCGCTCACACCTCTAGAGCTAATTAATATGGAAGATTCTCTTGAACAAGGTGCTCATGCCGTGAGGGCACGCCAGGTAATTTTTCACTCCAAAATTTTGAATTTCTATATTTGGAGAAGGTTTATCGAAAGCAAAATATTTGTGTTCAATTTTCAAATCCAAATTTATGATTATTTTGTAATTTGTTTGTGTTTCTTAAACAGATGCATATATGGAAGGAGCTGAAGAAAAGAGTAAGATATGATTAATTCAAAACAAATCACTCAAATAACAAAAATTTAATAGTTTAGATTCAAATTTTCAACTTGGTTCAGTGTTAAATATATGATTTTGTTTTTGTAGACTACTAAATTGGAAGAAGAGCACAACAAACTCTGCTTTAAATGGGTATAATCATAGACTAAAAATCCAAAAAAAATTTGCTCATCCAATTTTTTTCTTTTCTTTTTATAATTTGACAGCACAAACAAATGCCAATGGAAGGGAACTTGAGAGAGATGGATATGGGTTATTATCATGTAGAGAGAGAATTTCCTCCACAAATTCCTCTGGCATTTAGGGTTCAACCAAGTCACCCTAATTTGCAAGAGAACTAAATGAATTTACACTTTAGACCTCCTTGTTATGTTATATTTGAATCTAGGACTCGAAATTCTGTATTTTGTGTGCTATTTAGGGTTTGTAATGTACTAATATTCGGCATGCTCTCCCCTTCTAAAAACAAACTCGTGTATCTTTCGAACTTCTAATATTTTTTTTCACAGCTATTTTATCAGTTTGAGTCGAAGTAGAACAACTTGAATTCGAATTAGATTAATGTACTGATTTACAAAACAATCACACATAAACACAAAATAAACAACAACAATCCATTCCCCATTCAACATCATCTAAGCATATCTCCGCTCTCATGACTCGGGCCACTATCCGCGGGCGAAGGAGAAGCAAAAAAGCTATAATTCGAATTCAAATTCCCTCCAACGTCCCCAAATCCAAACCCCAACCCCAACGGCACCGGCCGGTCCGGTATTTCGGGCACGTCCACATCTCCTTCAAGCATTCTCAACGCCTCGACAATACTCGGCCTCAACGCCACCATAACATGCGCACACAATATCCCCACCAACACAAACCTCTCCATCACCCCTCTCCCTCTCGGACTCGGATTCGCATCCGAACCGCAATCTCCGAACAACCGCCTATCCAATACTTGACTCGTCTGTCCCGCTTTCACCAAAGTCCAAGCCCAATCCGTAACGAGAACGACGCCAGACGGAGAAGACATGTCTAACGCATGTCTCCCCGTCATGATTTCTAAAATAAGCACCCCGAAGCTATACACATCACTTTTCTCTGTGAGTTGTCCGTACAAAGCGTACTCGGGCGCGAGGTATCCATGCGTTCCGGCTACTCTAGTAGTTAAATGCGATTGGCCTTCCCGACTCTGTCGAGCGAGGCCAAAATCCGCTACTCTAGCTCTCAAATCGTTATCTAATAAAATATTCGTGGCTTTTATATCCCTATGGTAAATAGCGGGCTTCACTCCGTAATGTAAATACTCTAGCCCTTTTCCTATATCTAAAATTATGTTTTTTCTTTGGTCCCACGTTAGCGTTTTGGTTTCGTTTTCGGTGAATATGTATTGCTCTAGAGACCCGTTTGGCATGAAATCGTATAGTAAGAAGAATTGTTTGCCTTCGTCCGTGTCGTGTTCGGAAATGCAACAACCGCGTAAGGGTACTAGATTTCGGTGTCTTAATTTGCTAATTATGTCTACTTCGTTGCTGAATTCTTCGTCGCTCGATTCGATGTGCGGGTCGAGAACCTGCTTGACTGCCACCTGGCTTCCGTCTGGTAAAGTGCCTTTGTAAACTACGCCGAAACCGCCTCGACCAATCAGATTTGAGGGGGAGAAGTTATTGGTGGCTTTTTTTAGTTCTTTTATTTTGAAAAGGGTGGAACCGGTGTTTGGTCTAGGGTAAGAAATTCGGTTTTGAGAACTCCCTTCAATTTCTCTCTCTCTAAGAATTTTCTTTTTTCTTCTCGATCTTTTTACGAGGAAGAATGATACGAGGGAAAGCAATATGAGAACCAAAATTGCAACTGAAATCGAGGATGCGAGAATGACGGTTCGATTTGAACTTGAACTTGGATTTGAATTCGAACTTGAATTGGAATTTGAGTTTTGATTTGTCAGCGCAAGACCTAATATACAACCGGCGGTTGGGGGATAAAGCGGGCCTTGTGAATTAACTATACCAGCAGCATATAATATGGTTAAAAAGAAACATGGCGTGGAATGCGAAATATTACCGTCCATTTTGGTTAAATTCGACGAAACTTCATTTCCAGCATTTAAGCAAGAAAGACATTTAGTCGAATCATTCAAATTTGAATCGCAAGCAGGATTTAGCAAAGTGGAATTACCCACTTTCTGGACCCAATCTTGTTTGGTTTGAATCCCATCACAGAAATTACCGCTAATCACAAATTGGTCTTCTGTGAAACAAATTGAGGTTAAATTAGAAGGAAGAGAGAGGGGAGAAGAAGAGAGCTCTGACTGGTACCCGGCGAGGCATGCCTCAGACGTGGCATAATCCGGTAGGTTGAAATTCCCCGTGGTACGTAGTCTTTCTACGAATGAGATCCCAAATACGCTCAAGAGGGTCTGACAGCAGGCCGTCAGGTTGGACGTCCCAGGTTCGCACGAGGTGTGGTCCCATGGGAAGGTGGGCACGTAAGACAGGTCGAGAGGACACGTAGAGTTAGCCGATGAAGCAGCGGAGGTGAAGCCCAGTACGCTTAGAACTAGCAAGAAGAGAAGAAATGATTGTATAGCTGGTTCAGGCATTTCGTCGAACAGGTTGTCTGCGTTGTGCTAGCAGTAGCGGAAGAAAGAAAGAAAGAGAGTGGTTTTAGTCAGAACAGAAGGGCGAGAATTTCGGTCCATCAATGTTCACGGACGGACATGGTGTATATTCGTACCATTAACAACGTAAAGAAAATTTGATTGAATATTAATTTAATTTAGAAATATTTTGTATGTAAAAATATATAAATGATTTTTAAGGGTTTGAATTATTAATTGAGAAATATTTTGTATGTAAAAATTAAAGTCATTGATGTATTTACTTTTGGTGATGGTGATGTTATTTTATTTGGTTGAGGGGGAGTGAAACGTGTGTAGCTAATATTGAAGATTTGTATTCCAGCCTAACCTGATTAAAATATTAGAATATCCAATAGTTCCTGAGCCACTATGTAATCCTCTGCAATTAATTGATTGCAGAACAAAGAATATTTAATTCTTCATAAATGCGCAATTGATTTTTTATATAAAATAGTATGTGTTTTTTTTGTATGTTTTTTTGAGATTGATGAGCATATCAAATAAAAATCTTGTCTTTTTGTTTATCAAACACATTAATAATGAGTCGACGATATAATATAATTTAATTTAATATAATATAATATGTCATGTATGGTTAAACGTTATTTCTCTGATCGTAGTAACATTACATTCATCAGTCAATCGATCGAACACAACATGTCTCAACTAAGTACAAACAACTTGAATATAAATATAAAATAATTTAAAATATTTATCACACAATTGATACATGTTATTTTTCAAATCACATATTTACTTCGGTTTGCATTTCAGTATAATCATGCAAATTTCACACGAGAACTTTTAATATGATAAAACTATGAGTATTATGTATGATTTTTCATTATGCACAAGTTGTATTATGTTTGTTTTTTTGGATCTTTTATTATGTTATCTTATGTTCAACAAAATTATATTGTATTAGTTTGTATATAACGTAACGGAGATGATATAGAAATTGGGAGGAAATGAAATATGTAATTTTTTTTAGTGAAATACATATAATAATTACTAATACATTGTTTTTTAACATACACTCAAAGTCTTCGAGACATCAGCTTAAGAAACCAGACGTGAGTTAGATTTTGTTATATCATACATATCATACTACTAACCAATAATACATTAAGTTAGTATCAATTTACTTTGATAGTTCGAGCGGATGGTACCTAACCTCACTTTTTAGAGGTACATGATTCGAGTCTTGCGTGCAGCTGGGCTATCAAGATTTTTTTTATTAGGATATTATCTAGTCTCTAGTGTGTGTGTGAGTGTGAGTGTGTGTGTGCCTACGGGACCATTTTTTTTTTTTTTTACTTAGATGAGATATGAACTAATTAGTAATTATACACAATGATTTATTTCGTACATTCTACATAAATGATAAATTATCTTAAAGTTAGTTTATTATAACAATCACAATAAATAAAAAATTTCAAAATCCTTTTTTCTTAATTAGTATTATCATCGTGTCGTGTACATGTATAATTTTAAAAAATACTTTTAAATTACGTTCGCAAGAACAAATAAGAAATAACCATTACAAATTATGAGCATTTATAAATATCAATGTTACGATTTTTTGAAATAACCATTACCAAATATGAACATTTATAAATATCAAAAAAGAAAAACTGAGATGACCCTGTAAAATATGCAATTAATCCTAATTTCAGAGTACAAATATTATTGGACGTGGATTGAAAGCAACAAAATTATTAATAATAAAAAGTTAAAAACATTAGCAGGCCATTTATCCGTTGCCACGTTCGTTTTCTACGACCATACACATATGATCACACCACAACTTTTTGGTTTAGTTTTACATGCCAAATAAATTGCAGTTTTTTGCTGAATAACATTGTGAAAATATGATTAATTATGGCCTTTAGAAAGCCTTACAAGGCCCAACATAATCCATACATATATAGCTTATATACGAGGGCCCAAATCTATCAATAGTTATAATTCAAAACATATGACCTGCACTTGACACGTGTTATATCATTTTTTTTTTTAATTTGGTTTCTATTGCAACTTAAATTATACCCACGTATACAAAAAAATATAATTGGTCACAAACTCATCACAATATCCTTGATGAGGTAACAAAGTGAATTAATTAACATTTCTAATTTACTCAATTAAATGTTAATTGACGCGTTTTATTAACACATGAAGAATTTATAATATGTCAATATTAGTAAATGTTAATTGACGTTTCAATTCAATTAAATGATCAATTAAATCGTTAATTGAGTCAATCAATAATACCAATCAATCTACTTAATCTTTTGTTGCCGCTTCATCAATGATGTTATTTTTGTGTTATTGAGGCTCCATATAAAATCTGCTCAATTGTTTATTTCTTATAGTATAATTTACAATTGTGTTCTTTTTGTAAAAAAAAAAAATATTTTTTATGTTAATGGATAACTTTTTAAATATATATTTCGATTTTATGTGTATTATTCAAGGTTTTTCTTTTATTTGTTTTGAAATTTAAGTTTTGTTTGAATTATAACATATTATATTTTATTTATTTTGTGTGGATTTATAATGATGAACCAATCTCATTGACCCTTATTAATTATAATGCATATATCAATGATAGACAAATTTTACGAACATTTATTAATTATAATACATTTATTGACACTAATATATTTGTGAACATGTCATGATTATATAATTGAGTTTAAACGTACCCAAGCAAATTCTATTTAAACAAATTATACAAAAAAATGTAAAAAAAAAATGAAGTCCCGCGCAATTGTTGCACGGGCTATTGCTAGTTAAAAAGAAATCTTACTAATTATTAATGATATATTAATTGATCATTTTTGTAGCATTTTATTATGATAAAATTTTATTTTGTACCAAAAATATGGCTCAAGTTGATGATTTTTATTTTTGATGTTGACATATGACATTATGATCTTAGTAATTATAAATTAATTAGTAACTCAATTAAGAATAATGATACATAACATGTTTTCGCAACATTATTGACAACATGATGATGAGGTGCATGAAATAGATTGAATTAAATTAAACTGATTTTATTGTGTGAATACAATATCCAACGTAGGATCAATATCCTGCTGCGAGAATATGTTGCGAGAGCATGTTGTGTAGAATTACTCCTCAATTAACGTCCAAATTAACATCAAATTTATATGTAAAATTAATTAATCATTAATTAACATGTATTCTTATGGGTACGTTGAAATTAACAATTATACTGTTTTTGTGTATTAATTGGGTTGCTAATTATCCTCAATAAGTCTCCTCCGAATATGCATAAAGAACGAGAGAGAAGTTGCGGGACAAAGTAAAATTTTCAAACAAAATATAAGAGCTTATAAATTATACATTGCACAATATGTATCTACATAATACAAATATGCAAGTTAGAATGATTTTTTTTTATAAGACCAACTTGACAATCCTAAATTACTCAAAAAAGGAAATCAATTTGTAGTGGGAAATCTGATAAATTAATAACTGGGGACTAAAATAAAAATAAAAACAGCCGTTCAAAAATTAATTTCGTAAATAATATTCCACTTTATCTCAAAGGAATTTTGGATATTATCATATTACCATTCCATTCCTTAGTCACTGGGTATTAAAAAGAAATATTTTTCATTAAGAGTTAGAAAAACTGAAAGGGGAATAATAATTTCTTTTTTTGCTTAAGTGACCAAATGAGTGGTTGCCGTCATTTGAATTCTATTTTTAAACGTTAGATAATAGAATTTCTACCTCCTCAATTTGCTTAAGAAATGGAGATGTCTCTTGATTGTTGTGTGTGACAATTTACAAGATTTAAAATGAAGATATATTTGCATTTTTATTGCAAATTTGGTAATTTAACATTTATTCCTTCTTAATTTTAAATAAATGATAATTAATTTATATCCTTAGACATAAGCAAAATTATTTTTAATGTATTTTTATGAGAATAATTCATAACTAATCGGCCTTTTGAATAAATAGGTGTGAAAAATCACGTACTAACTAAATATGTACGTATGTCGAAATAAATTCATATTTTCACACAAAAAGATAATATCATCTTGACATAATATGACACGTAAGAAGTTATATGAAATTATCTTTAACTAATCAGAGTCATACTAAAACTCATCTTGAAAATAATCGAGATGCAGTCAAATCATATCAGCATCTTGAACTCACCTCTCCGACTTCCACTCCCCCACCACCTTATTACTTCAATACATCCCTCTTCCGAGCATCATTCTTTCTAGTCCAAATTTGCTAGCAAATACAAAGAACGCTGCCAACTCTTTCTCCCCCGTCTCTCTCTCCTATGCTTTGATCCCTTTAAATCTCAATTCCTGGTCTTTCTTTTTGGAAAACGTGTCATTTCCATTATTTTTATAATAATGACGGTTCTTATTCTTCTTCTTCTTATTATTATTATCATTATCAACGAGGCAGCGTTAGATCTAGTCTCTTCTTATCTCGTTCTTATATGATTTTTCTCTCTCATTTCTTTTACGAGACGATGACACGAACATAAACAACAAATATGTTGGTTGATGGTCTTTTTCCCTTGTTTTTCTTGATTTTTTTTTGTTGCCTCTCGAGCGAGATGATTATCCACAATACCCCGTTGTCGCAGTGTTAGCAGTCAAAGACAAAAAAAAAAAAAAACTACTTGATGTTTCTCTTTTTTTTTTTGGGCTTTCGATTTAGATTTAGAGTGGGCGCGGTTTTCGAAGAGACGCAAAGTTTTAGTTGAATTGGTCATAGAATAAAAACCGATTGATGCAAATAGTGTGTTTTTCTGATCCGGTTTACTTTCTCATTTTTCTTGGCAATTTCTTTTTTTGACATTTCTATTTTCTTATTAGATGACTAATACCATATTACTTTTTGTTAATTGGTAGTTTAATTGTAACTTATATACGTGTAGGGTTTTAGAGTTTCGTTTTTCTCATAGCTATGTGGTAATATTTTTCTGAGGTAATTGTAATTTTTTAAATTTATTTAATGAAAAAATAATGTGATTTTGTTTTATTTCTCTAAAACAAGTATGATTACTTTCTATATCTTGAAATATCAATAAAAAAATATAATTTTCGTTCTTTTCTCATTTTATTTATTTATTTTCTTCAAATTTGACATTTTTTACCTTCTTAATTTATTGATACTTATGAAATATACACCTCAAATTTAAATTAAAAATGGACAGCTCTATTCATCCTTAATGGAGAAGAAAGAAACACAGAATATTTTCCCCTAGTCCTATGGGAATTAATGAAATGATCGAAGGTCAGAGGAACACTCGATCATCTTACTATTTGTTTTACTGTTTCCCACTTTCTTCTACTTTTTCTTTTAACAATTCTATAGTGTCGTTTAGAAGATACTAAACATATGATTTTGTATATTACTAGAGAAACTAGACTTATATATAATATATATAGGTGAATCATGACAACTTTTTATTTAAAAATGAAGAATAAAAGAGAGTTAATTGTTAGGATCGTTGCTGCAAAAGAACACACATGAACAATACACGAACAAAAAAAAAATTACGTGGAAACTCCGAAGGAAAAAAATCATGGCCGTCGACGCTCAAACTATTTTACTGTACTGGAGAAAAAAAAAATTGTTGGTATTTGTTGGAATGAATAAACCTCTAGTCTAGCCCATCTATTTATAGCTAAATCATTATCCAATATAAAGAAATAATACAAACAAAGAATCATTGGCTTAATTATTATTCAATCGTGGTAATAGTAATATATGGAGAACTTTCTTATCTCATCAAGGATTTTCTTTTTCCAATTTTCTAATTTCTCGTGTTTCAAAAAATCTCCATACCATAACATTGATTATATGATAAAATTAATTAGTATAATTTATCGTATCACTAAATTTTCTATAATCTCAAACTCAAAATATGATAACTAACACTTCAATTGTTACATTATATAATCAACACAATCCAATATGCCATTGTTTTTCTTTAGTAAATTTAAATCAACTCAATGTGTGTTAAATTGTTTGTACTTTAAATTTAAATAAATCCTTTTAGTTTTGTTTGCACAGAATATCAAGTCTTTTTAATGTAAATTATATGGTAGAAAACTTAATACATGATGAAGAAAGTATGTTATATATATTCTACATGAAGTTTTTAATTGATACAAAGTATATAGTTAGTACTACAACTTGATGCCAAAAGGGTTCAACATTTAATACTAACCATTGAATGTAGTATCATAAATAAAACATATATTATCTTTTGTCTGTTCTTTTAAAGCAAAAGAACCATGCCTCTTTATCCCTATATTGCAATTATTAGTTTTCACTTAACAAAATTGAATACCCACTAATTAATCTTTCCACAAGGGCATGAATGTAGCCATCTTACATGCCTACTTTATGTTAATTAATAATGGCAAAATCTATTTTATAAACAAAACATTTGCGGAAAGATCGGCACCTTACTATTAATTAATTTATTCAGATGTTGTGTGTGAGGCACAAGAAATTATGTATTGTAAGAGGTTGTGAGTTCGAGTCCCATTAGCACCAATGAATGGAGGATCACCGAACCTTCTTCATTTATTCATTTTTTTTAAAATTAATTTATTCAGATATGTATAGTGTTGATTAGATTGGAAATTATGTACATAGAGGGGATATATCATTTTCATAAAAAATAAAAATAAAAATAGAGGGAATATATCAATGAAGTGTAAAATCAATCATTAACATGAAAAATGCTAGAATATATGTTAATACATCATTATTGCTTGATTCTTCGAAATGCTAGAATATATGTTGACATGAAAAATAATTAATTATTGAATTTACATATGCATGTTTATCAGAAATTAAACATTACTTTTTGGGCAGAACTCATTTGGAATGCAAAGACTGTGAAGTAGAAGTACACTAATCAAATACACAACAATGATGAATGACCTAATTAATTGCTTGATTCTTCAAAACTAGTCGAAAAACGACTACCAATGAAATATCTGATAAGTCCTAACATACAAATCATGCAAGGAAAAATTAAATTAGGGATCGGATTCCCCCTTCAAACAACGATGGTTCAGATGGGTCACACGTGCCCTCTTGATTCTTTTTCCCCCCTATATATACACCTTCCCTTAATCATCTCATTATTTCATATACCAACTCAAACCATTAATCAATTAGTGGTTGGTATATACATATCAAGTGCATTTGCAAGGAGAAGCAACCCTATAATTGAGGTATAGTTCTTACTAATTAAGCTTTAAGAAAGATTAGTTTTGACATTTGCATTTGCATTTTCACGGTACAAAGAAGCTACATTTTTAGCATTTTATTAGCACTATATATATTTACCAGAAAAGCCACTTTGTATGGAAAACCTAACTTAGTAACATGCATGCAATTATAAGAGCAGCAAAGGAATATATGATACAGTGTGATATCTTATCATATATAGTGCGATGATATTTGATTGGGCCATTGATTGGCTCAATTGGTGAACATTGCCTACCAAGTAAATCATACACCAAAATATATTCATACTGGTGGAGTATAATTAGGAATTCAGAGTGTTTTTTACCATAGGAGCAGTATATGTTAGGACAATATATTTGTTTTACTGTTTTTTACCACAGAATAAAGTCTCTCCAAATTTTTTACCGAGCAATATATATATTTAATAATTCAATATATTTTTATCTATATAACAATACAAAATTTACTAGTTGCTCCTCCTCTCTTCCCTCTAAAAAAATGATTGGCCTCCTATTCCTCCCCCCAAAAAATCTGTCTTATCCCGCCACTTGATCATCATAACGATATTCCACAACAAATTCTCATTCTCATGTACTAAAATGTCTAGAGTTGTACAAATAATATATGAATATTATTAACATCCATAAGCTTTCATTTCCACGTAACTAATCAATGCATAATTAAGTTGATCTTTCACATGCATACCATACACCAAGACCATTTAAACAATATATGAAGCACTAAATTATAAGGAGTGCTATTTTCTTTTGACAATTTAATAATGATAAGTGATTAAAAAGCAAGGGCCAATGGTTGACCTTTGCCTCACTCTCTTAGTCCAAATTTCAACCACGTTTTGTTTTCTTCCTTTTAACCGTGTGGTAGCCACTAGGGGCCTAGGGCAACTAAATCTACAGATTAGATTCCTTATATATATGCCCATAACATCTACACTAGAATTGTATCTTTTATTTCTCTATATTTATTGCATCCTTGTTTCAAGGCTAAGTATTTATTGGGTAGTTGAACTTGCTTTGAAATTCAAGCACAAAGTGTCAAATTTGGTCGAATTCCGTGCCTCTTCTTCTATCTCTGTCAAATTTGGTCTTTTGTGTTCTCTCTGAATATATAGCAAAGAACACCAATACTTAGTTATTTGTTTTTTCTTGTATTAACAAGATGGGAGAGAATGGTGCACCGAAGTACTACCAATACCAAAGTTACCCCTCAACCGACGTCGTCCCCCTCGAGCTCGGCCAAACTGTCCAAACCGGTTCCAAGTGCTACGATGATGATGGTCGCCTCAAACGATCAGGTAAATTTCGTCGAGTTTTCAAATTTAACATGATTATATTTGTGTTTTAAATTTTAATTTTAATTTTGATTTCCTTTAGGGACGGTGTGGACTTCGAGTGCGCATATTATAACTGCGGTTATTGGGTCGGGTGTGTTATCCCTAGCATGGGCCATCGGCCAACTCGGATGGGTGGCTGGACCGGCTGTGATGATTCTCTTCTCTCTCGTTACCTATTACACTTCAGCATTACTGTCTGACTGTTATCGCTCCGGCGATCAATGCACTGGCAAACGCAATTACACTTACATGGACGCCGTCAGTGCCAATCTAAGTAATTGAACCCCTAACAAAAAGAAAAAATATTTTTACCACTATAATAATGAGATTTAATTTTTCTAAATTGTTGATTTGATTATGTATATAGGTGGTGCTAAGGTGAAGATTTGTGGATATCTTCAATATGCAAATATCTTTGGTGTGGCTATTGGGTACACCATTGCTGCCTCTGTTAGCATGGTGTAAGTTAATTAAGTAAATTATCTAATTGAAATTTATATATTTATGATGATTTTCATCTAATTAATTTGTTTGTGTGGATCAATTTGATTAACCAGGGCAGTAAAGAGGTCTAATTGCTTCCACAATAACGGAAAGGGTGATCCTTGTATGGTATCAAGCAATATATACATGATCATGTTTGGAGTGGCAGAGATTATTTTCTCCCAAATTCCTGATTTTGATCAAATTTGGTGGCTTTCTATTGTTGCTGCACTCATGTCGTTCACTTACTCCACCATCGGTCTCGGTCTCGGAATCGTCCAAGTCATAGGTAATTATTGACCCGCCAATTAATTTATGATTAAAATGATATGAATTCTAACTTGTTTCACTTCCGAATTTTTGATAGCCAATGGAGGATTCAAAGGGAGCCTCACTGGAATTAGCATAGGAGCTGTAACACCAATGGAGAAAGTGTGGAGGAGTCTTCAAGCCTTTGGAGACATAGCTTTTGCTTACTCTTACTCCTTGATCCTAATTGAGATCCAAGTAATTAACCAAAAATATATTTCATTAAACACCTTGTTGATCAATCATATAAGCAAAAGTCTAAAGTACCAACTAATTAAATATTCAAATATCGAATGATTTTAATTAGGATACGATCAAGGCGCCGCCTCCATCCGAAGCAAAGGTGATGAAACGCGCAACGCTAATAAGTGTGGCTGTCACGACTTTATTTTACATGCTTTGTGGATGCATGGGATATGCTGCTTTTGGCGATGCAGCCCCGGGAAATCTCCTAACGGGTTTTGGGTTTTATAACCCGTTTTGGCTTTTGGATATCGCTAACGTCGCCATTGTCCTTCACCTTGTTGGTGCCTATCAGGTAATTAATGTTGTCAGGATAATTGTACATTATATTTTTAGGAATTTAATCAACCCCAAAAAGTATAATTAAATTGAATTATTCATTAATAATATCTGGAATTTTTCATTTAAGAGGCTAATATTTTCTATTATAATCAACAGGTCTATTGCCAGCCTCTGTTTGCCTTCATTGAGAAGTGGGCCAAACAAACTTGGCCGAAGAACAAGTTCATAACAAAAGATTTAACCATCCCCATATCGTCCACAAAGTCGTATAACCTCAACCTATTCAGACTGACATGGCGAACATTGTTCGTGATATTAACCACAGTTATCTCCATGATGATGCCTTTCTTCAACGATGTGGTAGGATTTTTGGGCGCTCTTGGTTTCTGGCCATTGACAGTATATTTTCCAGTAGAAATGTACATTGTACATAGAAAAATTCCCAAATGGAGCACACGATGGATCTGTTTGCAACTTCTTAGTTTGGCATGCTTAACAATCACAATCGCAGCTGCTACTGGATCTATTGCTGGTATTATATCAGATTTGAAGGTTTATAAACCATTCAAAAATAGTTCCTAATAGATTAAACAATCAAGCTCACCTAGTTTATTTTCGCATTAGAGAATAACAACACCTAGAGGCGTTGTGTTGTGTCATTGTATTTTAATTTAAAATTGACGTGTTGTGTGAGAATTATCTCACTGGTGAGTAGTGTATGTAACCTAAAAAGAAAAGAAAATTGATGTACTTCGCAAAGAGAGAAATTGGTAAAGACGATGTCAATTACTGTTGATCATGAATTATATAAAATCTTGCAATAAAAATTTACGATCGATCAATAATTTCGATTCATAAAAGATGTTTATTCTTGAAACTCTGTTAGATTTATTGAACTTGCAATGTTTTTTTTTTAATAAAAAATATGAATTTAATTGAGCACGCTCTTCAACATATATCTTAAACATATTTCTAATTTTTGAACATGAAACTCTAAAATTATATAAAACTATAACCACAACTTAATGAAAATACTTGTGTTGTTCATCCAATAGTTAAATTATGAAATATGAAAATTTCATAATTACTACAACTACATGAACTATTGATATATTTTCTGATATATCATATTTTTTTGCAATCATCTTTCACATCATGTACGATGTAAATGAATAAATATATTTGATTTACAAAATACATTTTTGTTTGAATTCTCGCTTGGCGGCTAGGGAGATGTATGTTTTTCTACAACACTTTTTTAAAGAAGAGTTTAATTTAATCATTTAAATTGTCTCTGTCCATATCACTTTGTTATGTCACCTCACCTCTCAATGAAAATTAGACATACTTTGGGGTACACTTTGGGTGAAGAACCTTTGTTCATTTTCTGAGTTGATGATCAGACTAACTAGCTTGTCAGTCAATTTATCTACCTTAAAATCTGGAAAACAAAAATATTATTTTGGTCCAGACCAGACAAGTAAAACTCCTAAGAATACTATTGGGTGATCATTCATGTAATGAGTCATTTTGAGTTAGCTTATTTGTGTGTGCATTTCTTCTTGCAGAACTTTTTTAGCTTTTTTTTTTTCCTTTCCATAAAATGAATTTTACTTTTTATTTGGAATTTAGAAACCAAAATGATATTTTTTAATTGATTTGGACAAAATTGTATTAAACTATAAAATACTTTTAGTAAGTAAAATATTCGAGCAATTTATTTACTAAAATAATTTATATCAAAAGACAAAAAAGAAGAAGAAATAGGCAAATTGGGCACACTATTAATTTCTAACATATGCTACATTACATTGCAGCAAGAAATGATTTTTTTTGTAAATTAATCTATTTTTTTCATTTAATTAGCATAAATATCATGCATATCGAACAATTTGCAAAAAATAATATTTCCTCAGATCCTAAATTCGACGTTAAATTATTATTTTTGCCGATTCTATCGGCGCTAAAATAATTCGAAATATTCAGATATTTTCTTAAAATATTTTCTCAGGGAGTTTTCAAAGTTTCCTTTCTTCTCATATTTCCCCTTTCTTGGTGTACTCCTAAATTTTGACATGTACAGTGAAGAACACACTTCAAATTTGACGTGCTGGCCAGTGGATGTCATCTTCATCTTCTCTGCTCCATAGATGTAGCTATCGAGCTCAAAAAGTTAGAAAAAAGAAAAAAAGAAATCTTTGCCTACAAAGTAAGGAGATTTTGAGTGCCTCTAGCCTTTTTTTTTTCTCTCACCTTGGATTGTAACTTTGTAGACAAGAGGAAGGACACGCAATACTAATTATGTTGTACTTGTACAATATAGTAGTTTGAGAGGTTAGGGTTTGGTCAAAAAGCTTAATTATAATCTCCATTATATATATCATCATAACATATATGTATCAACTATTCTAGTTAGTGCACAACAAGGATTCAAGGAAGGTCTTGTGATTCTTCCCAAAATGTTTACTTTTAGAATTAAAGGGAGAAAAATGAGAATATTTTAAACTTGAGGAATCATTTTTGTAATTTACATTTTGTCAAAAAAAAAAGAGGATCCCACTAAAAGGAAGACATGAAAAGTGTTGATTGTAGAACTCTCTTTTTTCCTTCAAATTGTTTTTCCTTTTCACACAAAATGTATTCTATTCTCATCTATTAATAATTGTCTTAGACCAAAATAATACACCTATATATTCTCCTTTAGAATACTGTAAGCTTCTGCCATCATATATATGCGATTAGGGTATACGATGCAGTTTGATCGATCGATCGATTGCAACAATTTTGTTGTGTTCGAAATGGAAATGTAGAGGATAGCTACAGTAATTCATGAAGAATTGATTCAAGATAGGAAGAATAGAATATTGGGATTGTTAGTCTTTGTATTTCTAAAGAAGCAATAGTAATGTTCATTGAGAACAAGTATATAATCATTATCAGCAAGTTATCAGCATTATTGAAGTGATTTTTTTTTTTAAAATTTATACACAAACCATGAACCAACTAGGTGAACTTTTATTTGCTTACATCATTTTCTATTATCATAAGTAATGTATTGCCATGCAAATGTAACATACCACAAAATCTCATTACAAATAGTGAAAATAATTAAAGAAATCTTAAGAACCAATTTCGGCTCTTGATTTCCTGTCTTATTTCCGTCCCTTAGGAGCTTCGTCTGCAAAACGAACAAAGATAACATCACACTCTTCGATGCTTGAACTCCGTGTTTAATTCGATACAGAAAAAGTATATCTGATCTAAAGAATGATGCACTCTCTTTAGACTGATCATAATAGGTACTAACATATGTATTTCGATTAATGTTACAAATAATGGTTGTTTTCTTCTAAATGATAAATTTTCTATTTCTTCAAATATGATACAATTAATAGATAACAACCATTAATGGCCATAAGGGCAAAAATTAACAACTTGCCATCTTTGGCTTTCTAGATCAACAAGTAGAGATTCTAAGATGCGGGATTGCGTACGCTATGTTTCGAGATATAAAAGGTCGAGAATATTAGCTAGTGATTGGTTTTGTTGTCTTACTAAACATTAGTGGGCACATAAAGAGTCATTTTCTTTTTCCCTATTTTTCTAAACGGGTTTTTTCTTTGTTAAAAAGTTCTCTTTTCTTCTTCAATTTGATGTTTAGCGTCAATGCGTTATGGTGCGCTAAGAATTTTGAAAGTTGTCCCAAGTTGGATTTGCCCTATTTAGTTTTGTGAATACTACATTGGGCCTGAATTGGTTATCGCCAAATGTCTCAAAAAGAAAATCTTAATATATATGAAGCCTAATTTTGAAAGAAAATTATTTTCGGCCCAATTAATTTTATAGACCATAACAGACGACAAAAGACCCAGTTTTACCCAAAGTAGCCATTTGGAGGGTCTCAAGAAAATAATTTCTTTTAAAAGGAATAGCAAGCTTTATTCGATTTTTATAAAAAAAAAAATACGAGTAAATGGAGAAAGTTCGGTGGTCCTTCATCGGTTGGTGTCAATGAGACTCGAACTTACAACCTCTCACAACATATAATTTTTTGTGTCTCACACCCAACCACACTGGCCATGAGTTCCTTGACGCAATTTTTATAAATTAGATAAAACATATTACATACATATATATTCTAAGAGCTATTCTTCCATGCACCATAATTTTTTTTACTTTTTTTGAATGATTCAATCTCAACCATAGATCAAGCAAAAGGTATTTTTGGTACAAGGTTTCAACAGGTCATTATCTTTAATCTATACATTGCAAGTCCCAATACCATCATAATCACTCCTAGGGATGTCAATGGGGCGGGTCGGGGTCGGGGCAAGTACTCTCCATACCCGCCCCGCCTTTCGCGGGGATTTCCCGCCCCAAAACCCGTTTAATTCACGGACAAATTTTATGCCCCATCCCCATCCCGCGGGGATCCCCGTCCCCGTGGGGATCCTCATGACCCGCCAAATTGACATAAAAATCGAAATTTATATTATTTAATACTTAAAAAAAATTACTCAAATTTAAAATATCATTGAAATTACAATTCAAAAAAACATAAAATATAACAACCAAATATCATTTTTTAAACCATTCAATATATTATGCAAACTTAATACAAATATTATTCATATCCTAGAACAAAAAAAGATGATAAACATAAATATTTTTCGAAAATTTTACAAAAAATTGACATTTCACTTTAGCCATTTAAGGACCTTATGATGCTCTCCAACATGTGTCGTGATCTACATTAACGAATAAGAATATGATACAAAGTTAATAATATATAATATGATATTAAAATTATATACCAAGGATTATATTTCAATTACCTCATAATCTTCATCCGCATCATCATAAAAGGCACAATACTTGGAATTACACAGAGATGAAGAAAATTAAAGAGTTGCTTTCAGAAAGAGAAAGAAAATTTGACTTCCAAACAACTTAGTCATATCTATGTTTATCCAAGTTCCAATCAAAAATTTATTCACATTCAAGTCTCTGTATAGAGAAGAAAATTGCGACAGGTAAATTAATTATGGACCTTAGAGTCTATGAGAAAAGTCTAATTTAGTAATTATCAATAATATGGAAAGTAAAATGATATAATGTAAATTTTTAAAGGGCTGGATATAATTTAAATTTTTTTTAAAAGAGCAAGTAAAGATTTTGAATTTTTTAAATTGACAATTTATAATTTAGAAATATATTCATAATTTTAATTTCGGGGATCCGCGGGACATGTGACGGGGATAACCCGTGGGGAACGGGGCAGGGTAACCCGTGGGGCGGGGCTACCGATCTCCATACCCGCCCCATCCCCGCATCCGGGGCAAACTCCTCACCCCATCCCCACCCCGCGGGGCAAGTAATCGGGAATTCCCCGTCCCATTCGGGTCGGGTCCCCACGGGGATGGGGATTCCGCACCCCATTGACATCCCTAATCACTCCTAGGGATGTCAATGGGGCGGGTCGGGGTCGGGGCAAGTACTCTCCATACCCGCCCCGCCTTTCACGGGGATTTCCCGCCCCAAAACCCGTTTAATTCACGGGCAAATTTTATGCCCCATCCCCATCCCGCGGGGATCCCCATGACCCGCCAAATTGACATAAAAATCAAAATTTATATTATTTAATACTTAAAAAAAATTACTCAAATTTAAAATATCATTGAAATTACAATTCAAAAAAACATAAAATATAACAACCAAATATCATTTTTTAAACCATTCAATATATTATGCAAACTTAATACAAATATTATTCATATCCTAGAACAAAAAAAGATGATAAACATAAATGTTTTTCGAAAATTTTACAAAAAATTGACATTTCACTTTAGCCATTTAAGGACCTTATGATGCTCTCCAACATGTGTCGTGATCTACATTAACGAATAAGAATATGATACAAAGTTAATAATATATAATATGATATTAAAATTATATACCATGGATTATATTTCAATTACCTCATAATCTTCATCCGCATCATCATAAAAGGCACAATACTTGGAATTACACAGAGATGAAGAAAATTAAAGAGTTGCTTTCAGAAAGAGAAAGAAAATTTGACTTCCAAACAACTTAGTCATATCTATGTTTATCCAAGTTCCAATTAAAAAAAATAATCATCAAAAATTTATTCACATTCAAGTCTCTGTATAGAGAAGAAAATTGCGACAAAAATTGCGACAGGTAAATTAATTAGGGACCTTAGAGTCTATGAGAAAAGTCTAATTTAGTAATTATCAATAATATGGAAAGTAAAATGATATAATGTAAATTTTTAAAGGGCTGGATATAATTTAAATTTTTTTTAAAAGAGCAAGTAAAGATTTTGAATTTTTTAAATTGACAATTTATAATTTAGAAATATATTCATAATTTTAATTTCGGGGATCCGCGGGACATGTGACGGGGATAACCCGTGGGGAACGGGGCAGGGTAACCCGTGGGGCGGGGCTACCGATCTCCATACCCGCCCCATCCCCGCATCCGGGGCAAACTCCTCACCCCATCCCCACCCCGCGGGACAAGTAATCGGGAATTCCCCGTCCCATTCGGGTCGGGTCCCCACGGGGATGGGGATTCCCCACCCCATTGACATCCCTAATCACTCCATACAACTTCATTTCACTTCTCTCTCTTCCTTCCATTTCTCGATTCACTCTTCTCCATCTCCATCTCCATCTCTCCAACAGTAAATCACATCTCCCTCTCCATGGAACAAGGACATGGCATTCAACTATGAAACAAGTTTATGATATGATATACATAACCAAATTGAACATCATTTATTCATTATATACAATATAAATATAATAAAATAATAATTATATAGCCGTATCCGTATCCGTGCAACATAGATAATGATATATTGAATATTAAAATTATATATTTCCGTTTAAATTAGTATATTAACTTTGAAAACGTATATTGACACCAAAAAATGTATATAGATACTGATAAAAATATATTGACATGAACTATAATATATCGATATTCAAAACGACGTACTGTCACTAAAATATCACACACAATATTACAGTTCGAAAAATCTAGGAAACTAGGACGAAACAATATTAAGTTTTAATAATCTATAAAGATATGATACTAAAAATTAATAATATATATAAATGCAATATTAAATTTTAGCAATCTTACATGATATGATATTATATTAAAGTTTTTCAGCCGAGAAAAATATTCGATGACATGTAATGAAATTTGTCCAATTATAATTGTTCGATTATCATGCACGAATATATTGAAAGAAATACAGTTTCGGATCAACCGTAAAAGTGTACACAAGGATAAACGAATGTAGTCGTACATTCGTGGCCATAACTTTCAGTGGGAAAATCCAATTAGAATGGTTCAAATTGGGTTAGATAGATAATGAGATTATCTACAACCTTCATATAGAAATATATTTCATATGAACGAAGTATAAGTGTCGTTTCTGTGAAATACCGAAAGGGTGCAACAGTATGACATACAGTTAGTAAAACAGTCATAACTTTTGCATACGAACTCCAATTGGGCTGGGCCAAATTGGGTTGAGTAGATAATAAGATTATCTACAACTTTCGTGTTGGTTGAGTTTCTGTCAGAGAAATTTATCAATTTCGTCTGGACTGAATACTGAACAGGTTCATACAGTTTTCTGTGTGAAAGGGTGTATATTGGATATACATGCCTTTTGGCTAATCCTTATCCTATTAGGTATAAATAGGATTTTCTCTCTCATCTTCACTAAGGGAATTCAGAAGTAATTCAAAGCAATATTCTGCCCAAGACACAAGAAAAAGAGCAAATTCAGATTTGATCTTTTGTGAGTGAAAAGGCACGAAGAGAGATTAATAGAGAATCGATCGAGATCAAGCAAGTGCACCGATACATCGTCTAGGCAGGTGTATCCGTGTCCGGCGTCTTCCGACTCAAGGTGGATACGTGTGGAGGAGCAACACTTGGGGCTCTCCGTTGTGATCGAACCGAAGGATCGAAGAACGGGAACGAACGGTGAAGGACGCACGGTGTGGGACGCGCGTAAAGTCACCAACGTGACCAGAGGAATAGGAGGCAGCGATCAACCCTTCGTGTTCCATCAATTTGGAACTGGTATGGATCTAACCTTCTATTTGCATCGTACCCTCGAAGTCGTGGCGTGATCTCGGGAATCGGGGAATCGGACCGGGCCTACATATCCGCTGCGCGGGCCCGGGGCCGGGGATATTCCCCAACAGTGGTATCAGAGCGATCGCCATCGATTCGAGGGTCGAATCATAGTCGTATATTAGATATACGCACGGGTTATCAAAGTTCGTACCCGTTTGCATGATGTTACATATTTAGAATGTCAAATTCCATTAAAATCACAAGTGAAATTCGCTAGAGATCGATCAATAGTTGATTGAGAGTATCTAGGAATAATCGTGAAAAGATTTCATGATTGATCGTTTTGGAAACGAGCGAAAACAGCAGTGCAAAAATCGCATAGTCCGTTATAACATATGCATTTTGAGTTCTTTATATCGATTTGATCGGCATCAATCATACTAGCATATAATTAGATAATTATTTAGAATAATTAGACTCCCAAATAAATACATATGCATTTATGAAAATCTTGTGATTGTGATATAATTGGATTATGTCACGGATTTAGAAACATGCAATGACATGATCCCTCATAATATTTAAGTCATGGAAATGCCTTCCATATCCACAACCATCGAGATTGATATGACATAGTGCGTGGTTTCAGGCCATAGTCGGGCACGTACTATTGTATATATTGGTGCGGGTGGTAAGCGTTAATTGGGGACTCACGTGGTTTCAGGCCATAGTCGGGCACGTGAGTAGTTCAATTGAACAATACGATGGATATGGTTATGACTTAACCGTCCAAGCCAATCCGATTGGAGTTCGGGGCATAGATAGGATGCACACACGGAACTGGGATTGTATTGGATACGATCCATCACCGAAATCCTATAAAGGTTCAAGAGTCGTATTGGATACGATTGGATTTAATCCTACCTAAAATATCGAGATCTCATTTGTCGGCCATAGTCACTTATGGGAGGATCGTAAAATATGGGTCTTGAGTGTTATGGACTTGGAGTCCCGTATCGGTATGAGGGTTATCGATTCGATAAAATAACACTATCATATAATCATCATATAAGCCCTATAAGATAAGTACGCAACGTTAGTAATCAATCTTTCACTTCATTTGTAGATCATGTCTTCTAGTAACACCAACACCATGTCGATTAGATCGACTTTAGAAAAGGATAAGCTAGTGGGTCGGAACTACTTTGACTGGCACCGAAACCTGAGAATAGTTCTCAGGCAAGAGGGCAAGAGTCACGTATTGGATACGGAACTAGTGGAACCGGGCCCCGATGCTACGGCCGAAGAAAAGGCCGCGTTTGAGAAACTTAAGAAAGACTCAAATGATGTTACGTGCCTCATGTTGGCATGTATGGACGCTAGTCTTCAAAAGCAGTTTGAGGACTCGGATGCGCACATCATAGATGTTGTGCTCAAGGAAATGTTCCAAGAGCAGGAGCGTATTGAACGGTTCAGTACGCTCAAAGAGTTGGTAAACTGCAAGATGCCTTCGGGGTCTTCGGTTAGCTCTCACGTTTTGAAGGTGCAAGCTCTCATAGACCGTCTTGAGAAGCTAGGAGAGAAATTGTCGAAGATTATGCAACAAGATTTGATCTTGTGTGCACTTCCTCCAATGTTTTCTCCGTTCGTGACTAACTATCACATGCATTCGATGGATAAGACGATCCCTGAGCTTCACGGAATGCTCAAGAATTTTGAATCAGAGACGTTAAAGTCGTCCAGAGAGGATAGGGCAAGAGTTGCCGGAAATGTTCTCACAATTCAGAATAAGGATCGTAAGAGATCAAAGTCCAAGGGCGGATCGGCTAAGAAACGTTCGAAGCCGAATAAAAAGGGAAAGGAGAAATCCAAGGATGAGACGTGCTTTCATTGTCACAAGGCTGGACATTGGAAGCGCGATTGCAAGTCTTACCTCGAGGAGGTGAAGAAGGGCAAGGCGGTTTCAGCGACCGGCCTCTCAGGTATTAACGTTATTGAAGTTAATATTTCAACTATGACTAATTGGGTATTGGATACCGGTTGTGGGACTCATATTTGTCGAAATATGCAGGTTCTTCAAAATAGTCGACGGTTGGAAAAGGGTGAAGTCGATCTACGCGTCGGGAATGGAGCAAGAGTTGCTGCGTTTGCCGTAGGAGTAGTTAATTTGACTTTACCTAGTGGACTTATTTTAGTACTAAATAATTGTTATTATGTACCGACATTATGTAAGAACATAATAAGTGTGTCGAAACTGGCCAATGATGGCTATGAATTCGTTATTAGGAATAATGAGTTTTCGATATGTAAGGATTCTATTATCTATGGAAATGTTCTGTTAGAAAATGGTCTTTATGTGTTGGATTTCGATCACGGAAATAATAAGTCTATATATAACGTTAATGCAAAAAGGATTAACTCTAAAGTTGATAATCGGACTTTCTTTTGGCATTGTCGTCTCGGTCATGTGAATGAGAAACGCATTGCTAGACTCCATAAAGATGGAATGCTAGACTCATTTGAATTGGATTCATTTGGGAATTGCGAATCTTGTTTACTTGGCAAGATGACTAAGGCGCCGTTCTCCAAGGTCGGAGAGCGGTCCAACGATCTATTGGAACTCATACATTCCGATGTGTGTGGACCGATGAGCATCGAGTCAAGAGGAGGCTATCGATACTTTGTTACGTTTACGGACGATCATAGTAGATATGGATATATCTATTTGATGCGTACTAAAGCGGAGACCTTTGAAAAGTTCAAAGAGTTTCAAAACGAAGTTGAAAATCAACTTGGCAAGAAAATTAAAGCCATTCGATCGGATCGAGGTGGCGAATATTTGAGCTATGAGTTTGAAGATCATCTAAAAGATTGTGGAATAGTTCCACAATGGACTCCGGCAGGAACGCCACAATGGAATGGCGTGTTCGAGAGGAGGAATCGGACCTTGTTGGACATGGTTCGCTCTATGATGAGTCAAACTTCCCTTCCAAAATCGTTTTGGGGATTTGCCCTTGAGACAGCGGCTTTCTTGTTGAACCGCATACCTTCTAAATCGGTACATAAGACGCCATATGAGATGTGGTTTGGAAATTCTCCAAAGTTGTCTTTTGTTAAGATTTGGGGTTGTGAAGCATATGTTCGAAAATTGATTTCGGATAAGCTCGAACCCAAATCTGAAAAATGTTTATTTGTCGGGTATCCTAAGGAAACAAAAGGATATTATTTCTATTTTCCAATCGAAAATAAAGTTTTCGTAGCTCGAAGAGGAGTCTTCCTTGAGGAGGATTTTATCTCTAGGCGAGTGAATGGGACTGAAATAGATCTTGAAGAAATTCGAGACCCGCAAACGAATGTTGAACCGATGAACGCTGATCCGATTTCCTCAAATGTTGAGGATCCGGAGTCAAGTGCACAAGGCGCAGTTCGTAGATCGGGTAGGATTCGTCAAGAGCCTATACGATATGGTTTTATCGTGGCAAATGACGATGAAGTCGAATTCATAGATGATGAACCGACATCTTATCGCGAGGCTATGAAAAGCGAAGATTCCGATAAGTGGCAAACTGCCATGAAATCCGAGATTCAATCCATGTACGATAATCAAGTTTGGAACTTGATTGATCCACCTCCCGGGGTTAAACCAGTGGGATGTAAATGGGTCTTCAAGAAGAAGACCGACATGGATGGGAATGTAAACACTTATAAAGCACGGCTTGTGGCGAAAGGTTTCAAACAAATTCATGGTGTAGACTATGAAGAAACGTTTTCTCCAGTAGCAATGCTTAAATCCATACGGATCTTACTTGCTATTTCTGCGTATTATGATTACGAGATTTGGCAAATGGATGTCAAAACCGCATTCCTTAACGGGAACTTAGAAGAGGATGTGTACATGACACAGCCCGAGGGTTTTGTCGATTCGAAGAGTCCGAATAAAGTGTGCAAGTTGCAACGATCCATTTATGGATTGAAGCAAGCTTCTCGGAGTTGGAATATACGTTTCGATGAAGTTATACGAGAATATAATTTCGTGAAAAACGTAGAAGAACCTTGTGTATACAAGAAGGTTAGTGGGAGCCGCGTAGTATTTCTTGTACTATATGTAGACGACATCTTGATCATAGGAAACGACATTCCGATGCTTACGGATGTTAAGAAGTATTTAAATACTCGTTTCGCTATGAAAGATTTGGGCGAGGCCGCTTATATATTAGGCGTGAGGATTTATAGAGATAGATCCAAGAAGTTACTCGGCTTGAGTCAAAGCACGTACATCGACAAAGTGTTGAAACGGTTTTCAATGCAAAATTCGAAGAAAGTACTTCTTCCAATGTCGAGTGGCATATCGTATTCTAAAGCTCAATGTCCGACATCGAGCGAAGATAAGAATGCGATGAGTATTGTTCCATACGCTTCGGCGGTTGGATCAATTATGTATGCCATGATTTGTACGCGCCCCGATGTGTCGTATGCATTGAGCATCGTTTCGCGTTACCAATCTAATCCAGGGGATATGCATTGGATCGCGGTTAAGAACATCCTTAAGTACTTACGAAGAACTAAGGATCAATTTCTAATTTATGGTGGAAAGACATCCGGGTTGGTCATCAATGGATATACCGACGCCAGTTTCCAAACATGTGTCGATGACTTTCGATCACAAAGCGGATACGTGTTTTGTCTAAATGGTGGAGCGGTAGTTTGGAAGAGTTCCAAACAACCCACGATAGCAGACTCTACAACTGAATCGGAGTATATTGCGGCTTCCGAAGCAGCAAAGGAGGCGGTTTGGATCAAGAAGTTTGTGTCGGAGCTTGGTGTAGTCCCGAGCATCTCGGAACCTGTAGTTGTGTATTGCGACAATACGGGCGCAATAGCACAATCCAAGGAACTGAGGGCACATCACCGCTCCAAGCACATACTCAGAAAATTTCACTTGATCCGTGAGATTTTGCAAAGGAAGGATGTGATCATTGAGAAGATTGATACTAACAGGAATGTTGCGGACCCGTTTACTAAGCCACTCTCGCAAGCTAAGCACGATTATCATGCGAAAGCTATAGGTTTGAGATACCTAGAGGAGGAAGAGAGTAGTTAGTTATCTAAAACGATAATTTCGTAGGACGAGATTAGTCTAATAGATTAGTAAACGTTGTATCACCCCAAACTTATCTTATAGTAATGCAATTTCAGAATTTTAAAATTTTTCATTTTTGCATCTATCTTATATGCAAATTGTGTGCTGGGTTGTGTAATATGATTGTTACATGAACCTTGATTTGAACTTGTGTGGACGTCGACATGGTTGAGGACCATGTGCAGCGAAACCGTCACACTTAAAGTGTCATTTCTAAACATCCCTAGTCGCGGATCAGCTTGCTTAAGAGAGAAGCATTTCTATTATTAGATAATAGACTGAACGCGTACACTAGTACGTTTGCCGAGGAGATGATTATGTTTTGCTAATCATGGGACAAAGGAGTTTGTCGAATCGGGAACGTAGATATATGTTAGGTTACATGTATTGGATATGACCGAAGCCGCGAGACCATGACATGGTTTAGTCATTATAGATGGACTTGCGACGGATGGGGTTTTAGATTCTTCATACTTGAGGGGATCATTGATTGCGTTACGTGCGTAACACAATGCTTTGATATGATCTTACGCTCACCGTAACAGGGAGTTAAAAGGGTCATCGTTGGGTATTGTCCGAAACACGGAATTCAATGTGAGTCTCCAAGATAGGAATTGTTTATTCCGAAAGGAAGAGATATCTCTTAGGCGCCGCTCGATGAGTCGATTAACGAAAACTGTGGCCACAGTCAATGATATTAATGGTTAATATCGATTGAAATTTGTTAACTCAACTCGGAATCGGGGAATAAGTGTAGTTAATCAAATTATAAGGATGACTATTACCATGCCTTTTGATTAACGGATATCGTAAACAAGAGAACTAGTAACCGCTATTCGAGATAGGCACAATGATCACAATCATTTTTCGTTTAACATGGGTAGCTATGATGGAGTGACTAGATCCCGCTCATGAGCTTGTAGGCATTGGAAACAACCTACTGCCATCGTTAAGTCGAACCTACATGGTCACACAACGAGTCGTACTAAGTCGGGCTTGATCATAAAATCGGCACATTGGATGTGCATAGCTTGGTATTTGATACGCGAGCTATATTCTCTAAAATCGTGCGTATTGGATATGCATGAGTACCTTTTAGGTAGATCTGAAATTGAGTGGGAGATTGAAAGAAATACAGTTTCGGATCAACCGTAAAAGTGTACACAAGGATAAACGAATGTAGTCGTACATTCGTGGCCATAACTTTCAGTGGGAAAATCCAATTAGAATGGTTCAAATTGGGTTAGATAGATAATGCGATTATCTACAACCTTCATATAGAAATATATTTCATATGAACGAAGTATAAGTGTCGTTTCTGTGAAATACCGAAAGGGTGCAACAGTATGACATACAGTTAGTAAAACAGTCATAACTTTTGCATACGAACTCCAATTGGGCTGGGCCAAATTGGGTTGAGTAGATAATAAGATTATCTACAACTTTCGTGTTGGTTGAGTTTCTGTCAGAGAAATTTATCAATTTCGTCTGGACAGAATACTGAACAGGTTCATACAGTTTTCTGTGTGAAAGGGTGTATATTGGATATACATGCCTTTTGGCTAATCCTTATCCTATTAGGTATAAATAGGATTTTTTCTCTCATCTTCACTAAGGGAATTCAGAAGTAATTCAAAGCAATATTCTGCCCAAGACACAAGAAAAAGAGCAAATTCAGATTTGATCTTTTGTGAGTGAAAAGGCACGAAGAGAGATTAATAGAGAATCGATCGAGATCAAGCAAGTGCACCGATACATCGTCTAGGCAGGTGTATCCGTGTCCGGCGTCTTCCGACTCAAGGTGGATACGTGTGGAGGAGCAACACTTGGGGCTCTCCGTTGTGATCGAACCGAAGGATCGAAGAACGGGAACGAACGGTGAAGGACGCACGGTGTGGGACGCGCGTAAAGTCACCAACGTGACCGGAGGAATAGGAGGCAGCGATCAACCCTTCGTGTTCCATCAATTTGGAACTGGTATGGATCTAACCTTCTATTTGCATCGTACCCTCGAAGTCGTGGCGTGATCTCGGAAATCGGGGAATCGGACCGGGCCTACATATCCGCTGCGCGGGCCCGGGGCCGGGGATATTCCCCAACATATATAATATATTACCGAAGCGCAACGAGGGATGCACTAATTATTTCTTATAAATGTTGTATAATGTGGTATTTAATTTTTCATTATACATTTTTAAAAAGTTAATTATATATTTTTTTCAATTTATTTTTAAATAATAGTAAAATTATGCTTTAATATAATTATATTCATTTTATAATGTTCTTTTTTTGTTTAGTTTGAATTTTTTTTGGGATCAATAGCGTATCTTGTTTACTTATACTTTCACCTCGTAAGAACCAATACATAAAGAACAAAAAAATGGGTCCCCCTCCCCAGGCCACACCCAGCCTTAATGAGCGTGCATGCTATTGAAGAGAAAGAATATTGAACAAGTGCAATTACTTTATTACCCTTTTCTACCATAATGGTAACTTGCCGAATCAAATATTTTACCTGCTGAAAAAGTGTAGCCGGTTTTCTGAATTAATCTGAGCCATTAAATTTAAGGAAGTGGACGGTTAGGAAACTTTTGGTGCATGGAAGAAAATCTCATATTCTAAAATACATGAACAAGATTTTCCACCATTGGAACTTAAAATGAAATTTGAACATGAATAGAAAAGAAAGAAGTAAGTTAGCAATGTCGGAGCCAAGTGTCACTAAGTGCTTTAATCGTCATCATGATCAACAGAGTAATTTAATTGGACCAAACACAAAATAATGATCAAAACTCTTAATTATACATCAGAACTTATATATGATATGATATTACACAAGAATAAGTTTAGGGTATATATAACTATTCTTCCTTTATTCACTTAAAATTCAAAGCATAGATCTTAATTAGAAGTCGACGTTCCTAGCAACAAGTCGAAGACTATCTTTCCTGTGATTGGTCAGTCCCGGTGCTTCAATCATGTTAAATTCATCCACCGTCACGCCACGTGGCAACTCCCAGTCAAACTGGTGCATCAATGTAGCCAGAGCAAGTTCTAATATCGACTCGGCAAACTGCATTCCAGGGCAGATCCTTCTTCCTGCTCCGAACGGGATGAACTGAAAATCATTTCCTTTATAGTCGACTCGACTATCGAGAAATCTTTCAGGCCTAAATTCCTCGGGAGCATCCCACGATTTAGGATCCCTCCCGATACCCCAAAAGTTAACCATGACTTTCGTTCTTTCAGGAATTATGTATCCATTTATGGTGCACTGTTGTGTCGTCTGTCTCGGAAGTAGCAAAGGAACCGGAGGATGCAACCTTAGAGTTTCCTTGATTACGGCCTTCATGTATTTCATTTGATTTAGTTCTTCCGATTTAATCTTGTTTGAATGTTCCGCGATTCCTCGTACCTCGTATTGTAGCTTCTTCATCGACTCCGGGTTCTTTATGAGTTCGGATATGGCCCACTCCAATGTTATATTTGTTGTGTCAATTCCAGCCGCGATCATGTCCTGATCGAATTAACTCAAATAAGTCTTTTTTTTTTAAAAATGACACATGGACAAAAAGTTTTTAGTATAATGCATACATGATATATCTTTCGTTCATTTGTTAATTTTGGGGTGCAATGTATTTTTGATGGACTATTGTAAAACGTACCATAAGAACTCCATTGATGTGCTCCATCTTGAGCTCAAAATTAATCTCTGGATCATCCTTCAAGGAAAGCAACACATCCACAAAATCATTTCCTTTATGATCACTATTATTCCTTCTTTGGACATGAGCTTGAATCACCTCATCAAGCAATTTGTCCCATTTTTGTCTATTTCTCTTAGCCCTCACACTTAACCCTAGAACTCCTTCTAACCATGACAAAGATGGAAATAAATCTCCAATACTAAATGTACCCAATAAAGATACATCCTCCTCCATCAACTCTTTTAACAAACTACTTTTTCTTTCGTCTCGAAAGAGATTACTTGAAATAACCCTCGTAAGCATGCCATTCACGAACGAGTACAATATCTTGCTCATGTTTATAGGTTCACCTTTGGATAAAGAGGATTCATACTTTATAACTTCGATCATACGGACCAACTTCTTCTTCGCGTGATGTTTTGTAAACATTTACTCTCTTACTGCTTAGTAGGTGAGTAGTACTTATCTTCCTCATTTGTCTCCATAGTTCATTATTTGGTTGAAACGCCATGTCTAGAGAAAGGACAAAAAAAATACAAACTGTCTTTAGATTTTTATAAAAAAAAAACGAGTAAATGAAGAAGGTTCGGTAGTTCTCCATCCATTGATGCCAACGGGACACGAACCCAACACTGGGCCATGAGCCATTGACGTCTTTAGATTTTTATAATGCTATCAATTTGTTCACTATTGAAATTCTATATAAAACACACACACACACACACATAGAGACCCAAAAAGAATCTAAGGGACCAAAATTATATACGTGTGAAAACGGAGGGGCTTTTTCATATATATAGTAATGATAAGGTATCCAAGTGAGTATTGAGAGTATCGTGTTCAATACATTTTCACCATAGATGAGCATCGAGATAAATGTTGTATAATAAATTTTATTGTCACACAAATTTTTGAAAGAGAACAATTCATTATTTATTATATAATACTAATTTTGATGCATATCTAATGATCAATATGTCTTGAATAAAATACTCTCAATATCCAGTTGAGCATTTTAGCATTACTCATACTCCCTATTCTTAAGTGGATATGAAAACTATCCAATAAAAACAATACCTCTTGTGGTTTCTACCCGTACAATAGTTTATATAACTTCATGCCTCTACAATATTTGTGCCATACAAATAGGACCATCACTTGCATTAACTACTACCGGCTTACCAAGCATTCTAGTGGGGGAAAAATATAGTTGTCCCTACAAACTCATTTCAACGTCCGGTGACAAAAAATGGTTAAATGAGTTGATTCGCCTTTCTAATTGATTCAATTGAATATTAATTGACACGTTTAATTAACACGTAAATAATTTATAATGTGTTAATATTAATTGACGCGTTAATTTAATTAAATAATTAATTAAATCATTAATTAAGTTAATTAATAATACTAATTAATTCATTTATTCTTGTTTTGTCATCTTATCAAGAGTGTTATTTTGAGTTTGGGAGACTGAATATATAACCTACCCACGGATCATTCTCCTTAAAAAATTGTATGCATTCTTCATCCATCTGATAACATATTGGGATACTAAACTTTGGAAAATGAAAGCTCCATTATGGTTCACTTGGTTAGCAATTAGCATCTCAACTAGAAATAATATGACAAACTAGGATGACCTCACACCACAAATTGTTCTCTATGTTCAAACACTCCAAAAAATCATATTCATCTATTTCTCACACGCTCTTTCCCTATGTCAATATGGCACAAACTATCCCAGACATAGTTCGAAAAATCAAAACTCGACTCGACCTCCAACAGAATAGAGTTATTCAGGATCCAAATCAAGCTCACCCATCAGATAGAATAGCCATTCATGAAGCTTGCAATTGCATCATCTGGAAAAGAAGGATTAAAAAAAAAACGAGTAAATGGAGAAGACTCGGTGGTCCTCCATCCATTGGTGCCAATGGAACTCGAACCCACGACCTCTCACAACATATGATTTCTTGTGTCTCACACCCAACCACTAGACCACAAGCCCATTGGCTAAAAGAAGGATTAAAGACCCGACGATAATGTACACACCTAGAGGATTGAACATGGAAGCAGATGCACTGACCAATTTGGCCAGAATCACAGGGGAAGCATTCGCAGATTCCTGTCTTCCGGCACTAGTAAGGTAAGACAAAAGATCATGAACCTGAAGTCCATAAAAATCTGATTCCCCTTGCAGTAGGATAGTTAATATATTTTACCTAAGTCTTTTTCTTTTAGTACTGTAATAGGTTGTAGAGCCTTGGTGGCTTCTTGTTTGTTTTGTTTAAATATTTTCTAAGATTGTAATTCGAAAAACTATGTAAACTCTTATTTTAATTTAACGCGAAAAGCCTACGAGCTTCCTCCAAAAAAAAATATATATATTCATCAACGACAATACAATATTTTTGTTATAAATTTGAACATAATCTCAATATTAAAACAATTCAATAAGAAAAAGAAAATAATACCATGTAAAAATGAACAGATAATTAAGATATTTTAAGTAACATACATAACTTATGACATCAATACATAATACAAATAGGTGAATATCATATGTATTATATTATTTTGATTTTAAGAAAAACAAAATTATTTATGCCAGGTTTAATATACGTGCATATATTTGGTTTAAGTTGGGTATTACAAATAAAATAACCATATATATAAGGAAACCTTTTATTTAATATTGGAATTAGCAAGTAATGTATTATGTGATAAATATAATTTTAGAAACAAACAAATTCATTAAGTGAGGTGTAAGATATAATTAAATATTTATTTAAGTTGTGTATGTTATTTATGTATTATACATAATATTCATATAACAATCGCTATATTTTTTCAAGTCATATACAATATACACATTTATTTTAATAAAGGTATTATATGTACATAAATATTTAAAACATTTTTAACTCAGTTATTACACGTATTTATATATAGTATATTATTTTTTTGTACATTCCTTTATGATTAAAAATATATAATTATTAGTTAGTTCAAATATATGTGACTCAAGTCGATTTGAGTCAATCAAGTCATCGCGAATTCCATCCTGATTCTAGCAAGCCTCAAATAATTGAAAATTTGAGGATCAACATTTTTCGGATTTCTCCTTAAAATATATACACATATACGAGGATGGTTAAGATACTTAATTAAGTATGGTTTGGTATTTACTATTTATAGTTATTTAAATTTGTTTTGAGATTTGTGTTTTTCCAAAATAATCGTAATTTTTTTTGCTCGTCATTAAATGCACACATCTCAAATAAAATCTAATTATTTAAAGATCCTAAGTATCAAACCATATATATATATATATATATATATATATATATATATATATATATATATATATATATATCCGTGTGTGTGTGTGTGTGCGTGTGACAACTTTTGATATTCTAAATTGTTTTATTGAAATTTAAAAAATACACTTGCCTCCGCGAAGAAGAAACTTTGGAACGACCAAAGAAGGCCGGCTGGAAAAGATGACGTCATGATTTCGCAGTGCAATTTGTGCCATATTAGAAGAAGAGACGATAAGGTACGGTGTTTCTCCGAGGTAGACAAACATAAGGGGTCCATATTTCAAAGAGAGGGAATAAAGCGATTGATATGGGAGGAGGCCTATTTGATGAAGGTTGCCTATGAAAGGAAGCTTTGGTGGGTTAGGGGGGAGATTTGTAGGGGGTTTGCGGAGGCTTTTGAAGACGAGGAAGATGAGAGAGAGGAAAAAGAGAAAGAGGAGTGGTGGTGAAGCAAAACCTTGGTTTATAAATGCTTCCATTTTCGCGTAAATGATAGTTTTCAAAGAGAAAGAGGAGTGGAAGGAACCAATACTTATAGATGGATTTGAGGGTAAATTATATTTTGAATGACTTTTAACTGTGTTTTTCTTTCCTGTACTGGTGGTGACATATGGTTTTCCATGTTTTTTGGTTGAGAAGAGAAGAGTAGCATTTCCGTTTCCTATTATCCATTTGGAGGCATCAATGCCATGGAAATGACTTCTCCTGTGAGAAAGAAATGGAGAAAATATAAAGATTTCTTCTAGAGTATTATATAAAATAATATAGATAATATGACAATAGTTGGATATTATTTTAATGTCTAAGTTGTCAACATACATATTCTTGATTTTGTCAATATTTCATTATTAAAGATAGAGACTATCATAGCTCATAGCCATTCAAATCCAAATTCAAATGAATGGCTGTGAGTGGATGAACTCTCAATCTATGGTACTTTCCTGTGAGATCTTTGTAACAAATTAAACTCTAAATCACAGATAATAAATTTGAATTTGCTTTTTCTTGAATACTAAGTTACAATCAATTTTATTTTCAAAAAAAAAAGTTACAATCAATTTAACAACTAAACGTCCAATTAATGTCATGCCAAGTGGCAATTCCTTAATAATAAATGATGTTTAGCGTGAGCCATATATCAGAGTGGCAATTCCCTATTTTTTTGAACGAGTTTTTTTGCTTATTAAAATAATCTTTTTTACTTCAATTTGATGTTTGAGATCATGTGTTATGGCAGGCATGCTAAATTTTTTTGAAAGTTGCCCCCTGTTGGATTTGCCCATTAGTTTGTGAATCACTGAATATTACTTTGGGCCCAACGTCGTTGTTGCCTAAAAAAATCTTAATATATTGAGCTTAATTTTGAGGTGAAATTAATTTCGGTCCAATTGATTTTATGAACCTTTAGCAGCCTCTAACGGCCCACTTTTACCCCTGATATTTTACAAAATCATAAAATTGCCATTCACTGATTCACAGGGTTTAAAAAAAGCAAATTTAAATGGACCAAAGTTAAACTAAACAAGAATCAATAATATTAATTATGTATCAGAATCTTATATATGTTTAATATTATACATGCGTTGGTATAGATAGCAAATTCTTCTTTTATTCACTTAAAATTCAAAAGCCTGTATCTTAATTACAACTTAGAAGTCGACGTTCCTAGCGACAAGTCGAAGACTATCTTTCCTCTGAGTGGTCAAACCCGATGTCTCGATCATGTTAAATTCATCCACCGTCGTGCCACGTGGCAATTCCCAGTCAAACTGACGGAACAATGTGGCCAGAGCAAGTTCTAATACCGACTCGCCAAACTGCAATCCAGGGCAAATCCTTCGACCCGCTCCGAACGGGATGAACTGAAAATCATTTCCCAAATAGTCTACTCGATTATCGAGAAATCTCTCCGGCTTGAATTCCTCCGGTGCATCCCAAGATTTAGGTTCCCTTCCTATAGCCCAAGCATTGATCAGGACTTTTGTTTTCTCGGGAATTGTGTATCCATTTATGGTGCACTGTTGTGTCGACTGTTTCGGAACTAGCAAAGGAGCCGGGGGGTGCAATCTTAGGGTCTCCTTGATTACGGCTTTCATGTATTTCATTTGGTTTAGCTCTTCTGATTTAATCATGTCGGAATGTTCTATAATATCTTGCACTTCGATTTGTAGCTTCTTCATCGAGTTGGGGTTCTTTATGAGCTCGGACATGGTCCACTCTAGTGTTGTATATGTAGTGTCGATTCCAGCCGCAATCATGTCCTGATTGATATTTTTTTCTTTCATTTGTTAAACCCTAAACAATTAATATTTCTTTTTTGAATTTGTTAAATTTGGTGTCTAATATATTTTGAAGGACCAAATGTTGTAACTTACCAAAAGGAGTCCGCGAATGTTCTCCATCTTGAAATCAAATCCAAGACTTGGATCATCCTTCAAAGAAAGCAACACATCCACAAAATCAATGTCTGTGTGATCACTGTTGTTTCTCATTTGAACATGAGCTTGAATCACCTCGTCAAGCAGTTTATCCCATTTTTGTCTATTTCTCTTAGCCCTCGAACTTAACCCTAAAATCCCTTCTAACCATGAAAACGATGGAAATAAATCTGCAATGCTAAATGTACCCAATAATGCTACATTCTCATATATCAACTCTTTTAACAAAACGGTTTTTCCTTCATCATCTCTGGCGAGATAACTCGAAAGAACCCTCCTAATAATTCCATAACTGAGTGAATACAAAATCTTGCTCATGTCTATAGGATCATCTTTGTGTAAAGAGGATTGATTTTTTATAACTTGAATCATTTGGCTAACTTCTTCTTCGCGGAATTTTGTGTACATATTTACTCTTTTGCTGCTTAACAGGTGAATAGAACTCATCTTCCTCATTTGTCTCCAGAGTTCATTATTTGGTTGAAACGCCATGTCTGTAGTAAGAAAAAAAAACATTAGAAAAAAAACTTTATATTCTAATTCTAAATTCATCTTTTTAAATTTAAATATAAAAATTAAAAACTACCTCCATGATAAAGAATATCAGACGCAACCATAGAAGGCCGGCTTGAAAAGATGCGATCATGATTTTGTAGTACAATTTGTGCCATATCAGAAGAAGAGACAATAAGATAGGGAGTTTCTCCGAAATAGACAAACATGAGGGGCCCGTGTTTCAGAGAGAGAGAATATAGAGATCGGTGAGGGAGAGAGCCTATTTGATGAAGATTGCCTATAAATGGAAGTTTTGTGGGATTAGGGGGAAGATTTTTAGGGGTTTTGTGGAGGATCTTGAAGAAGAGGAAGAGGAAGAGGAGAAAGAGAACGACAAGAGGTGTCGAACTCGAAGAAAAAAATTGCTCTGTAAATGGTTGCATTTTTGCATCAATGGTGGATTTGAGGTTTGATTACATTTTCAAGGACTTATAGTTTGTGCTGTTTATGATGATACGTGGCTTTCGTTTTTTAATCATTCGTCATTCGCAAATTTCATTCGTCATTCGCAAATAACTCGGTGGAAATATATTGGTGTTTGCATAAAAGGATAAGGCTCATGACTCGTTCCTATATTGTAAATCAAGAGATCACAGACAAAATAATTCTAAAAGGAATAAATAAATGATTGGAAAGAGTGAAGCCATGATTCACGGAGAGAGAGTGTGATGTACACTACACAAATTCTGCTTCTAATCGGGAAATGATAATAATCATGAAAATATGCCCACATGAATGAATAGATGCAATGTATTAAATTGATGTACACATAATAATAAATAGATACAATATATGAAATAAATGTTGAATAGTTTTATACACTCATTTTTTCTATTTTCTCATAGAAATTTTTCTTTCTTACAATCATAGAAATAGTTACATTTATAGAGATACACATACACATTCTTAAACACAAATTTTTAATTAATATGAATAAAACACTATTACAAGACACTCTAATTTTTATTCATACACATACTATCTTTTACACTAGGGCCTGTTTGGCAACTTGGAATTAGAACTAGAATTGGATATTAAGATGGAGTATCACACAAATTCTTTGTTTGGATGTCAAATTAGAAATGGAATTAGGAAATTCCAATTTTTTGTTTTGCTTACTTTGCGGCAAAAGTGAACTCCAACAAATGTTGGAGCGCCAAGATGGAGGTAAAGTTCAAGCCTCTCATATCTTCTATCTGCCCTGTACAAGTGCACAATTTCATCTATATTTAAAGTCAACACGTGGGCCTTGTAGTATTAATTGCAAAAAGAAAATTGGTTCATTCTTCTGTACCTTTCAATTAAACCAAAAAATTATCATGTGAGACTTTGCAATGAAAACTACTAATTTATGTATAATGGTTTTTGTGTTTAGGTTTATGTTTTTGTGTTTAGGTAATGGACTAATTTTCACAAATAATTTTTTTGTGTGTGAATAGTATAATTATTATATCCATATATATAATATTATATATTATTATAATACATAATATTCATATATAAATATTTATGATATTCTTGTAATTATTATATATTATTATAATATTTACAAATAATATACAATGTAATATTATAGTAATATATAATAATTATAATATATAATATAATTAATATAAAATGTAATATTATAATAATATATAATGATTACATTACATAATATTTATACTATATAACATTAAATGAATTTAACAATATAACAATATAATTAATAATAATTATATTATAGTAATAATATATAATAATTTATATTATACTAATAATATTTCAAAATAATACTAATAATATATAATAATTACATTACATAATATTTCATTAGAATTAATTTAATAATATAACAATATAATTAATATTATATATTATTAAGAAATAATATATAATATATTTTATATAATAATTAAATTATAATAATAATGTAATTATATTATAATTATTGAATTCATATCATATCATATTATATCCATAGAATTAATGTTATATTATATATTATTGTAATAATAATATTACATGAATATAATAAAATATTATTTTTTTATCAATTCTAATGAAATATTTTTTTTTACATTTTCAATAACAAAATTCCAAAATTTTGTGACCAACCAAACAAAAAATTACATTTTCTAGCATTTTATAATTCGGACATCCAAACAAACTGTAGAATTACTAATTCCAGAACTTTTTACTCCTCCACCTTATAATCCAATTCCACTCTACTAATTCCGCTTGCCAAACGGCTATTTATTATGTACATACATAAAAATAAACAATAACGGACGGCCATGATCAAAAACTCAATTTTACCTCATGATCACACGGCCCACGTCAATGGGGTGACGTGGCTGCATACAGTACAAATAATTTTGTTTGATTTATACATAAGTATTAATATCTCAAAAGAACATTAATTTTAATACTCCTCCTTAATTTCGCCTTAATGTTTTTCGTTATACTTTTTATTTCAATTTTAGTATTCACTATATTCTTTTTTTCTTTAAACTCGTCTTTTTTTATTTGATCGTCTTTTTTTGAATCGTCTACTTTCTTTATTATGTCCATAACATCGATAATTTTTTCTTCTTATATTATTTTTCATAGACCATGCGAAATCAAAATAATTCTCGTCATAATTCAAAATTTGTAGTTTTTCCATTGAAAATAAGTTTCAAAATTTGTGGAACTCGAACACACTGTTTTGGATTGTCATGACTCTCCTACTCAAAATTTGCAAATTCATCTTTTGGACAGTTTGACTTCCGTTCAAACGCAAGGTATATTTCGTTCGAACGGAAGTAGTTATGTTTTCAGACTTTACCAATTTCCAGTTTTTCCCGTTTCGAACATATTAACTATTCTATATTGAGATTAATAATTCTAAATTGAGTTTAGAGAAATATATGAGTTATTTCCGTGAGTGTATGATATCCCAACTCACGAAAGTTTTCAACATCTTGATGTTTTACTTGAGCGAATATTTCCGTCTTTATTCTTGATAATCATCTTAATTATTTAACGTCTTGGTTTTTGTTGAAGTACTCACATTTGAGTATATGAATGCGTATCTTATTTTGATTTCGTTCACGAGTCATATATATTTTTTATTTTTTTACACGTGATACTTAATAAATTTGATTAGTAGCATCGATATTGTTTTGAAATAATCAAATCGTAAATTCGAATCAACAAAAACAATCTCACTAATATCTTTAAATTTATATCTATTCATCTTTGAGTATATTTTTTTTTTGAAGTAAATCTTAATCCATAAAACATGAATATTATTGATTTCATTTTTTTTTTATTTATGATATCAATAGAATTTGAGCCCTTGATCTTTGGTATTTTGTGTTAAGCATTTTATCACTACACAAAAAAAAAAACTATTGATATCTTTGTGTACATATTTTGCTATTATGTATTAAAAATACTTGGTCTCCGAAATTTCTTTGACTTTTGAAAGTCAGTGTGATCACATAGATCAACCACTTTTAAAGAATAATTATCCATGCATAAGATCCCAAATCTAATTTTAAATTGGAGATGTCATTTATGATTAGTTTATCGTATCCTTGTTGATATTGATCTGACATATATCTCCCCATAACTAGCATCTCCAGGTCTCTTTTTGAAGAAAAATCAATACAAACTAACAAATCAATCCGTAAACTAAAAAAAATATAAAGGTACAAAATTCATATAATTCAAATCGATATTTTTTAAGTCGATGAAATATTTTGTCTAATAAGACGGATATACGACTAATTCCTTAATTTGGTATAATTAAGTTTATTCAGATACAATGACTAGGTATATAAAAATATAAAAATATAATATTATTTATAGATAATTAAGAAATATCATTCTTTTTAGTTCGAAATCACAAATTTATAAATTGTGTTGATATTTCTTGTATTAACCTTTGTTTGAAATTTAAGTTCTTTATTATTTTAATAAAAAAGTCATATGTATATTTTAAAGTATTATATCGTAATTCGTGTACGGTACATGTTTTAAAAAAATAAAATAATTGATTAGGTCGAATACCAGAATGTCAATGACTATTACGGTTAACCAAACAATTATGACTTTTCCAAGTTTTTTTAAAGAAAAGTGTAGCAATCATATATATTTCAAGGCAAATATCAACGCCATAAATGCTACATGACATGGTAGTGTACCAAATTAAATTATAATCACAAAATAAGATAAATCTAGGCATCCCTTCTGAAGTATTATAATAAGATAAAATAATAAAATAGATTGTGTGGTTGTTGGACAATATATTACCTTGAATTTGTCACCATATAGTCTTCATTTTGTTTATGTTTCGTTAATAAAGATGGAGACTATCATATTTTTTTTGCAACCACTCAAATCCAAATCAAAACTCAATAATTGTTATAAGTGAATACTAAATATTAGGTACTTTGGAGTGAGATTTTTGTACCAAATTAAATTCTAATCACAGAGAAAACTCAAAAAAGAACATTCGGTTTTTTTTTAATCTTTTTCTGGAACAATAATTTAAAATAAATTCAACAAATTAACGCCGCATATGAACTGCATCGCTCCGCAATAAGAAAGGATACCAAATTTCCCTCCTCTTAGAAGGAAACACGGCAAAAAAACTAGGGATGCAACTTTAGCTCGTGGCTCGTGGCTCGCTCGAGCTCGACTCGATAATAATTTGATAATAGTTCTCTCGATATTAACTCGAAATTAATTGAGCCGAGCCGAGCTAGGTCGAACGCTTATCGAGCCGAGCTTGAGCCAGACTCAGCCCGCTCGTATGAAGCTCGAAAAGGATTTGAGCTCGATTTAAAAAATTAAATACTTTTATCATAATTAATTCATATTATATATATTATTATAATTAGAAAAAGTTATAAAGAAAAACTTTATCTCCTTAATAATTCCATGTCACGTTACAACTCAAGTCCTAAAATGAAAAAAAATTAACTAAGCGACACAAATTAATAATTCCAAGCCAAAATCCTATTTTTTGTGTTTCGTGTTGTATGTTTGATTTATTGTTGTTATGTTTTAAGATATTTTGTTATTTAGAATATTTTTTGTTTATTCGCAATTGTTACAATCTTTTTAACTAAAATTCAAGTTGTTCTTTTAATTGAGCTACTATTGAGCCGTGCCAAGGTAGCTCGAATTAGCGAGCCGAACTTGAGCTTGATTTTTTAGCTCGAACCATAATTCTAAACGAGCCGAGCCAGCTCGAGTCAGTTCCGAGCCGAGCTTGAGCTTGTCACAGCTTGCTCGAGCTCGGTTCGTTTGCAGCCCTACAAAAAACACGCTCACAACAAGTGGCGCCGTATTCGTCACCTTTCTCGGTACTCTCGGATAATAACAAGCCGCCACGTCATGATGTGACGCGGCGAATGTTTCCGAATGCTATTAGAGATAATGCCACATGAAATAAATCCATCCACCTCAGCTTGTATTTTGTCAGTCTGATTTTCTTGTTTTCCTCAACTTGGCATTAAACGTCCAAATACCATGCCAAGTGGCAATTCCGTAATATAAACGACGTTTAGAAGCAGAGCGAAAGCTATCAGTTAGAGAGAAGAAAATGCAAGACGCGGTACATAGCGAGATGAAGACAAGTGTCAACCATTTATTTAATTGAGTGCATTTTCCATCGTTCGTAAATAAAGGGCCGAAAATGGTAAATGCGAGAATCGTTGCTTGGAAGAAGAATATTTAATCAAGCCGTTCCACTAAGGATTAAGTTTAGAACGTAAATCATACTCGACTCGTCCGGGCATGAGTCTGAGTCGAGGTCGGAGTCTGAACCCAAGTCGGGTTCGATCAAGAGCTTGATTTCTTTATCATTGTTCGCCATTGAGGATTCGAGATGGATTAGTTATTGGAGTTTCAATTGTGAATTTGAAAGGATTTTATTAAGAGAAGTTGTATGAAAATATCATCCTAAAATAAAATTATTTGAACTAACTAATTTATGATTATTCATATGTTTTAAAATTAACATTATGATGATAAAATAATCTCATTTTTTGAATCAAATATTAATACTTAATTAGTGTCAATATATAATAATATAAGAGATGTAATGCAATTCTACGGAAAACATAACAATAAATATTATATAATTGTTCACAACATCAAAAATATCATTTTTTGAATCAAATAAAAACACTTAAATTAGTGTCATTATATAAAAATATATGAGAAATAATGCAATTCTGCGGAAAAACATAACAACAAATATAACGACATATGTAGTAGTAATACATCAGTAATTACATAGAATATTTTTTTATTGATTCAAACTGCAATGGTAATTATAAATAATATCAAACTCAATAGCAGAAGTAATTTAATAAATAATATCAAATTTCAATTTAGAGTAAACCTATATAGAAATTATTTTATATCAAATGATTTTTTCTTAATTTTAATTTTTAACAATATTATTTGATAAGTGTTTATAAGTTTAAGAAGTTATTTAAATGGATAAATTAGTTTTTAATTCAGTTATTTTTTAAAATTTATATTTTAAATATGATTTCTAAAAAAATAAAAATCTAATCTACTTAGTATTATACGGGATATTTATAGTTATAATTTTTTGAAAACAAATAATAATATTTAAAATTCTATTATGTAAATGCAATTGTTAAAATTCTATTATGTAAAAATGTATTTTTTGCATTTTATTTTCTAACATAATATATTTACAAATTCAAATTATGAAAAGCAGTATGTGTGAATTATGCTAATATAGATGTCAAAATAAAGAGAAAATAAAAAATAAAAATATTTGATGAATTTTTAAAATTAAATTTTAAATAATAATACTCATATATGTTGTATGTTTTATAATATTACATATTAAATTATTAGTATTTATATATAAACTTTTCATATTCCATTGAATTCACATTTGATCATGTAATATTTTATGTATTTTAAAAATACAAATCTAATCTACTTCTTATTATATAAGATTTTTATAATTATAATTTTTTTAAAATAAATTATAATACTTAAAATTTTATTATGCAAATACAATTGTTAAAATTATATTATGTAAAAATATACTTTTTTGCATTGTATTTTCTTACATAATATATTTACAAATTCAAATTATGAAAAACATTATGTATGAACTATGCTAATATGGATGTCAAAATAAAAAGAAAATGAAATTATTTGATGAATTTTTAAAATTAAATTTCTTAAAATAATACTAATATATGTTGTATGTTTTATAATAGTACATATTAAGTTATTAGTATTTTATATATAAATTTTTCATCTTCCATAGAATTCACATTTGATTATGTAATATTATATGTAATGTTAAACAATTGAATAAACTTAGTCTCATGTGAATCTAACCAATAATAATATTTCATGTCATTAATATAGAATGATGTGATTTTCTAAGGATGCTTAAAACATGGTGTAAAATAATAACACACAAATGACTACATATAATGTGATCTTCAAAAAATCTGACAAAATATGAATGATTGAGATCAAACCACAACACTACATCTAATGGTTCAAATTATTAATTTGTAGGATGAAACCACATCACAAAATCTAATGATCAATAATCATGAATGACCATGATGATATGACTTAATGAGGATGCTCAAAGATAGGTGACAAATAAGGGGGGTGGGTAAATTCTTTTAATTGATTAAAGATTTTAACCCTATATTACGCTCGTGGTAACACTAAAAATTTAATAATACATATAAATAATATAATAATCCTCCCTAATATCTTTACAAATTCTCGCTAAAAACTAAACAAAAATTCACATTTTTTTTAACTACTTAACCCTAAAACATAAAATAAGCTGTAAAATAATGTTGTATTTTTCAAAAAAAAAGAATAATAGGTTCCTAATTTAAAAGGATGTAACTACATAAATTAAAATAACAAAAATAAAAATAAAAAAAATGAAGTATAAATTAGGGTGACCTTGGAGACCTGAGAGGAGTCCATTCTGTTGTATCGTCAGAATACTTCGGTAGCGGTTATCGACAACGACGCATTTAGGCCCCCCTAGTACAAAAATAAAGTTTTCTTTTATAAATATGAAAAAATAAAGAGTTTTTTTTTAGAAAATGGCGAGAATAATAAAGATACCATCATTCATGTCTTTGATTTTATGAAGAAGAAATGTGCCAGAAAGAATGATCACAAATCCACATATTTCGGTTACTATTTGTGTTGGGTTTTGTCGGTCCCATTCGTAAATAAAAAATTAAATTAAAATCAAATAAAAAAAGATTCGATAAATCAAAATAAAATTCGAATATTTGAAAATATCTTGAACATTATAACGCTAGCCAAAATGGTGAGCGACGCAAACATGGTGTAATATATCGGCAACACCTATCTTGCCGCAACTAATCTCAATAATAAAGTCGTGTCCAAAATTCGAATATTTTTCTATACAAAGTAATGTTCAAAATAAAATTCGAATATTTTTCTATACAAAGTCGTGTCCAAAATTCTGGCGTCGCGGGTCAAACCTATATTGCCGCAACTAATCTCAATAAACCAAACCAGCTTCATCGCGGGTCGGCACATTTAAGATAATATCCTTTTGCATCAAGAAGTTTTACATTCTTTTCAATCGGATATAATAATGAATCCCTCGTTTGCAATTAAAATCGATCTCAGGAAAGCGTTTGACTGCCTTGAATGGAGGTTTATTGATAAAGTTCTTCATTTGATGAATTTCCCGGCCCAATTCGTTAATTGGATTATGGCTTGTGTGAAATCCCCTCAATTCAGCTTCAATTTAGGGCGAAATGGAAATGGATTCTTCAAACCGGAACAAGGAGTGAGACAGGGCTGCCCTATCTCCCCCTTTTTATTTATTATGTCCATGGAAATTCTCTCCCAATTGCTAATCGCTGAATCTAAACGAGGCAAACTTATGGGAATTTCACTAGGCAGAAATGCTCCGAAGTTCTCTCATTCGCTCTATCCGGATGACTTGGTTATTTACGGCGAGGCCACGGTTCATGAAGCAAACAATTTTGTACAAATTTTTCAATGGTTTAGCACAATCTCGGGACTACAAATTAATCCATCCAAAACTAGAATTTGGTTCAACAATCAAACGGATTCCCAGATCGGGATAGCAATAAAGCATATTTTTAGAGCAAATGAGGCTAGCACGCGGGAATTATATCTGGGGTCCTTCGTCAAACTCAAACGATTGTTGGTCAACGACTACGATTACCTGGTTGAAAGTGTTAGGAATAAGCTAGCCGGATGGAAAAAAAATGCACTATCTCAAGCTGGTAGATTGCTTCTGATCCAGACTGTGATTCTCTCTATCCCAGTTTTTATCATGGCAGTTCAAAGTATCCCCAAAACAGTCATAGCTAAAATAAATTCATTGATTAAGCGATTCTTTTGGGGAGGAAAGGAAGGATCTAATGATTATATGGCGTGGCTCTCATGGGATATAATTCAAGCGCCGAAATTACTGGGTGGTTTGAATGCCAGGAATCTTGAGTGTCTTAATGAGACTCTTTATATCAAGCAAATGTGGCAATTTCTATCTGATAAGGAAGCTCTTTGAGTCCAACAAATGAGGGCGAAATATCTCGCTAGATCAACTTTTTGGGATTCCAAAAGATCTCAAGGAATGACCCCTACATGGAGAGCTTTCTTAAGTGCGAGGGAGAATATCAAGCATGACTGCTTATGGCTTCTAGGGGATGGGAAGAATTGTCCAGTTTTTGGACAGCCGTGGTTTCAAGGGGTTTGGAGAGAACCCCAATCAATGCAAGAGAAAGGCTTATGAAAGTAAGGGATATCTATCTCGATGAATCAAATGAGTGGAATTGGGGGTTTATTGAGCAGGAATTCTCTAACTTGCAAATACTAGATATTGCAAATATCGGTTTTGACCCTCTGAGTAATGAAGGAATTAAGGATAGGTTAATTTGGTCAAAAGGTGCTAACGGAATGGTAAGCAATAAAGAGATGTACGATTTTTTGTGGTATTCGAAATACAGAAAAATTCAGTTTCCACAGCCTCATCCGCAAGAGCTATGGTCCTTTCTTTGGACTCTGAAATGAGTTCTACCAAGGATAAAGATTTTCTGATGCCTTACCAACAAGAGTATGATTATCATCCAGAATATTAGGAATCGATCCGATTTGCCCTCTTTGCAATCAGAGTCCTGAAAGCACACTCCATTTATTCTTTCAATGTGGCAAATATGGCAAGATTGCTTCAAACTGATTATGAAGATGTCAGTCTGCCTTTCATGCTGTAAGGCGCCATCAATGACTGCTTTGAAGGAATTGGGAAGTCCAATGGTTCTTCCTTAGTATTTATGTTTTTTTATTTTCTAAGGGCACTTAGGGAGTTTATTTTGATTTGTTTAAGTTCTAGTATTAGATTATTTTGCTCTTTCTTTTGTTTTGGTAGCTGTAATGTGTGAAAAACAGTGCTCCTTTATTTTAATATATGCAGCCTAAGGGCTTTTCTCAAAAAAAAAAAAAAAACACCACTGTCGTGTTAAACATGTCTAAAGCCTGCATAATTAATTAAATTAATAATTAATAATTAAATTTAAAATTAAATGTATAAATATTAAGATATAAAATTACCTTGTTAAGGTAGTTCATTTGAGTAACAATACAAGTAATTACTACAAATGTAAAAATTCAAGTTTGGGGATAAATTAATGAAACAAGTACACTTTTGCCCCCCGAACTTGTCCAAATTGTCCAACTTGCCCCCCCCCCCCCCCCCCCCCGCCCACTAAAAGTTGCACCTTTTTACCCCCCCCCCCCCCCCCCCCCCGAACGTTTATAATGTATGCACATTGCCCCCTCCGTCATTTTCCTGTTAAATCCACAGTTAAATGATGATATGGCTAGATTACATGGCAAGATGACATGGCATACTATTAAAACCCGACCCGCTAAACCCAAACCCGACCCGAACTCTTCTCCTCTCTCTCAAAATCCCAAACCCAACCCGAACTCTCTCCTTCTCTCTTCTGTCGCTCTCTCCCTCTCTCTTATCTCGCCCTCTCGCTGTGGCTCTCTTGCTCTCTTCTGCCGAATAGTTCCCTCTCCCTCACCTCACCTCACTCTCGTCGCTAGCTCTCCGCTCTGGCGTCGCCGTTAATTACAGCTCTCCCTCTCTGGCGTCGTGTCTACCTCTCCCTCCGCCATTGATGTACATATTTGGAGTTTAGGGTTCATTAAAGCTCTTCGTCGCTGTCGCTTCTCTTCTAAAAAAGTACTCTCTCACTCTCTCACATTTGGGTCAATTTCAGTAAAATTAGGATCTAATTTGGGTTGATTTCATTCAATTTCAGTACAATTAGGGTTAAATTGGATCAATTTCAGTCAATTTAGGATCTAATTTGGGTTGATTTCATTCAATTTCAGTAATTTTGGGTCAATTTCAGTACAATTAGGGTTAAATTGGATCAATTTCAGTTAATTTCGGATCTAATTTGGGTTGATTTCATTCAATTTCAGTATTTTTTGGTCAATTTCAGTAAAATTAGGGTTAAATTGGATCAATTTCAGTCAATTTAGGATCTAATTTGGGTTGATTTCATTCAATTTCAGTAATTTTGGGTCAATTTCAGTAAAATTAGGGTTAAATTGGATCAATTTCGGTCAATTTAGGATCACTTTCAGTTAAATTGAAATTAGGGTTAATTAGTCCAGTCAATTAGGGTTAAAATTTCTGTTAATTAAAATTTATACAGAAAATTAGGGTTAAATTAAAATTAAAATTTGGTTCAATTGTACTAATTAATTTAATTTTATGTTTAGGTTATGGCCAAAGAAGAGTATTATGTTGTTTTTGTTGGAAAAAGACCGGGGATTTATGAAAATTGGGCATTTTGCAACGAGCAAGTGTGTGGTTTATCGCGATCGAGATTCAAGAAATATTCTTCCAAGAAAGAAGCCGACATTCAAGAAATATTTTTCTCGAGAGAGACTTTATGTGTGTGTGTTTGTGATGTGTATGTGTCCAGACTTTTGTATGTTTTGTATGTGTTTGACATAATTATGTGTTTTGTGATGTGTATGTGTCGAGAGAGACTAAGTTGTTTTGTATGTGTTTGAAGATTGGTTCAACATCAATTACTCAGCATGTGTCCAAAGACATGGCATACATATGTCATAATTCTTGGAAGAAAACAATTACTCAGAATGGTTCAACATCAATTATTTTTAGCGTCTCTCCCAATTGGGCATTTTGAAACCAATCTCAATTTTCCTTATTTTCGACTTCTACAATCGCCCAAGCAATATGATACATTTGATTGTTAGTGTCTCTCCCAATTGCCGAGAGTATCTCGAACTTAATTGGGCCCTTCGAGAAACATCCATCTAAACCGATTATTTTTCTGCAACCGGCTAAAAAACCTTTCTTGCACGCGCCGAAACAAATGTACATTCTTTGAAAACGTGGCACCTCATTAATTTCGTTTCGCCTACAATTTATCCTTATTGTATTATCTCTATCCGAATCAATCAATGCTTGTGCATAATCCCAAATATGCGCACACTCTTCGGTGTAACTTCCTAAAAAAGATTTCATTGCTTTCAATTTTGCCCTCCTACATTGGTTCACCGCAACATTCACCCCCATCTCTTGTCTAATTACCGTTTGCATATGTTTTGATTTCCAACCCGGATGCGATCTAATTCGTTCTTCGTATTTTCGAGCAAGAAGCGTTGACATTACCATTTGACACTTGAAAGAAGTACACGTTGTTGGGAATTCACCCCGTCCCCGGACCCGCGCAGCGGATATGAAGGCCCGGTCCGGTTCCCAAAATCCAAGATCACGCCATGACTTCGAGGGTACGATGCAATAGAAGGATAGACGATTACCAGCGTGAAATTGATCACGCACGACGGGTTGATCGCTCGCATCCTTTCCTTCTCCGGTGTCACGTTAGTGACTAGTCCGTGCGTCCCATACCACACGTCTCCCACTGTCTTGACACACCCCCGGTTGTCTTTCGTGCGTCCCACGTCCACACTCTTCCACAGCCAACAGTTTTGCTCCTTCGGTTTGATCACAATCGAAGAGCCACAAGTGTCGCTCCTATACTTGTATCCACCGTGAGTCGGAGTTCGTCGGTCGTGGGTGCAACTGCCTAGACGCTGCACCGGCGAACTTGTTTGATTAGATCGATTCTCTACACCGAGAAAAACTCTTTTTTCTCGGTTTTCTCTCTTCGCACTCTTTCGCTCTTAGAAAGAAGACTCTCAATATTCTGGATTAATCTTATTAATTCCACATGTTGGACTGAATCAATTTGCCATAGAGGGAGAGAGAGAGAGAGAGAGAGAGAGAGAGAGAGAGAGAGAGAGAGAGAGAGAGAGAGAGAGAGAGAGAAACATCATATTTATATCACATAGGATAAGGATGGGCCAAAATGTATGTATATATAATATACACCTTTTTAGACAGAAAACTGCAGACACCCTTTCAGTATTCTGTTGAAACGAAAATATTAAATCGTTCCAACCGACTTTAAACCTTCACGAAAGTTCTAGATAATCTTATTATCTTTCCAACCCAATTTGGCGTGGCCCAATTGGAGTTCGGATGCGAAAGTTACAGACGTTTTACTAACTGTATGTCAAACTGTCGAACCCTTTCGGTATTCCATTAAAACGACACTGATACTTCGTTCAAATGAAAATATTTCTACATGAAGGTTATAAATAATCTTATTATCTATCTAACTCAATTTTAACCATTCGAATTGGATTTTCCTACTGAAAGTTATGACCACAAATGTACGCTTACATTCGGTCATCCTTGTGTACACTTTTACGGTTGATCCGAAACTGTATTTCCTTCAGTCTCCCACTCAATTTCAGATCTACCTAAAAGGTACTCATGCATATCCAATATGCACGACTTGAGAGAATATAGCTTGCGTATCAAATACCAAGCTACGCACATCTTATGTGCCAACTTTATAATAAAGCCCGACTTAGTTCGACTCGTTGTGTGACCCTGTAGGTTCGGTTAACGATGGCAGTAGGTTGTTTCCAAAGCACTACAAGCCCATGAGCGGGATCTAGTCACTCCATCATGGCTACCCATGTTAACACGAAGAATGATTGTGATCATTATGCCTATCTCGAATAGCGGTTATTAGTTCTCTTGTTAGCGATATCCGTTAATCAAAAGGCATGGTGGTAGTCATCCTTATATTTTGATTAACTATACTTATTCCTCGATTCCGAACTGATTTAACAAATTCAATCGATATTAACCGTTAATATCATTGACCATGGCCATGGTTTTCGTTAATCAATTCATCGAGTGGCCTAAGAGATATCTCTCCCTTTCGGAATAAACAATTCATATCTTGGAGACTCATATTGAATTCCGTGTTTCGGACAATACCCAATGATGACCGTTTTAGCTCCCTGTTACGGTGAGCATAAGGTCATATCAAAGTATTGTGTTACGCACGTAACGCAATCGATGGTCCCCCCAAGTATGAAGAACCTAATACCCTACTCGTCGCGAGTCCATCCATAATGACTAAACCATGTCATGGTCTCGCGGCTTCGGTCATATCCAATATATGTCACCTAGCATATATCTACGTTCCCGATTCGACAAACATCTTTGTCCTATGATTAGCAAAACATAATCATCTCATCGACTAACGTACTAGTGTACATGTTCAGTTTATTATCTGATAATGTAAATGCTTCACTCTTAAGCAAACTGAATCATGACTAGGAATGTTTAGAAATGAAACTTTAAGTGTGACGGTTTCGCTGCACATAATCCTCAATTATGCCGACGTCCACACAAGTTCAAATCAGGGTTCATGTAATCAAATTACACAACCCGTACACAGTTTTCATATAAGGTGAATGCATATTAATTTAAGTAAACAAAATTTTTAAAGGGATGCATTCATATATATGGATTAAGTATTTGGGTGATACAACGTTTACCTATGGGTATCTCCGTACCCACAACCTGCGAGGACTATCGTATTAGATAACTACACTCTACTCTCTTCTTCCTCCTCTAGGTATCTCATACCCATAGTCATCGCATGACAGTCACGCGCGACTTAGAGAGAGCGGTTTTGTAAACGGGTCCGCACGGTACTGCTAGTGTTAATCTTCATCAGGTTTGGAACATTTCCAATACCTATGATCACATCTTTTACAAAATTTCTTGGATCAAATTAAATTTTCTGAGTATTGGCTAGAAGTGGTTGTGACATCGGCATTTTTGGCTTGTACTATTGCGTTTCACGCAATAGACAACCATAAATCCGATAACTCGTGGCTACTCGAGTTTGGTCATGTATCCTTGATCCACACCTCTTCTTTTTGCGATTAATAACCACAATATACTCGCCTCCGTAAATAGAATCATAAATTGTTAGTCGTGTGGAACCTTTCCACATGACCATGTTTTCGTTTAAGCAAAATACGTACACACTTTGTGATCTAAAGTCGTGCTACATATTTGGACGTGCCATATTTGGAAACTGTTGTTGTTATAACTCTTTATAACTAACACATCCTCCATATCATTATAGATAAAACAAAATCCTGAATTCTTTCGCAAAGTATTCAAGGATAAACTTCACCGCTATCAATACAAATCCCGATGGTTTAAATATACATAACCATTATGTATATATATGTATAACCATTATACATTCACAAGAGTTAGTCTCATGTAATCGCATTACATTCAAACTCGTGTGATTCCTTTGGATTTTATTGACGGTGAATTAGACGCTTTATGTGTACGACGTATAGCCACATACATGTCATGGCAGATATAACAGATCCTCACATCAAATGTAAAGTATCATATTATTACTTTTCGCCCTGCTTGATGTCTCACATCGAGCCGTAGAAAGTTTTTGCCATTCGACATTTCGATTTAACTCCTCCAAGGAGTTATATGTTGAAAACCATTTTCAACATTATGTCGATATACGTACTATAATCTAGAACGAGGAACTTCTTAGATATATCCTATAGATCTTCACGCTTAATTCATAAGCGGTCTCGCCTAAATTCTTTGTCGTTACAAGAAATATAACGCGGCTCCCACTAACCTTCATGTGTACACAAAGTTTCCATTCGTTTCGACAATGTTATAACAGTTTATAACTTCGTCAAAATGAATATTCCAATTCCGAGAAGCTTTTTCTAATCCATCATATGGATCGTTAAAGCGTGCATATCCCATCCCTGATTCTTATGAATCGACAAAACCATAAGGTTGTGTTAAGAACACGTCCTTTCATAAAATTTATGTCAAGAAATTCGGTTTTGACATCCATTTTGCCACATCACATAGTCATAATACGCGACCATGGCAAGCAGAATTTCGAGAATGTGAAAGCATGGCAACATGTGAAAACGTTTCTTCATAGTCCAACTACGAATTACTTGAAACTCTTCGCTACGAGCCTCGCTTTGCATATATGCAAATTCCTATCCATGTAGGTTCTTCACCTTGAAAACCCATTCACATTTCATGAGTCTAACCTTGAAAGTGATTGAATCAAGTTCCAAACTTGATAATGTACACGGATTGAATCTCAGATTTCATGACACCATGTCATGTGGGATCAACTTTTCATAGCATCCTTGTAGGATATCGAATCATCATATGATTTCGATCTATCATCATTAGCCACGATAAATCCGTATTTACCGGCTTATGATGTAGCCTACTCGATCTACGAAAAATTCCTTTGTGTGTTCGACACGTATTCATCAACTCTTGATGAAGTCGTGTCAACTTTCATCGGTATAATGTTCATTTTTCAGATCTCGAACTCTTTCGAGATTTATTTTACTCCCACTAGCCCGCATGGATATAAGCGACATCAAGTTCCAAACTTGTGCGCATCCAGTCCTCCTCTAAGAAGGCATCTCTTCGAGCCACGAAAATCTCATTTTCGTCGGTACGTTAGAACCAATATCCTTTAGTTTCCTTAAGGATATATGATAAACGAACAATTTTCAGATTTGGGATTGAGTTTAACCGAAACAAATTTCGAAATGTACTCACATCCTCAAATCTGTACAAATGACAACTTCGGAACCATTCCGATCCATATCTCATATGTCGTCTTTTGTACCGATTAGAAGGTTTATGGTCCATATCTTATATGCAACCATTCATTAGTGCTGCTGTCTCAAATGCGTATCCCCAAAATATTTTTGGGAGATCCGTTTGACTTATCATTTATTAAACCATGTCTTACATGCGTTCACTTTCTCTTTTCGAATACATCTCAATGTTTTGAAATGAAGATAATCGTGAAACGATTCCACAATCATAAATGATCATCAATACTTATAACTAAAATATCGCCTCTTCGATCCTATCGAAGTGCGTAGCTCAAATACTCGCCTTCTCGATCCCATCGAAAAGCTTTGATTTTCTTGCTTAGTCGATTTTGTATTTCGTTTTTGAAACTCTATGAACCTTTCAAAAGTCTCCGTTTCGGCACGCATTAAACAGATATTACCGTATCTACTTTAACCGTCCGTAAACGTAACAAAATACCGATAGCCTCCTCTTGTCTCGGAACTTATCGGAACTTTTACATCTTAATGTAATTTCCAATAATTTGTCGGATCTTTCTCCAACCTTTGGAGAATGACGCCCTTTGTCGTCTTGCCTTATAAATAAGTATCGCATTAATCAATCGAATCTAATTCGAATGATTCTAGCAATCCATCATATGGAATCTAGATACGCGTATCTCGTTTATATGGCCAAAACGGCAACGCCAAAAGAAGCAATCAACTTCCAGGTTTAATCCTCCTCGGATTTCACCGTTCTTTGAGTCATTAGTTTGGACAACTCCTTGTCCGAACTTTCTGTTTGGAAAACATTTTCCCAAAATACCCTTAGACATTTATTTCTTTCGATCCCGTCTTTGAATTACAAGGACATCCACGCATCTCTATGCTTTGGGTTCCCTCGATGCTCCGAGCATCTACAATTCAAATTTAAATCGCATCTTATGCAATTTCGGGATTGACTTATCTATCGAATGCATATGATATTCGGTCACGAAGATCAAATCTTGTACCATCAACACACGAGTGTTAATCAAAGACTCATTCGGCGTCTCAAAATTAACCTACTATTTGAGCCGCATCGAACCATTCAACGCGCTCTAGCTTTTGAAACTATTTCGTGAGCGTTGTGTTTTACTTTCGTATGCACCCGAATTCTCAAAACAATTTTGAGAAATTCACGTCTATACATGCCACCACAAGGCACGTAATATCGTTCGATTCCTTCTTAAAGTTTATCGAACCCGGCTTTTTTTTATAAAGCCAAAGCCTCGAGCCCTGAATCTATCATTTCCGTGTCCAACACGTTCCTTTAAGTCTAAGAACTATTCTTTGACTATTAAGGTTAATTACGGTAATTCCGGCTCAAAAGCTATCTATCATATCGATCTCATCGATATATTTGGAATCATATTGATCTCATCGATATATTTGGTGTTGCTAGAAAACATAATTCTAAATGGATGATGAAGATTAAGCTCCTAACCGTGCGTACTTAATCTATATGCTTACATGATGAATATATGAATGTGTTATTTTTATCGAATCGATAACCCTCATACCGATACGGGACTCCAAGTCCATAACACTCAAGACCCATATTTCCGTTCCTCCCACAAGTGACTTTAGCCTGTCGGGTGGGATCCCGTTATTTAGGTAGGATTATATCCAATTGCATTATATGCGACTCTTGAACCTTTATAGGATTTCGGTGATGGATCGTATCATATACAATCCCATTTCCGTGTGTGCATCCTATCTATGCCCCGAACTCCAATTGGATTGGCCTGGACGGTTAAGTCACAACCATATCCAACGTATCGTTCAAATAAGCTACTAGTGAGTCGACTTTAGCCTGGGCCTCACAAGTCCTGATTTAATGCTTGCCACCCTTTCGATAGTTACAATATCACGTGCCCGACTTTAGCCTGAACCCACGTGAAACGTAACACCAAACTCGGTGGTTGTGGACATGAAAGGCATTTTCATGACTTAAATATTATGAGGGATGATGCCTATGCATGTTTCATTTCGTGACATAATCGTATTATATCACTATCACAAGATTTTCATAAATGCATATGTACTAATTAGGAAAATTAATTATTCTAAATAATTATTTATCTTATATGATAGTATGATTGATGCCGATCATATCGATATAAATAACTCAAAATTCCGAGTTTCGTAGCCAAAGTTATCGCGGAAACAAAATCAGCATCCAGAAGGGGTCCCTGCCCCATTCGTTGTAATGCAGAGGCCCAAGGGGCGCGAGAAAATCATGCCCGCGACGCGTCCGGGGCGCCAAAAACTGCCCCCGGGGCGGCAGAAAAACTGTTTTTCTGCAGATTTCGCCGTTTCTTCCGTTTTCGTTCGTTTCTAAAACGATAAATCATGAAACTTTTCACGATCATTCCTAGATACTCTAAATCAACTTTTGATTGATCTCTAGTGAATTCCACTTGTGATTTTAACGAAATTTGACTTTCTTTAGATGTAACATCATGCAAACGGGTACGAACTTTGATAACCCGTGCGTATATCAAATATACGACTATGATTCGACCCACGAATCGATGGCGATCCCTCTGATACCACTGTTGGGAATTCAGCCCGTCCCCGAACCCGCGCAGCGGATATGAAGGCCCGGCCCGGTTCCCAAAATCCAAGATCACGCCATGACTTCGAGGGTACGATGCAATAGAAGGATAGACGATTACCAGCGTGAAATTGATCACGCACGACGGGTTGATCGCTCGCATCATTTCCTTCTCCGGTGTCACGTTGGTGACTAGTCCGTGCGTCCCATACCACACGTCTCCCACCGTCTTGACACGCCTCCGGTTGTATTTCATGCGTCCCACGTCCACACTCTTCCACAGCCAACAGTTTTGCTGTGCGAAGGTGCTTGAGGAATATTTGGTCTATTTTATAAATGAATTTTTGGAGGTATATTTTGATGTGCGAAGGTGCTTGAGGAATTGACATGAATTTTTCGAGAACCAGGTTTTACATGAATTTTGTTTGGCATATTTTCATAGAATGTAGCAATGGTGTTCGACAAAATGCCTAAAATGGAGGTGCAAGCTGATGGGTATTCATGAGAGACGAGAGGAATACGGTACTTTTAATCTATTAGTATTGTTATCGTGTTTAATATATTTTTTTGCAATTAGAGTTTACATGGGGTTAAGTACCAAACTCTAATGGTTGATATGTGCAATTAGAGTTTGCAGGGCTTGATATGCAAAGTTAGAGCTTAGGGGCTGAGAAGCAAAATTTGAGATTGCAGAGGTTGGTTTTTAAAATTAGAGATTCCATGGGCTAATATGCAAATTTACATATTATAGGGACTGATATGCAAATTTACATATTATAGGGACTGATATGCAAAATTAGAGATTGTACGGGCTCATATGCAAAATTACATATTTTTCTAGGGTATGAGTTTGAGGAATTATCTGAAGTGTCGCCTGATCATAATTACTGGTACGAGATTTGAAGACAAGTACGCTTCTTAGCGCTACAGATGAAGAAAAGAGACCATATAGGTTCGTCACATTTTAGAAAAGAGACCTTATAGGTTCGTCACATTTTATAATTATTTATGGAACATACTTTGGAATGGAAAAACAAAGCATCTAGAATATAGTTTTATATGAGCTTCCTTACTGTATCGATACAAAATTTATAATTCTCTTAATATTTTATTTTCTGATGTTTGTAGGCTGAAAGTGCGATTTCGGCTCTGAATTACAGTGGCTACGTGCTCGCCCCCCTCTCTCTACTTTTTCTATGTTGTTTTTCTTGAGCTATTTTAGAGATGACCGGGTCTAATATGCCGTCTTTCTATATAAGAGGAACGAACAAGCATAACTGATATGGTTTGTTTCGAAACCAAAACCTTGTGAATCAAAAACTATGATAACTAGTATTAGTTTAAGCTCTCTACTTTTATTTTGACTTTTTTTCTTTTTACATCTTAGTAAATTGTATTGGATTTTCTTTCAAGGACATTGGTTTGGAAGTTTCATGATAATTCAAGGACATTGCAATGCCAATTTTTGTAGTAATCCAAGGGTTAATTTACAATTTATACTAATGAAGGACTTGTTTGTAAATACTTAGTAATACAAGTTTATTTATGTTAAAACCCAATAATGCAGGAACTGTGGAAAGTTGGAACTATTTTGTGAGTAATTTTGTATTAATTGGATTTTTGAATTTTGAATGTCTAAATTAGTTGTTGAAGTAATTTTGTATTTTTTCTTTATCTTGGAAATTGACATGTTTTATTAAACGACTTTGGTGATAGTTAAATATAGATTTTTATGCTAGTAATTTATTTGTTGTTTATAAAACACCTTTCAATATAATTGAAGTTATGACTTGAATTTTTTTTATTATGTGCATGCTTCCTTCAACTATTCATTTTATTTATCTTTAATATAAATTGAAGTGTTAATATACATTCGACTGTGCAAAATAGTCTTTTTCAAATTTAAATATATACAAAATTGATTGATTAATAAATATAGTAGATTATCATCTGCAGTGTTAATATAAATTTTCATTATGAATATACTAACTAATATTAATATCAATATAACAATTTGAGAATCATAATGTTATTTTCCAAGGCCAATATACTAGTTTCATTGTCAATATAACATTTTTCAGGGTCATTGCATCATATTCACAGTCAATATATATCATTAGAGCGGAATATATTATTTTCCAAAACAAATTGTTGAAATAAAATTAATGATTGAAACTAGAACTAGCGACAATATTATTTTAATGCTAGTTTTGATATTTACTCATGCATTGCTAATTTGGTAAAAATACTATTTAGTAACTATTTTTATTAATAACTTTTTAACATTAAAATTAAATACTAGAATAATATTAATTTGTCAGATATTTCTAGGAATATTTTTTATATCATATTTTTATTTAATTTTAGTTCTCTATAATAAAATATATAATAAATAAAAGATTAAAATTATGTATATGGCATATAGTTTTTTTAAATTAGTATATGTTAAAAAAATATTTATAATGATTTTAAATTAATAAAATAATACAAAAATATGTTTATTAAATTCAGAGATGATAAAATATTTTTTGTTTACATATTATAGGTATTATTTGTAAATTAACTTTATAAATAATAATATATCATTTGTAGTGAGAATACATATTTATGTATATAGTTTTGTTTTATATTAATAATTCTAAAAAAAGATGTGAACTTTATTTACAATTAAAATTTGATCTTCTAAAGAAAAATCTCTACCGTATCATTTCGAGTGTGAAATTATTTTTTCAAAATACTGACCTTAACAGTCGTATCTATTAAAACCTGTGTTGTTGCACAAATACGTCGATACGGCGATACGACGATGACTATTGGATATGGCGATACGGCAAGATAATATATGATTTATGATACGATACTAATACGACGATACGTGTAAATTCGATTTTATGAAGTATCCACGCAACATTTATTATTTATTATTTAAAATTAAAAAAATTATCATATATCACTAATAAGTACATATACACGTGGTAAAACTAAACTCCGACATACCACGATCTGAAACTAATCTCACATATTTAGTCTATTAATTATATTATATTATTTTTTAATCTCTGATTATGTTGTACTAAGATTAATTTAGACCATCTACTCTTCCTTCCATTTCCTCCACATTTCTCCCAACCTCAATTAATATCTTAATTAACATGGCAAATTAACAATTAATATATACATAATAAATTTATATGTATTGATTATTAATTGTTAATTTATAAATATCTTAATTAAATATTAATTTTTTTGTTAACTATACGTTAATAGTTCATTCACCATGCTAATTAATTTTTGCAAAAAAAAAAAAACCATGCTTATTAACATTTTGATTAGCATTGTAAATGTCTTATAAAAAATCACATGTTAATTGAAATTTGGAAAATTAAGAGGGAAATGGAAAAGTAAAATTTCCCAAATTAATTCTACTTATCCCGCCAAAAATTTTGGTCAAAAAATTGAAAAAACCCCAAACTCCCCTCCACCCTCTTCATCATTCTATTATTTCTCGCCCAAAAAAAAAAACCACGAGACCTTTACCCAAAACCATCTCTCTCCTACTCTCTTTCTTTGTAGCCAGCTTGACGGCGCCAAACAGACAACAGTACACAACCAACACGACGCCAAGCGATGGCCTCTCTATGTAGCCACCTCGACGATGCCAAGGAGCCAGTAGGACACCACCACGACGACGCCAAGCGACGGCCTCTCTCCGTAGCCATTCCACCCTACCAGGAGCAAGCCCTAGAGTCCAAGATTGCCAGTAACGCAAATATTCACAATTTTTCGTCAATTTTACTGCAGATTGACTGAACATTTCTGAATATTGTTGTTATTGTTGGATTTTATTCTTATGATATTGCAATTCTAAGTTATTCAATAATCCCCTCTCGAGTTTATCTCAGAAAGAAGCCTAGATCGGGCATGGAGATGACATCCATAGTCACTGAAGGAGAAAGATCCTCTGGACGAGTTTCTCTATGTTGTACATAATCAGCAGACTTGCCACTGAAGGCGTCGTCACTCATCAGTTGGCAGAGGAGAAGGCACATGCTGCACTTGATATTGGTAACTACAATCTTGTCAATCGCTCAATTGTTTTGTAATTAAAATTGATTTTGCAGAAGTCTTCAGAAAATGAATTCTCGGGGTTCCAACTTTAGGGATTAAAATTGATTTTGGCTCATGTCGCACTTCATTCGGTGATCTTTTCTTTAACTCGCTTCTCTTTCAACAACCAGTTATTGTCACTAGATGGTACTTACAATTTTTTTTAAAATATAAATTAATCATATAAATTTCATTTTTATTGGTTTATTGGTTTAAATTTTAATATTTGTTTCAATATCATTTTAACTCTTTTATTACTTCCTCATTTGTATGTGCATAGTTACTCAGTTCGGGTTTGAAGGATGAGAATTCACGATTCAGTGATATTATGTGGTGCATGGAAAGAAGCGATGTCTAAATCAGATGTACACGTTGATAGGTATGTGTTCCAATTGCCAATTTAATTTATGTTAATATTTGTTGTTCTATTTTGTATAATAATGCCAAACTTCACTAGCATTCTTAGATGTGTTGGTTTCGGTTAGTTTGTTTAGTTTTCTAGGTGTAAATCAATATAGAAGGGTATTATAGTTGTGTTTATTTTTTCCTTTTAGTTTCGATTTTTTATTAAAGAATTGTTATACATATTTTTACTGTATTCATTTAGTTTTGAATTTTATGCAAGTCCATGACGAAACAATAAGTCTCTCTAACAATTGCGATTGTTTATTATATCGTGTAACCCTTTGTCACATTTCTAAGCTTGAGAAATGTCTTCCATTACTTATGTTAAATTTTTTGTTAATATTTGGAGACTTATTCATGTTATTAAATTGGGAAACTAAAATGTTGTCTTCATTTTCTGTACAGCCAGAGAAGAATCTTAACGGGTAAAGAGGCTGAGAATGACTTGTTGATGCTATGTAAGGGATTTGATTTTGTTTCCTCTCTTTCTCCCCTTCAACACTTGAAATTAATGCAGTGAATATTAGGCGTTCAATATACGATTCAATACTATTGTGCGTATTTCTCCTGAATGTCGAGATTTAATTTTGAGGATTTTTTCGCCAATCCAGATCAGGTTTGTTTACTTCATTATTTTAGTGTTTGAATCTTTTCTAAAGATATTTCGACCTTCCAAATCTCTAAATTAATATTATTTTTTGTTATATTTTAAGCTTCATTGACGTGTGAGTTCCCCCGCATATGGCTCAAGTAGCTTTGTCTGGCACCTTCGTGCTTGGTAAGTGATTCTCTGTAGCCAAGCTGACTGCGAGCTTCTTGGCTAGAGCCTGCATTTTTTTGTTTCTCTTTTTTTGTAGTCAAGAAGCACCTGCTCGCCGGGCTGGACGTGTGCATGGATGGTTGTGTTGCAGGGGAGCTTGTTTTCGGCGAAGATAATGTAATTGAAGATCATTTGAAGAGTTGATTTGGCTTAAATTACAGCATGGTAATTGCGAACACTTTTTTCAAAATGTTTTTTTCAATGTCACGAAGTTTGATTTGTTTAACTTCCCAGCAAAGGATACAAGGGCTGTTTTGGTGATACAAGGGCTGTTTTGCATAGGGTCGCAACGGCAATTTTGATTTAATAATGTAGCCTGTAGGGACCTATATTTTGTAACGAGGGGCAGGTTTGTAAATTCCCAGCAAAGGAGGATGTTTTGGCATGATCACAAATGAGGAGGGGACTTGCGATTTATGGAATGCTTCAAAATTATGTTTGTATGGTTGTAGTCAATGTTACAGAAATCGCTAGGCGCTAGTCGGGCGGACGGGCACCGTCTAGCGCCTAGAGGGATTAATCGGGGATTAATCGGATCTAGACGGATTTGTAATTTTACATAGTTTTTGTCATTTTTTAATTTTTATATATTATAATTTGTGCTATAATTTTTTATACTAAAAATAATGTATATTGATTTATTTAAAACAACATCCAAACAAATCATAACATGAAATCTACATATTAATTTATTTAAAATAACGTCCAAACAAATTGTAACATGAAATCTACAAAATATCATTAATACAAATTCAAATAAATCACAAAATAAAATTACTAAAAATAGAAATAAGAAAGGAAATGAGTTGTGGGTCTTAAAAAAGAAAAAAAAAAAAAAAAAAAAATTGGCCTGGGCGGACCTAGGCGGAATTATGCGGGCCTAGACGGAATTCCGCCTAGACAGGAACGCCTAGGCTAAACGTGGGCGTTTTCCCAACGCCTAGCGCCTAGGCGCCGCCTAGGCGGCCGCCTAGACCGATTTTTAGAACATTGGTTGTAGTATGTATAGATTTAGGTTAATTTCGATGTTAAATGATAATTGTATATTTAATTTTGTAATTGTTGATGGATATTTTTTGTATGATAGTAATTGAATTTAGTATTAAATAAAAGAAAAAAGTTCACTTTTGCCTCCTGAATTGTACTAAAAAGTGCAAGTTGCCCTCCAAAATTTAATTTTGTTCATTTTATCTCCTGAACTTTCGATTTTGCTCATTTTTGCCCCTTCCATCAGTTATCTGCTCAGTCAGCAGTTAAGTGATGACTTGGTAGTGTGATGTGGCAATTTTTTTGATGATTGTATTGATGATATGACAAAATTTAAATTATAAAATTATACATTCATAATCATACCCATTAACCATTATAACCCAATCCATTAACCATTAATTAAACCCAAACCCAATAACAATAAAATAAACTCAAACCCATTAACCCAAATTTAACCCCTCTCTCCTCCAGTGGCTCTCTCTCTCTCGCCAAGCTCCTCTCGCTCCATTGAAGCTTCGCCAAGGTGCCCTCTCTCTCCAGTGGCTCTCTCTCGCCCTCTCTCTCTCGCGTTAAGAAAGGTCGACTCCTCTCTCTCTCGCGCTCTCGCCAAGGTCGTGAGGTTAGCTATTCTCTTTCTCTTTCTCTTTCTCTCTCTCTTTCTCGCTGGCTCTTTCTCTTTCTCTCTCTCGCGAGAGAAATGTGGATTCATCTATCTCTTTCTCTCAAACACTAAGAAAGATGTTAATTTTTCCCCAATTTTCTGAAATTAGGGTTTGGAGTGGAATTTTAGGGTTAATTTTAGCCAAAAAACAGCAAATTAGGGTTAATTTCCGAGGGAAAGGAAATAGCCTCCTTCGAATAAGAGTGATAAAGGCAAACAATCCATGTGGTAAGCCATTATTAATTTATATATTTAATTAAAGGAATATTAATTATTATTTTTGTTGGAACAGCGAGACGAATATGAACGGAGCTCACGCAAGACTGCACTCGAACCCTGAAATAATATCGTACAATATTTCGCCGCAACATTCGAATTATATCTCGAATTCGTATACACGGCCATATCCGAACCATGAAATAATGTCGTATAATATTTCGCCGCAGCAGCAAAATTATATGGTATCGAATAATAATACGAGTAATTATAATAATAATAATACGAGTCATGTAAGTATGATGGGTGGGAATGCAAATTACCACCCCGTTGTATTGCCTAGGGAGCAAAATTATATGGTATCGAATATTTATTATTATTTGTAAAAGTATAATTATTAGAGACTAACATACATGTAATGATGAATTTATGAATTTGTACAGTTTGTAGGGTTATGGAGCAACTTTTGTTGTATTTTTTTTTCTGTTATTTTCATATTATTGTATTGGTAGGTTATTTAGGATTCAAAAAATTAGGAAAAATCATGTAAATCAATCATAAACATTTTTTTTTTTGTGCTCTTTTTGAGTTCTATGCTTGTTACATTGTTTGTTAAAACTTGCCATGTGTAAACTTTATTATGGTGTTATGATATAATTTGATTCTGAACTTGCGCAATAGTCACAGAGAATGAAGGAGAAATTGCCTAATTAGTAGCATCACAAAAAAATGAACAAATATCAAATTTAAACACAATCAAGTTTATTTGCACAATCATTTGAAATATACATCATAAAAATACCAAGAATCCAAAGCTTATTTGATTAAATTGAAGAAATAAACAAATAAATGGATTGATTGATTGGTTATTTAGGCCGCCTCGGCCAGTAATAGAGCCTCGAGTTCTTCTCTTCGCCTTTCTAATTCCTATACGCGAAAAATATATAAGGTGTTAAGCGAATTGTCATTTGGTGTCGAGTGAAAAATATTTCAAAGTGCAATTACCTCGAGATCTTTGGCGGCTTGGCCTCGTGTAATTTCCTTTTTCTCCCTTTGACGTTTCCAAATTTGAAAACAACAAACACCCTAAAATATATCATTTTCATCAATTATTAGAAAATATGGAACCCTAATTTTAGAAATTGATGAAAATGGTGAGTTTTACCGAGACGACATAGATCAAGCCACAAGCAAGAAGAAAGTAACTGGATATCTCCTGTAACAGAATTATATCCTTGGTCTCTGCATTTGGGAGCGCTCTTGTCATCACCGCAACGCTGTAAATTAAACCATTCAAATCAATCAATTACTCGAAATTTTCTTATTGATCTAATGCAAAAGATAAATTGATAGAAAATTAGTGTCGAAAGAGAGAAGTTTACTTACAATATTTGGAGCATGCCTCTTCCAACCCAGTTTTCAAGTAACTAATTTAAAAATTCAAATTTGAACAGTAAGTTAGAAAACAAACCAAATTTGCTTCGCAATTGTAGCCAATTCATGATCAGAAAATTGCTGTTTTTTGGGTAAAAATTGCACTAACATAACCCTAAATTTGGGGGCAACTTGCACTAACACAACCCTAAATTCTACTAAAATAACCCTAATTTTCTTATTGATCAACTGAGAGAGAGAGAGAGAGAGAGAGAGAGAGAGAGAGAGAGAGAGAGAGAGAGAGAGAGAGAGAGAGAGAGAGAGAGCTGGAGAGATCCAATATCTATGTCATACATTAACTATATACTATGTGGCATTTCATCGAACAACTTCTAGGCATGATCCAATATCACATTTCTCGCCACATTATTCTTACTCTGCGCTTTTCATAATCTAGAGAAACTTCGTGACGGAGCTTCGCCTCGTCTTTTGTGAGCAATAACGAGGACCTTTAGGGAACATCTTGATGGAGTTTCCTCTTGTGATGAAGCTTCGTCCTCCTGTGATGGAGCTCCATCTTGTGGGAACTTGCAAAACCCTCCTGGAGGTTCGTCATGTGAGTAAGCCTTGTGTTTGAGCCTCATGGAGCTTCGCCTGAGATCTGATGAAGATAAAGAAAGGGGTTTGAACTTTGAAGTGCTAGATAATGGCTGGAGAGAGAGAGAGAGAGAGAGAGAGAGAGAGAGAGAGGGGGGGAGGGGGTGGGGTCTGGGCGCGGCATCCATGCAGGGGTCGAGATCTCTCTCTCTCTCTCTCTCTCTCTCTCTCTGGAGAGAGTCCACAGGGAGCTCGTGAGAGAAGAGGGGGTGGGGGGGGAGAGATGGGTTAATTATTGGGTTTGGATTTATTTTTTGGTTGTTGGGTTTGGATTTAATTAATGATTAATGGGTTGGATTATAATGGTTAATGGATATAATTATGGATGTATAATTTTATATTATAAATTTTGCCACGTCAGCACTAAAATTATCTAAAAATTGCCACGTCATCACTGCCACGTCATCACTTAACTGCTGACTGGGCAGTTAACTGATGGAAGGGGCAAAAGTGAGCAAAATCGAGAATTCAGGGGGCAAAATGAACAAAATTACAGTTCAGGGGCAAAAGTGAGCTTTTTTCTAAATAAAATTCAATTTTATATTTTAATTGAGATTTTTTTGGGTATAATTTTATAAATGCAAATACATGATATATATAAATGTCGGCAATTGAACATTGAATGCATTTTTAATTTTTGTTGATTTTTACATTACAAGCATTTTGAGATGTCGTAAATTTATGCAATACAATGCATTTTTTGAATGCTACTAATTTTCTCAACTGAAGCATTTTCAAATGCAACTATTTGTCCATTTTCATGATCATGCCCATGCATTTGTAAATGCTTTTATTGTCACAATTGGATGCATTTTTTAATGCTGTAATTAGATATTTGTTAATGCCTTTACTTCTCATAATTCAATACATTTGAGCATATGACAGCATTTGTAAATTCTTTATTTTTATCGTATTGACGATATTTATAAATGCCGTCATTTGATATTCCCCATCTACTTCAAAAATGCTGTCTAAACATATTGTAGCATTTGTAAATGCATTTTTTTTGAACAAATGATGGCATTAATAAATGCTCTCGATGTTATAGTATCATTGACGACATAAATATATGCTGTTGATTTCACAATTACATAGCGTTTTGTGAAATGCTCTCATAACTTCAGAGGACACCACCCCGGAGAGCATTTCAACCTAATGCTGCCAAATGTGCGTGACAGCATTAAAACATGCATTTAGCAGCATATAAAAATGCATTTGAACCCTGACATTGTTGTAGTGGTGGTAACACTAAAAAATTAATAATACATATAAATAATATAGTAACCCCCCCTAATATCGTTACAAATTCTCTCTAAAAAAAATTAAAAGGGGGGGTTGGGGGCCTAAACAAAAATTCACATTTTTTTAACTACTTAACCCTAAAACATAAAATAAGCTGTAAAAAATTGTTGTATTTTTCAAATTAAAACAATAATAGATTCCTAATTTAATTGGATGCAACTACATAAATGTAAATAACAAAAATAAAAATAAAAAATGAAGTATAAATTAGGGCGACCTTGGAGATCTGAGAGGAATCCCTTCTGTTGAATCATCAGAATGCTTCGGTAGCTTTATTGATAACGACGCATTTAGCCCCCCTATTACAAAAATAAAGTTTTCTTTTATAAATATGAAAAAATAAAGGGTTTTTTTTTTAGAAAATGGCGAAAATAATAAAGATACCATCATTCATGTCTTTGGTTTTATGAAGAAGAAATGTGCCAGGAAGAATGGTCACAAATCCACACATTTCGGTTACTATTTGTGTTGGGTTTTGTCGGTCCCAATCCTAAATAAAAAATTAATTTAAAATCAAATAAAAAAAGGATTCGATAAATCAAAATGAAATTCGAATATTTGAAAATACCTTGAACATTATAACGCTGGCCAAAATGGTGAGCGATGTAAACATGGTGTAATACTGGCGACACCACTGCCGTGTTAAACGTGTCTAAAGCCTGCATAATTAATTAAATTAATAATTAAATTTAAATTAAATGTAAAAATATTAAAATATAAAATTACCTTGTTAAGGTAGTTCATTGAGTAACAATATTGGAGGGTTAAGAAGATAACCTAATTTAGGTATTACAAATTCCACAAACTCAGAAAAGGATTTCATCAATGGAAATGTGGAAATTTTACCCTCTGAAAAGGCAATCATCACTGGGCAAGGGGGGTTACTTCATCTTACTCAAATTATTTACCCACAAGGCAGTAAACAAATTAATTTCCAATTTATTAATGGAATTTTTATTCCAAATCAAACTGCAATTAACTTGCGACAAAGATTTACTAATTATCAAAACACTCATAAGCCTTCAAACTCAATATTAATCTCAATTACATCTAAGGGGCTAGCTATTAAACCAATAGAACCAATTAAGTCACAAACTGATCAATTCTGTTTGTGACAACATACCATATGAGTCAACACATAATAATAGTGAGTCACAACAATTAATAATATATGACCCCAAGATATCTGATAAGCATTCAACAAATCACATCTTAATAAATGATGAACCTTCATCACCAACAAGTGAAAATAACTTTCTTAATCAAATTGATATAGAAGAGAAGGAACCCTTACAATACCAAGGATCTGATAAGTTGAACTTCAATAAGGTTCCTGCTAGTAAATTACTAGTACACTCATCTCCAGTTCAACATTTAAGATTTCCTGTCAAAAGTCAGAAAAAAGTAATGAATATTTTAAAGGAGAAAACAATAATAATGATAAAAAAATACCTTTAATAGTATTGGTAAGGGTTCCAGTCAGGTAGAAGGGAAGGATCAAATTGAGTCTCCAGTACAAATAAACAAGGAAATCATTAAAATAGATAAAATTAAAACATCTAATAAAACATTAAAAATTGAGGAACAAAGAAGAAGTGCTAGGTTATTAACTAAACAAAATGGTCATTATTCATCTCCAGTTGAAAAGGCTCAACTTGTTAAATATAAAGAAATACATAAAGAAAGAAATAAAAGACAAAAATAATAAAAATAATAACATGGAAATAAAAGAACTAAATTTAGAAAATCAAAAAGACATAATTAGTAAAGATGAAATAATAGATATATTAGCATCTACTGGAATAGAGTTAACAGATAATTTAAATGATACAATTAACAGTTTAGTTGTTGAGCACTGTACTTAAGTACTGCTCATTAAGGAAGTTTAATTAATATTAATGAATTATACAAAATTAAGAATATTATCTTGGAATGTTAGAGGATTAAACTCAAATAGTAAAAAAAATATAGTTAATAAGAGCATTATTGATGAACATGTTGATATATGTTGTTTGCAAGAGACAAGAATGCAAATAATAGATAATAATATTAATAAAGAATGTTGTGGAAATAAATTAAATAGCTATGAGTATTTAAAATCAAATGGCGCATCAGGAGGGATTTTAATTTCTTGGAATTCAAAACTTTTTGATCTAATTTCATGTAATAAGCAAAAATATTCAATTTCAGTGATTTTACAGACAAAGTGGGATGGAAATAATATTTTAATCACTGGTATATATGGTCCAATTAAAAAATACATAAAATAGAGTTCATAGATGAATTAAATATTTTGCATATTAATAATAAATTACCTTGGATATTATTAGGGGATTTTAATTTAACATTAAATATAAATGAAAGAAGTGGAAAGAATATTAAATACATCTGATTGTGAATACATTAAATCTATATGGTCTAAAACTCATGGTTTATTGGGAATAAAGTATAATCAACAGATAAATCCACTTCAATTAATTTTAAATACATCTGGCAAAGATGAATATAAAACTTTAATATGTCTAATATTATATCATGTTTGGCTTGAGATATGTAGAAGATCTTTTTCTAATAACAAATTTACTGATTGACAAGTAGTTGATTATATATTATATGAATATAAACTCAATAATTTAACTAAAAATTCTAAATTAAATAGATATATATAAATTTGATAATAACCAACAGTATAGTTCAGATGGAAGTATAAGTGATGATAATGATATAATTGATTCAAATGAATTGCTTGATGAAGGAAATTATTACACTAACAATTTTCATGATGCAGAAAGGGACACATCAAGTACAAATTCAACACAAATTGAAGATTCGGCATCAATTGGAACAGATCAACAGGAAAGCAATCAACAAAACATGCAAATATGGTGGTTTGATTCCGATTTAACAGAGGAAGAAAGAAGAACTACAAAAAATTCGAATAAAGGAACATGAGAAAGAGAAGATACGCATATCTTGCAATTGATTTCCGATGGAGTCCACGATCTCTTGACTGGATCTGATGAGCTAAGTGTAGATGCTCTTGCTGTACAACCGCTTCGTTTAACTTCCACCAGTCGAGAGAGGAACAAGAGATCAGAGGAGACGGTTTTTAAGGATTTGGAAGAGAGGGAGTATGAGGAGTTAGAAGATCTAGGGTTTGTTCTTCGGTAAGTGTTCGAGGAGAGGAGAGGGGGGTGAAGAAGAAGAAGAGAATTGATGGCGGCTAAAGAAGAGAGAAGCAGGGTTTTAGCCTGTAAGTACTAAACTCCTATTCCTGGTTTTCCACAAAACCGGAATTGAAATTCCTGTTAGAATTCCTGGTTTTTATAGTATTCTAAGTTCGAGATTATAATAGGTTTAAACCAGGAATTTAATTGCTAGGATTAATTTCATAATTAGATCTTAGTTAATTTTGTAATAGTTAGTTCATATAGATAATCAAGAGGTGTTTAGGAGTAGTTTTTTAATTTAGGGCAAACACCTCAATTTGTATGAACTTAATTATTATTATTAATAAAAACAATAGAAGTAGGATGCAAGAACCTACTCTATTTTATTAAAAAAAAAAATTTAGACACCAGAAAATCTTAATATATTGGGCTTAAATTTGAGGTGAAATTAATTTGGGTCCACTTGATTTTATGAACCTTTAGCAGCCTCAAAAGGTCCACTTTTATCCCTAATATTTTGCCAAATCATAAAATAGCCATTCACTGATTCACAGGGTTTAAAAAAGGGAAATTTTAATGCACCAAAGTTAAACTCAACAAGAATCAATAATATTAATTATGTATCAGAATCATATATATGTCTAATATTATACATGCGTTGGTAGAGATAGCAAATTCTTCTTTTATTCACTTAAAATCCAAAAGCCTATATCTTAATTACAACTTAGAAATAGACGTTCCTAACGACAAGCCGAAGACTATATTTCCTGTGAGTAGTCAAACCCGATTTCTCAATCATGTTAAATTCATCCACCGTCGTGCCACGTGGCAACTCCCAGTCAAACTGACGCAACAATGCGGCCAGAGCGAGTTCCAATACCGACTCGGCAAACTGCAATCCAGGGCAAATCCTTCGACCCGCTCCGAACGGGATGAACTGAAAATCATTTCCCAAATAGTCTACTAGATTATCAAGAAATCTCTCCGGCTTGAATTCCTCCGGTGCATCCCAAGATTTAGGTTCCCTTCCTATAGCCCAAGCATTGATCAGCACTTTTGTTCTCTCGGGAATCGTGTATCCATTTATGGTGCACTGTCGTGTCGACTGTCTCGGAACTAGCAGAGGAGCCGGGGGGTGCAATCTTAGGGTTTCCTTGATTACGGCCTTCATGTATTTCATTTGGTTTAGTTCTTCTGATTTAATCATGTTGGAATGTTCCGCAATTTCTCGCACTTCGTTTTGTAGTTTCTTCATCGAGTTCGGGTTCTTTATGAGCTCGGACATGGTCCACTCTAGTGTTGTATATGCTGTGTCGATTCCAGCCGAAATCATATCCTAATTGATATTTTTTCTTGCATTTGTTAAATCCTAAACAATATTTCTTTTTTGAATTTAATATATGTTTTAAGGACCAAATATTGTAACTTACCAAAAGGAGTCCGTGGATGTTCTCCATCTTGAGATCAAATCCAAGACTTGGATCATCCTTCAAAGAAAGCAAAACATCCACAAAATCATTATCTGTGTGATCACTGTTGTTTCTCATTTGAGCATGAGCTTGAATCACCTCGTCAAGCAATTTATCCCATTTTTGTCGATTTCTCTTAGCCCTCGAACTTAACCCTAAAATCCCTTCTAACCATGACAAAGATGGAAATAAATCTCCAATGCTAAACGTACCAAATAATGCTATAATCTCATCTATCAACTCTTTTAACAAAACGTTTTTTCCTTCATCTCTGGCGAGATAACTCGAAAGAACCCTCCTAATAATTCCATTAGTGAGTGAATATAAAATCTTGCTCATGTCTATAGGATCATCTTTGTGTATAGAGGATTGATTTTTTATAACTTGAATCATTTCGCTAACTTCTTCTTCGCGGAATTTTGTGTACATATTTACTCTTTTACAGCTTAACAGGTGAATAGAACTCATCTTCCTCATTTGTCTCCAGAGTTCATTATTTGGTTGAAACCCCATGTCTAGAGTAAGAAAAAGGAACATTAGGAAAACAAAATTATATTGTAAATTAATCTTTTGAAATTTAAGAAATAAACCTACCTCCACGAGAAAGAATATCAGAAACAACCGTAGAAGGTCGGCTTGAAAATATGCGATCATGATTTTGCAGTACAATTTGTGCCGTATCAGAAGAAGAGACAATAAGATAGGGCGTTTCTCCGAAATATACAAACATGAGGGGCCCGTGTTTCAGAGAGAGAGAATATAGAGATCGGTGAGGGAGAGAGCCTATTTGATGAAGGTTGCCTATAAATGGAAGTTTCGTGGGATTAGGGGGGAGATTTTTAGGGGTTTTGTGGAAGATCTTGATGAGGAGGAAGAGAGAGAGGAGAAAGAGAACGACGAGAGGTGTCGAAGCAAAAATTTGGTCTGTAAATGATTGCATCTTTGCATCACAGAAGGTGGATTTGAGATTTGATTATATTTTGAAGGACTTATAGTTTGTGCAATTTATGATGACAAGTGGCTTTCGATTATTAGGCATTAACTTGGTGAAAAATATATTGATGTTTGGATAAGGCTCATGGTTCGTGTAATAGTTAGGAGGTGTCATGATTGTAATTGTAATTTTGTGAAGGACTTGCAGTTTTCCAAGTTTTTTCTTTAGAAGAAAAGTGTAGTAATTTTCGTATTACTTTAAATTTGTCACCATACTAGGAGAATACCCGCGCTTCGCGGTGGTTTTGTTTCATTTATTTTAGCAAACACATAATATATAGTTACGATTTTTCGGGATAAATTATAAGACTTTATGAAAATAAATATCATATTGAATAAGAAAGTTTGATGATGACAAAATTATTACATTATTTTTGAATATGACATATTGCGAAATATTTATTTAGTATTTTAATGCAACACATACAAAAAAAGAATAAATGTTACTATAAAATAATAAAACAACATTCGTGACATAAACAAAAATCAATATGATATAAAATTATCATATGATATTTTAAATTTTCATATCTAAAATTAAGAATAATAACGTTGTAAAAGTTTAAAAAAATTATTTGTGTCTGATAAATTTTATGTTTCATGTTTCTTATTGAAAAATATTATATAAGTTAAAGAAATTATTTGTGTTTAGTAAATAAATATCTTTCATTATTTTATTTTTTTTAAAGATTAATATGAATTGTTTTAAGTAAAAATACAAATATAACATAATTGTTTTAAAAATAATAATAATAATTAGGATGTGAAAAATTTTTCAATTATATTTTTAAAAATAATAATAATTAGGATTACAAATCATTAATACAATTATATTTATTTTTACATTTTACATAATTGTTTTCATAATTTTTAGTTAGAGAAAAATATTGAATATGTGATAATAACATACTTAGTAGTATGTGCAATTTTTTTCAATTATGGTTTTAAAAATAATAATACTTAGGCTTACAAGTCATTAATGTAATTAAATTTATTTTTATATCTTTATTTACATAATTGTTTTCATAATTTTAAGTTAGAGAAAAATATTAAATATATGATAATATGGATCTCAAAATAAAGATAAAATTCAAGCGAATATATTTCTTAATTTTTTTAAATTATATTATGAAAATACTAACAATATTTAATGTATGTTTTATGATATTATATATTAATTTATTAATGTTAGATATTTACACTCTTCACGTTCTATTTGTATTCACAATTGATCATATAACATATTGTGAAAAAATTCAAAATCAAATACAACTGTCCAACATGAACCTAACAAATAAGATTTTGACATGTCATCAGTGTAAGGTGATGTGGCCTTCTAAAATTGTTTAAAACTATGTGTAAAATAAGGGACACATAAATATCTACAAATAAAACATAATCACACAAAATCAAAGGTTAATCTATGGTTCATATGTTGCCACATATCTTAATCTAATTGTTGAAATAATTGTGATGATGTGGCATGAGTTGTGATGAGGTGGCATGAAGAGATTGCATAAAGATGGATCCAAAATAAGGAGGTTGATAAATACTCTTCATTTTGTCAATGTTTTGTCAATAAAGATGGAGAATATCAGTCTTTTTGCAACCATTCAAATCACAAGCACAATAAAAACTCAATTTGAATTGTTGTCACCGTTCATTTTTTCAAATGTTTTGTCAGTAAAGATGGAGACATGAGAGTAAATGATAAGATAAAAAGTATAAAAGTAACAATATAATAATTAAAAAATGATATACAAAAAATTAAAAATAATCTCTTGGAATGTAAGGGGCCTAAATGACAATAATAAAAAATACCTGGTAAATAAGACCATCACAGATGAACACACTGATATATGTTGCCTATAAGAAACAAAACTAAATTTAATTAATGATCAAATTAATAAAGAAATTTGTGGAAAAAATCTAAGTGGATTTGATTATTTAGAATCACATGGGGCATCTGGAGGAATTTTAATATCATGGAATAAAAAATTATTTAATCATATATCAACCACTAAAAATAATTTTTCAATAACAACAATTTTAAAAAACTTATGGGATGCAAAAGAATTACAAATAACAGGAGTTTATGGTCCTGTCAACAGAAATGAAAAGCAGAATTTTTTAGATGAGTTAAAATCAATAGGGGATAATAATATAATTAATAACAATTTGCCTTGGATATTATTAGGAGATTTTAACTTGGTATTTTACTCACACAAAAGATCAGGACAATATACTAATAATAATTTTACAAATGAATTTAGAAATTTAGCAAATGATTTGAATTTAATAGATCTTCCACTCAAGGGACAACAATTCACATGGAAAAACTCAATATCAAAAGCAAGACTAGACATAACTTTATTAAATAAAAATTGGTTAAAAGATTTTCCAAATTCACAGCAATCAACCAGAATAAATACTTGTTCTGACCACACTCCTATTCTTTACGAAGCCAATACTAAATATCCTATTTTTAATGGCTTTAGATTTGAGCAAAAATGGCTAAAAATAGAGGAATCAACACAAATTATAGAATTTTATTTAAAAAATAATAAAAGTACATCTATGGAAAATCTTTATGAAAACTTTAATAACTAAGGTAAAATACTTAAAGACTGGCACAAGGAATTACATATAAAATATAATATTCAAATAGAAAATTCCAAAAAGATAATACAGTGGATTGATAAATTAGAAGATACCAGACAGTTAACAAATATTGAAAATTGGGTAAAAATTAAAGCAAAATTAAGATTTGAAAAAATTAATTCATTAAACAAACTTTACTGGAAACAAAGGTCCAAATTTAATTGGGTAAAAAATGGGGATGCAAATACTAAATTTTTTCATCTACATGCATCAATCAAAAAATCAGGAAACATGATAGCAATTCTAAAAGACAAAAATAGAAATGAAGTCACAGATCACACAAATAAATCAAAAATAATTTTTAATTTTTATAGGGACCTAATAGGAAAAGAAGTCAAATCTGAAAACAAATATGGACAGATTAAATTAGAACAATTATATCAAGGAGAAAACCTAGATTTATCTTTACTAGAAAATGATTTCACAAATGAAGAAATGGATAATGTAATAAAAAATTGGAAATCTGACAAAAGCCCCGGACCAAGTGGGTATATAGGAGAATTTTTCAAAAAATATTGGTATTTATTAAAAGATGAAATAGTGGAGATTTTTAACAGAGAAGGACAAAAAGGTTTAGCAAACTTTAATACATCATATATTTGTTTAATTCCAAAAAAAGAAAATGCAATTGAACCAAAAGAGTTTAGACCTATAAGTCTAATTTCTAGTATACATAGAATTTTTTCCAAAACTTTAGCAAATAGATTAAATATATATATATATACATGACATGATATCAAAAAACCAATCTGGATTTTTAAAAAATTGGAGTATATCAGAAAATTACATCTATGCTAGAGAAGTTATTTGCTTAGTAAAAAGACAGAAATGCCCTTTGATAATTCTAAAGCTAGATATACACAAAGCATTTGATAATGTGTCTTGGGACTTTTTAATAAATATTTTAAAAACAAGGGGCTTTGGAGAAAAAGTTATAAATTGGATAAAAAATTCAGTATTAAAGGGATCAGCAAGGGCAATATTAAATGGAAATCCTGAAAAATATATATACTTAAAAAGAGGATTAAGACAAGGAGACCAAATGTCTACATTCTTATTCCTATTAGTAATGGATGTATTATCTAAGTTATTAGAAAAATTAAGTGATAAAATTTTTATAATTAAACCATTAAAAAATATTTATACAAGCCTTTTATATGCTGATGACTCAATATTATTTTTAAAACCTAATATTCATAATATTCAAAGACTGAAATATATATTGAATTTATTTGGTGAGCAATCAGGATTGAAAATGAATTTTTTAAAATCAGAAATAATTCCAATAAATGTGGAAGATAATGTAGTAACAGAAATTTCACAAATACTTGAGTGCCCAATTGGAAAATTCCCTATTAATTATCTAGGATTACCCTTACACTTTAAAAAACCAACAAAAGAGCAATATATTAAAATAATAGAAAAAATTACTTCAAAATTAGAAAGGTGGAAAGGTAATATGATCAATAAAGCTGGTAGATTAGTATTAATAAATTATGTTTTAACATCTATATCAGTATACTATTTCACAATTTTCAAATTTCCAAAATGGGTATTTAAAGAAATTGACAAAATCAGAAAAAGTTTTTTTGGAAAGGGAATTCAAACTCAGGTTATAATTTAGTTAATTGGGAATTAGCATGTCAACCAAAATCTAAAGGAGGTTTAGGAGTAATTAATTTAGAATTATTTAATAAAGTATTCCTAATTAAATGGTTATGGATTTATTATCTATCAAAAGATAAATTAGGTTGGAAAAATATAATTGGAGATATAACATAAATTAATGAAGAAAATCATAATATTAAAAATTATTCATACTTTTGGACTGATGTGATTAAAAACATAGACTTTTTTAATGATAGCCTAAACATTATAATAGGAAATGGGGGAAAAAGTAATTTCTGGAAAGGCAGATGGACTAATCAATCATTATACTTAAAATTTAAAGAACTATACTCATACTGTGAAAACAAATCTGGCACAGTCTAATACTTTATGCAAAAAATAAATGAATCTAATTTATATAACAGTTTAGGGATAGTAGTACCTTTATCAAATATGGCAAATGACCAATTTTTAGATCTTCAGCAAATTTGTGAAACCCTAGACCTCAATCCAACACAAAAAGATGAACTACAATGGAAATGGAACAAAAATAAGGGTTATTCATGTAAAAGTACATACCAAACAGTAATAAAAGGAGTATATGTTGAATCCTATTATAAGAACATTTGGAAAATAAAAATTAATCTGAAAATTCAAATTTTTTTATGGTTAATGAGCAAGAGAAAATTACTAACCATAGACTCATTGCAGAGGAAGGGCTGGCAAATTCCAAATAGATGTCCTCTTTGCAAAATCACTGAGGAAAATGTGGAAGATATAATCTGTCAATGTCAATTCATAAAAAATATATGGATTAAATTACATAATATATTAGAGATGCATATATTGCACAATTTCAATCCATTGGAAATTATTATAAATAACAGAGAAAATAAGGATTATCAGGTTCTATTAAGTATATCAATGTACCAACTTTGGCTAGAAAGATGTAGGAGATCATTTACAAATGTGCAATTAAATGAATGGCAAATTATAAATCAAATACTATATGAATACAAATTAAATCAAGCTAATAATATTGAAGATTTAGAATTAACTCAAATTCATAATTGGGTACCAGAAAGGGAAATGGGAAACAATAATTTTAATTTACCAATTAACTTATTATCTGAAGATTCAGACTACACTAATATGAATTTGAATTCTAATGCAGGATTGGAGCAAGGACTGGAACATGACTTCAATGCAGTTCCAGAAGGAAGAAGAATGCAATTAGAAGAAAGAAGGTTGTGGTGGTTCAATGAAACTAATGAACAATCGACAAATCAAAACCAATGAAGCATTGATCCAGAAGAACATGACCGAGATAATGAAGAATTCCGATTGATCTATGAAAGATTGAGAGATTTCGTATAAAAATTGGGATAATTACCTGGAATACTCAGTAAAGCTCCAATCTTTTAGAAGATACGATCATGAAGAAGCAAGACTGAAGAAAAAGCCCGGTCTGAAACAAACGAAAATTGAGGATGATGAAAAAGATGAAACCCAAGGAGGAGAGAGTAATTAGTAATAATCGTAGAACCTTATTGAAGATCTCAGAAGAATGAAGGAAGCTCCAATCTTTTAGAAGATACGAACACCATTAAAGAAGAAAGAGAAAAACAATACCGGAGAAAGAAGAACACCGAAGAAAAGGGAATCCAGGATTACACCAATACACGGATTCAAAAGCATGGAAATGAAGACCGCCGAAGGAAAGAAAAGCTTGGATTATTAAAAAAACCAGGATTCCAAATACTGGAAAAGGTTTCAGGAATATGTCCAAATTCAGAAGGCAAATAACCGGATTTCTAGAGATCCAAGACATTACAGCCTGGATTATTTTTAACTAGGATTATAAAACATAATGTTGTGTTATTTATTTTGGTAACTTCAAATGGAGGTAGTTAGGAGTAGTGTTTTAGTTAGTGTAAGTCAACTACCTCCAAAAGTTACAATTTTTTGTAATGCAACATTATATTAATAAAATAATAGAAGTAGGCCATGCGAGCCTACTCTATTTTGCTCAAAAAAAAAAGTAAAGATGGAGATTATCATATTCTTTTTGCAACCATTCAAATCACAATCACAATCAATACTAAATTTGAATTGTTTTCAGTGAATACTTTGCAGTGACATTATTGTAGCAAATTAAACTTTGTATCACAGAGAAAACTCAAAAAAGAATATTTGAATTTTCTTTTCTTTTTCTTGAACAATAATTTACGATAAATTCAACAAATCAAAGTCGCATATGAACCGCACCGCTCCGCAATAAGAAAGGATACCCAATTCCCCTCCTCTTAGAAGGAAACACGACAAAAAACACGCTCTCGACAAACCCCACAACAAGTGGCGCCGTGTTCGTCACCTTTCTCGGTACACTCGGATAATAACAAGCTGCCACGTCATGATGAGACGCGGCGAATGTTCCGAATGCTATCAGAGATAACGCCACGTGGAATAAATCCATCCACCTCGACTTGTACTCTGTCAGATCTAGTCTTCTTCTTCTCCTCAGTCTGGCATTAAACGTCCAAATCCAATGCCAGGTGGCAATTCCGTAATATAAGCGATGTTTAGAGAGGGAGCGAAAGCTATCGGTTAGAGAGAACACTACAACAGAACAGCTGATTTGGGACGGGCCGTAGCTAAATATCAGCCTTATTGGTACGGCCCGTCCAAAATACCGTCCCAATTTAGGTTCGGTCCGTAGCAAAAGAGATATACCGTCCCAAAAGTTTGGGACGGGCCGTAGCAAAAGATAAAAACCGTCCCAAAAATTAGCGACGGGCCGTAGCAAAAGAGAATAACCGTCCCAAATATTAGCGACGGACCGTCCGAACATTAAAACACCGTCCCAAATAATAGGGACTGGCCGTAGCAAATGGGTTCACCGTCCCAAACAGGACACGCGTCCCTTCCCTGACACCACGTGTCTACTTTTAATTTCGTACGGCCCGTAGCAAACGAAAAACCCCGTCCCAAATGGTTTCCGACGGCCCGTCCCAAAACAAATTTCCCGAACCAAACTCTTTTCCTACGGCCCGTCCCAAAATTTGAAACGTTACCCTTCCCCCAAACTCCCCGTCGTCTCTCTCTCTCTCTCTCTCTCTCTCTCTCTCTCTCATTCACTCACCTCTCTCTCAGCCACTAAACCCTCCTCTCTCAGCCCCCTCCTCTCTCTCTCTCTCTCGGCCCTAACCCCTCTCAGCCCCCTCCTCCTCTCTCAGCCCCCTCCTCCCTCTCAGCCCCATTTCTCCTCTCACTCAACCCTAAACCCTCTCAGTCCCTCGGTGGAGTTTCCCGGTGGAGGATCTCAGCTAGGATCTCTGTGGAGGAGCCTCACAGGAGCTTCAGTCCCCTCTCCCTCTCAGCCCTCCTTACAGGTAACGTTTTCAACTCTTAGTTTAGGTTTTTAGATCTGGCAGGATTTTGTTGGTTGTTTATCTTTTTTTTTTGGTTTTTTTAGAGGTTTTTTCGTTTTTTAGATCTGGCATTATTTTTACGAGCTTTCGTGGATTTTTTGTAAGTTTTTTTAGATTATTTGTGTATTATGGCAGGATTTTTTTGATTTTTATCTCTTTTGTTGATTTTTTAGAGGTTTGGTTGGTTTTTTAGATCTGGCAGGATTGTTTTGAGCTTTTGTGGATTTTTTTAATTTTTTATAAATTATTTGTGTATTTTTTTGGTTGTTTAGATCTGGCAAGATTAAAGTATTAAACTATTATGGTTTTTTATCTCTTTTTTTGGTTTTTTTAGAGGTTTTTTTCGTTTTTTAGATCTGGCAGGTTTTTTTTGAGCTTTCGTGGATTTTTTTAAGTTTTTTTAGATTATTTGTGTATTCTGGCAGGATTCTTTTGGTTTTTTTTATCTCTTTTGTTGGTTTTTTTAGAGGTTTTTTTGGTTTTTTAGATCTGGCAGGATTGTTTTGAGCTTTTGTGGATTTTTTTAATTTTTTTTAAATTATTTGTGTTTTTTTTGGTGGGTTGTTTAGATCTGGCAGGATTAAAGTATTAAACTATTTGTGTATTTTTTTTTTAGGTTTTGTGTTTTCTGGTAGGATTAAAATATTAAAATATATTATTTTTTGTGTTTATTTGTGTATTTTTTGAGTAATTAATATAGTTGTGTATGTAAACTATAAATCATTTGTTTATTTCTGTCAGGATTGAAGGAATTATTTTTGTGAGGAACACTTGGAAGAGAAGGCAAGAGAAGGAAAGAGAAGGCACTTGGAAGAGAAGCAAAAGAGAAGGCAAGAGAGAACAAAGAGAAGGCACTTGAAGAGAGAAACAAAAAGGTTAATATTTCAATTTTAAATTTTTTTAGGAAATTTGTATTAGTTAGGACATATATGTTAGTTAGGATTGTTAGAGTTTTAGGAAAATTGTATTTAGTTAGGATTAGATATTTGTGTATGTTAGTATAAATATTTCGTTTTTTGTTCAATGTATGGATCAACTATTGTGTATACAATTTGAAATATAGTGAATTTAAAGTAAAATTCCAATTCCAATAAGTTTATTAAAATTAAAATTAAAATTATTATCATAGATTTCAAATTGGAATTCAAATTCAACTAATTTAAAAGTATATATATATAAAAAATTAAGAGTAAATTGATAAATTTGGTAAATTATATATATGATAAATTGAGAATAAGAGTGAGAGTACATTGATAAATAGTATCCTACTTTCACATACGTTATATAATAAATTATAAACTATTTTGTATACAATTATTATGTATTCAAGTTTTAAATTATAATAAATTTTTAACTATAATAAACTTTAAATAAACTATATATGTATTCAAATTCAACTATTATGTATACAATTTTAAACTAATTATAATATAATATTGCGAACAAAGTATATTAATATGTAATAAATTTTAAATAAAGTATTTATAATTTTGAAAATAAAATGTGTTTAGTATGACTCAAAATTATTAAAAAATTGAGTTGATCAATATATTGAAAATACTATCTTAGCTTGGGCCTTTCGTTTCACTTCCTTTGTTTCGTTAGATTGAAAATACTATCTTAACTATAATAAAATTTTAAGTTAAATCCTTCAAATCAAACATATTCGAGGTCTTTCGTTTCATTTCTGTCAAACCTCCTTAAAAAAAAAAAGACTTAGGCCAAATTTCTTTTCAATCTTAATTAGAAATTATTCATGGAGGGGGGGCGTTCTTGGATGTATCAACGTATTGTAGATAATGCCGTGAATCCGGTTTTTTTTACGGAATGACGGATTTTTTAGAAACCGTTTTTGCCCGATCTAGCAATGTCGAAAAACAAAGGGATGGTACTGAATGCGTACGTTGTCCGTGCGCAGATTGTCAGAATGGTATCTTCCATTCTCGTTACGACATAGTAATCCATCTCTGTACAAACGGTTTTCTTCCAAATTATTTCGTATGGACAAGGCATGGCGAGTCGACATCATCACGTGCACGTAGAACCTTTTCTCCGAGAACTCTCAATCCAATGGAACAGATGGTTCATGATGCTGCTGGTCCTTTTTTTGATTGGAATTCTACCGAACCACCTAACCCCGAAGCTGCGCGTTTCTTCGAGATGCTTCGCGAATCGGAACGTCCGTTATGGAAAGATTTTCGAGATACGAAATCTACGGTAATGTCGATAGTTTCGATGTTGCTGAGTATAAAATCCGAATGTGAAGTAACTAAGGATGCTTTCGACAAGATTATGCACGTAATTTCGGCTTACATAATTCCTTCAGGCAATGATTTTCCAGATAATTTTCACTAATCGAAAAAACTAGTCAAGAATTTGGGAATGCAATACGAAAAAATTCATGTATGTCCTGATAATTGCATGTTGTTCTACGGAGCGAACATTGACAAAGACACGTGCGATTTTTGTGGTAAATCTCGATTCAAGCCGGCAGAAGAAGGGAAGAAAGGTGGAGTTGTTCCATGCAAGGTTTTGCGTTATCTTCCACTGACTCCCAGATTGCAGAGGTGTTTCATGGCTAAGGATACCTCGAAGCACATGACATGGCATCTTGATGGAAAACGGGAGAATCCCAATTTGATGGTTCATCCGTCAGATGCACAAATGTGGAAAGTTTTTGATTCAACCTATCCTGATTTTGCTGTAGAACCCCGTAATGTTCGGCTAGGGTTATCCACGGATGGTTTTTGTCCGTACACTCTATCGAGCGGCAGGCCGTATTATTGTTTGTTGGTTCAAATTACCTAATGGTTTGATTATTTCAAAACACTGTCATTACTAACGTTTACATCGAGAAAATGTGTAGGATAACGCAGGTACGGGTAGAAGATGATGAAGAGCTTCGAAGTCACAAGAAGCACAAAAAGAGAAGATTAGAAGGAAGGCCCTTGAAGCATATCAAGAATCAAGATGTCGAAGCCTTCCGTGAGTGGGATTCGCCACAAATAAACCATAGGTAGAAACCAAGTAGATCTCAAGTAAAATCATGTTCAAATAACAAAGAGTTTAATCAAGGAAGAAGTGCATTCTGAACGAACTCCAAGTCCGTTCAGAACGGACTTACCACATATCAAAATACCATCTCTTGATTAAATCACCATTGTCACAGGATTGTGTGCGTTCGAACGAACAAACATGTACGTTCGAACGGACACTTAGAATCCGTTCACCCACAATTTAAGTGCGTTGAACGGACTTTCATCACTGAACAAACAAAAGGCAATGTATAATTGAGTTCGTTCTGAACGGACTTTGTCCGTTCAAACGGACTGACAAATGTACTTGTACGTTATTTTGAAACGGCTAGTACAAACTACAAGTGCGTTCAGAACGAACATTGTGCGTTCGAACGGACTTGCAGTTTTCTGAAGGATTTCTATAGAGAGTATAAATAGAATTCTTCAAGGACCTTTCTCTCTCACTTCTTCACTTTCACACATTCAAATACAAAAGAGAGAAACCCTAAAGCTGTGATTATCTATATCCATTGATAGCTTGAGTAACCCTCTTTAGATCATTGATCTACTTTCAATATCCTCCACTAATCGTTTCCCACTCACGTGACCGATCACGTTGTAGCTCGATTAGTGAAAATTGTAATAGGCTAGTGCAACTACTTGTAAAGAGCCTAAGCTATAGATCGATAGAAAGCGTGTAAATCGATCTAGGCGAAACCTTGTAATCGAGTGAGTTGGAATTCAATCGAAAGCCAAAAAGAGGCGCAAGGCATTCCCGGAGACGTAGGTACTCGCAACTAATTGAATCGGTCAATTACGCGAGTAAAGGGTGAGTTAAGGCTACATAGCAACCACCTACCGAACTTCGTTAAAAAACATCTTGTGTTCAAGTGTTTACGGTATCATCTAATTTATTTAAATTATTATTAATTCCGCATAGTAAATTAGGTAATTAGCTAAAATAATTATACGGTAGATTACCAAATTTACCCCCCTCTAGGTTAGAATTAACCAACATTGTTGGCCTGTTTTCATTGTTCCTTATAATCTTCCTCCGGGAATGTGTTTGAAAGATCGTAACGTATTTCTCACACTCGTTATTCCCGGACCAGATCATCCAGGCGACAAAATTGATGTTATGTTGAGTCCCTTAATCGACGAGCTTAAAATGCTATGGGAAAATGGGATTGTAACATATGATTCGTATCGGGAGAATAATTTCATGATGAGAGCTGCTTTGTTTTGGACGATAAATGATTTTCCGGCCTACGGTATGGTTTCCGGTTGGTCAACTCACGGTAGATTGTCTTGTCCTGTGTGTATGGAAAACACAAAATCATTCAGTCTCGCTCATGGTAGAAAGCAAAGTTGGTTTGATTGTCACCGCCAATTTTTACCTCATAACCATTCATTTCGTAAGCAGAAAAATTCTTTCACCAAAAACAGGATTGAACGTAATTTGCCACCCCCGCGTCGATCGGGTGTAGAGATTCGCGATGAATTGGATAATCTCGATAAACTCGAAAGAATTGTTGTACGAAGGAATGGAATTGAGAAAGAAAAAATTCCGGGATACGGCCAGACGCACCATTGGACCAAGCGGAGTATTTTTTGGGAATTGCCGTATTGGCCAACGAATTCTGTTCGACACAATCTTGATGTGATGCACATTGAGGCTAATGTGTTTGGCAATGTGTTCAACACTGTATTTGATGTGAAAAATAAAACGAAAGACAATGCCAAATCTCGATTAGATGTTGCGATAATTTGCTCTTGTCCAGAATTATAGCTTGTATCACACGATAATGGTCGAATTGGTAAACCTAGAGCCAAATATTGTGTAGACAAAGATGGAAAAACGTTGGTTTATGAGTGGTTGCAAAAATTACGTTTTCCGGACGGGTATGCAGGCAATTGGACGAGATGCGTTAACATGCAAACTATGAACGTACATGGTTTAAAAATCCATGATTGTCACATTTTTATGCAGAGACTTCTGCCAGTGGCCTTAAGAGATTTTATCCCGGATGGTGTATGGGAACCTTTAGTGAAATTGAGTAATTTTTTCCGCGATATTTGTGCGACCGAGTTGGACCCAGTTCATTTGCAAGAAATGGAAGAAAGTATCATTCTTACCATGTGCAAGTTGGAGAAGATATTTCCTCCTAGTTTTTTCGACTCGATGGAACATCTTGTCGTGCATCTAGCGTATGAGGCTAGAATGGGTGGTCCCGTCTCTTATAGATGGATGTATCCGTTCGAAAGATGCTTACGCAGATTGAAAATAAAGGTGAGAAACAAAGCTCGAGTGAAGGGTTCGATTGTTGAGAATTATTTGATAGAAGAAGTATCAAATTTTTGTTCGTTGTATTTTGATCATGAGGTTCAGACTCGTGCAAATCGTCCATCCCGACATTTCGATGTTATGGATGCCTCAAATGATAATTACACCATTTTTTATTATCCGGGTCGTTCAATGGGGAGCACATTTAAGGTGTTGGAAGACAAAAATGTCAATGCCGCACACATTTATGTCATATTGAACTTTCCTGAAATGTCCGAACTTGTCGAGTAAGTTTGAAAATTCATTTATATTCCATTTTGTTATGTTTATGTATTAATCATCGTCCTAAATTTTTCATAGACAATTCGATGAGATGTTAGATGCTCGGAATGTATCGGAAAGAGTTCGATACAAGACACGAGAAACTGAATTGCCGTCGTGGTTGAAATCCAAAGTTATTTCAAATCTCGACGCCTACTCGGATATTGTGCGTAATATTGCTTTAGGACCCGAGAATCGTGTTCGAATGTTCAGAGGGTACGACTGCAATGGATATCGATTCCACACCCGAGCTCATAGTCGACAATTACGTACCACAAACAGTGGAGTTCGCGTCAAAGCAATTTGTTCGGGAGACGATGCAACTGATTATTACAGCATAATCAATGCAATTGTCGAAGTCTCCTTCCCTCACCTAATGCACAACTCAGTTATGTTGTTCCATTGCGACTGGTTCGATCCAGTTAGTGGCGTGAGAGTTGATAAGAAACACGGAATCGTTGAATTGAATCATGCTTCGAGAATCAAGTATTATGAGCCGTTCATCTTTGCCCATCAAGCCTCACAAGTGTACTACATGGATTACCCATCACAAACGCGTGGCAAACGAGATTGGTGGGTCGTCGTGAACACCAAACCACAAGTTGTCATATCAGGAGTTCAAACGGCGAACAACGATTATTTCCAAGAAACGGAGCAAATTAGAGTCCAGGGTGGTCACAACTTTACAGACGTAGGCACGCTTAATGTGCCGGGGGAGATTGAATTGTTGGACGAGGACGAAATAAATGAAGTCGTACCCGAGGAAGCTACATTTGAACGGGATGTCGATGACTTTTTATTAGATTAGATTATTTAGATTATGTTTTTTCTTGTATTATTATGTTTAATGCTTGTATTATGTTCTTCAAGTTTTTCGAATTGAGTAATTATTGACATGTTTTTGTTATCTTGATCATGTTTTTATTAAGTATTTTTGTTATGATAATGTTTTTATCTTTAGGTCATGGTTTTCACTCATACCGGACGAGGACGTGGACATCATGCCATCCGTTCGGAGGAGGACAATGATGAGTTCATGGAAGAGCAGACGAATGAACCGTTGCAAGAGCCGATTGATGAGTATGTCCCGGGTAATCCGCACCAGGACGTGGACCCGACAGCTGATGATGAGGTAGAGGGCGGGAACGACTCACCAAATGATGAGCAGGATGAAGCCGAGGCTCGAGCATTGCCAGTACATGCGAATCGTTCACGATACCACGCTAGCAGGATTACGGAGGAGACGCTTCCGATTGCACGTACCGGTGGTACTTTCATGGTTATGGTTCCAGGTATTTTTTTTAATTTTATGTTGTAATTCGAACATTAATGTGATAATATATTGTATAATATTATTTAGGTAACTATGGTTCCACACTGTCACGTGATTTGACGTACTTTTTGAAGAGCCACAACGATGGTGGTTGGATTCGTTGGCCATTATGGCCCGAGCCACACAGGTGTGTTGTTCATGAGGAGTTGATGGTATGTATATATATAATTCATTATAATTATTTCATAACTATTATATATATTTTTCAGAAACGTTATCATTGGGCGGACGGCGAGGATGCAAGAAAATGCGAAACCCAAATGAATTCTTGGGCTGCTCTGCGTCATAGGCATATCATGAGGGACGCTCGACACATGGCGGAAGCGGTCGCCGGACCGGACATGAGGAGGTGGATCGCATCAGATGCTGCAATCACGCGGACGAAGCCATTGTGGTGCACGGCATCTGCTTGGGTGAACATGTGTCAGACTTGGATCTCCGATCGAGCGTGGAATGAGTCGTCCGCTCGGAATAGAAGAAATCAGAACAATAGTTCAGAACGCGGTCATAGCACCACCGGATCGATTTCTCTCGCCGCGCACAAGAAAAAAATGGTATTATTCTTTTTAAATTATACAAATTATATTATTTATAAATTATTATAATATATAAATGTTAATTAGGAGGAACAAAATCCGGGACGTCCAATTGGGTTCCTCGACGTAATTAGGAAGGGCAAAGTTCGCAAAGAACGAAATGCTCAAGGAGAAATCCAATTCGTCGACGGAAAAAGTGTGCGCGTAATGGTATATTCTTTTATTTACAATTACTTATTATTTTCAAATCATTTCAATTCATATTGGATATTTATGTAGTAATTATTATTTTTCAGGATGCATATGTTGCACGTATGACGGAGAAGCACGGTCCTGACTGGTTCCCGAATGCCGGAGATAGTTTGCAGGATTGGATGGCCGTTTCAGGAGGGAGAGCGCACGGCCATATCTATGGCATCAATTCGGTTGTGGATCCGAGTGTTTATAGCTCGACCATCTCGTCCGATTGGACTGCAGGAGGGGGTAGCTCTTCAGATGTGCCATCTTCGGCCGCGATCTCGAAAATTCAGAATGAACTTTGCGAAGAAAAAGAGAGGACCAGGAGACTTGAGCAGCAGGCCATGGAAGAGAGAGAGACGCGTCTGAAGATGGAGGCAGATATGCGAATGATGCAAAGCTCGATTGCTCACTTGTCTCAGATGATTTACCAGCAGGGACGTCAACATGTAAGTAGGTTTTAATTCGAAATATTTTTTGTGCCAAGTACCTTCTAAAATATCTTTTGTTTTTTAAGGGGCAAGGATCTGGCACATCTCCGGCAGGATCAGGCAGCAATCTCGGACGCGGCGAAGGATCGGGACGGGGCGAAGGATCGGGACGGGGCGACGGATCGGGACCGATCTACGGATCGCAACGGACGAACTACTCGACGAATACGGAAATGCAGAATTTGATGATGTTACCTCATTCGCCGATGGGGTTGCAGAGGCAACAACCGACATCGTCGTCGCAGAGGCGACAACCGACGTCGTCGTCGTCGCAGAGGATGTATCGTCCTATCCCGTCATCCCAGCCACAGAATTGGACTGTAAGTATATATATGAATAATAAATTATTATAGTGCATATATATAGTTTATCGAAATGGTTTTTTTATGTTTAGGATATGATTGGGAATCCGTTATTCCCGCCTGATGACGAAGATGACATGCATTTGTAGTTTTTGTTTGTGAGAGATTTATGTTTGTGAGAGATATTTGGAGTTTGTGTTTGTCTATGATATTTATGTTGCGGAGTTTTGGGGTTTGTGTTGGTTGAATTGTTGGATTCTGTGTTTTTGTTTGTGTATGGTATTTCTGTTGCGGAGTTTTGGTGTTTGTGTTGGTCGAATTGTTGGATTTTGTGTAGATTTGTTCGTTTTTTTTTATGTGTTGGTATTTTTCTAATTTGTTTTATTTGATTATATATATAATTATATAATTGTATAAATATATATATATAATTATATAATTATATAAATATATATATATATTTATATAATTATATAATTATATAATTATATAAATATATATATAATTATATAATTATATATATTGAAATAATTATATAATTATATAATTAAATAATTATATAAATAATAATATAATTATATAATAATATATATAATTATATAATTATATAATTATATATATTATATATTATATATTATATAATTATAATAATTATGTATTAAATAATTATATATATAAATATATATTTAAATAATAATTAATAATTAAAAAATAGCGTAATTTACCTATTTAGTGACGGGCCGTAGCTAAAAGAATAAGTCGTAGCAAAGGGTTTAGCGACGGGCCGTAGCTAAAACCCTGACACTATTGGGACGGCCCGTCCCAAAAGGTCTGACACAAGCAACTCTGCACACAGTCACGTCAAGTACCTATTTAGTGACGGCCCGTAGCAAATTTACCCGTACCAATAAGCTTATTGGGACGGCCCGTAGCTGATACGTACGTCTTTTGTTGGTACGGGGAGTTTGGGACGGCCAACTGTGCCAATAAGCTTATTGGGACGGTTTGGGGTGTTATTGTGACGGTTTTTCCCCGTACCAAAACGCTGTATATGTTGTAGTGGAAGAAGATGGAAGACACGGTACATAGCGAGATGAAGACAAGTGTCAACCATTTATTAAGTTGAGTGCATTTTCCATCGTTGGTAAATAAAGGGGAGAAAATGGTAAATGCAAGAATTGTTGCGGTTGGGAGGAGAATATTTAATCAAGCCGTTCCACTAAGGATTAAGTTTAGAACGTAAATCATACTCCACTCGTCCGTGCACGAGTCTGAGTCGAGGTCGGAGTCCGAGCCCGAGTCGGGTTCGATCAAGAGCTTGGTTTCTTTATCATTGTTCGCCATTGATGATTCGAGATGGATTAATTATTGGAGTTTCAATTGTGAATTTGAGAGGATTTTATGAAGAGAAGATGTATGAAAATATCATCCTAAAATAAAATTATTTGAACTCATTAATTTATGATTATTCATATGTTTTAAAATTAACATTATGATGACAAAAATCTCATTTTTTGAATCAAATATTAACACTCAATTAGTGTCATTATATAATAATATGTGAGATGTAATGCAATTCTACGGAAAACATAACAATAAATATTATATAATTGTTCACAACATCAAAAATATCATTTTTTGAATCAAATAAAAACACTTAAATTAGTGTCATTATATAAAAATATATGAGAAATAATGTAATTCTGCGGAAAAACATAACGACAAATATAACGACATATGTAGTAATGCATCATTAATTACATAGTACGAATATTTTTTTATTGATTCAAACTGCAATGGCAATTATAAATAATATCAAACTTAATAGCGGAAGTAATTTAATAATATCAAATTTTAATTTAGAGTAAAGCTATTTAGAAATTATTTTATATCATATGATTTTTTCTTAATTTTAATTTTTAACAATATTATTTGATAAGTGTTTATAAGTTTAAGAAGTTATTTAAATGGATAAATTATTTTTTAATTCTGTTATTTTTTAAAATTTATATTTTAAATATGATTTCTAAAAAAATAAAAATCTAATCTAATTAATATTATATGGGATATTTATAGTTATAATTTTTTGAAAATAAATAATAATATTTAAAATTCTATTATGTAAATGCAATTGTTAAAATTCTATTATGTAAAAATGTATTTTTTGCATTGTATTTTCTTACATAATATATTTACAAATTCAAATTCTGAAAACCAGTGTGTATGAATTATGCTAATATGGATGTCAAAATAAAGAGAAAATAAAAAATAAAAATATTTGATGAATTTTTAAATTTAAATTTTAAATAATAATACTCATATATGTTGTATGTTTTATAATATTACATATTAAGTTATTAGTATTTATATATAAACTTTTCATATTTCATTGAATTCACATTTGATCATGTAATATTTTATGTATTTTAAAAATACAAATCTAATCTACTTCTTATTATATGAGATTTTTATAATTATAATTTTTTAAAAATAAATTATAATACTTAAAATTTTATTATGCAAATACAATTGTTAAAATTATATTATGTAAAAATATACTTTTTTGCATTGTATTTTCTTACGTAATTTATTTACAAATTCAAATTATGAGAAAACAGTATGTATGAACTATGCTAATATGGATGTCAAAATAAAGAGAAAATGAAAATGAAATTATTTGATGAATTTTTAAAATTAAATTTCTAAAAATAATACTAATATATGTTGTATGTTTTATAATAGTACATATTAAGTTATTAGTATTTTATATATAAATTTTTTATCTTCCATAGAATTCACATTTGATCATGTAATATTATATGTAATGCTAAACAATTGAATAAACTTAGTCTCATGTGAATCTAACCAATAATAATATTTCATGTCATTAATGTAGAATGATGTGGTTTTCTAAGGATGTTTAAAACATGCTGTAAAATAATGACACACAAATTACTACATATAATGTGATCTTCAAAAAATCTAATAAAATATGAATGATTGAGATCAAAGCACAACACTACATCTAATAGTTCAAATTATTAATGTGTAGGATGAAACCACGTCACAAAATCTAATGATCAATAATCATGAATAACCATGATGATATGACTTAATGAGGATGCTCAAAGATATGTGACAAATAATGGGGGTGGGTAAATTCTTTTAATTGATTAAAGGTTTTAACCCTATATTACGCCCGTGGTAACACTAAAAAATTAATAATACATATAAATAATATAATAATCCTCCCTAATATCTTTACAAATTCTCGCTAAAAACTAAACAAAAATTCACATTTTTTTAAACTACTTAACCCTAAAACATAAAATAAGCTGTAAAATAATGTTGTATTTTTCAAAAAAAAAAAAAGAATAATAGGTTCCTAATTTAAAAGGATGTGACTACATAAATTAAAATAACAAAAAAAAAATGAAGTATAAATTAGGGTGACCTTGGAGACCTGAGAGGACTCCATTCTGTTGTATCGTCAGAATACTTCGGTAGCGGTTATCGACAACGACGCATTTAGGCCCCCTAGTACAAAAATAAAGTTTTCTTTTATAAATATAAAAAAATAAAGAGTTTTTTTTTAGAAAATGGCGAAAATAATAAAGATACCATCATTCATGTCTTTGATTTTATGAAGAAGAAATGTGTCAGAAAGAATGATCACAAATCCACATATTCCGGTTACTATTTGTGTTGGGTTTTGCCGGTCCCAATCGTAAATAAAAAATTAATTTAAAATCAAATAAAAAAAGATTCAATAAATCAAAATAAAATTCGAATATTTGAAAATATCTTGAACATTATAACGCTAGCCATAATGGTGAGAGACGTAAACAAGGTGTAATATATCTTCGACACCACTGCCGTGTTAAACATGTCTAAAGCCTGCATAATTAATTAAATTAATAATTAATAATTAAATTTAAAATTAAATGTATAAATATTAAAATATAAAATTACCTTGTTAAGGTAGTTTTCATTTGAGTAACAATACAAATAATTACTACAAATGTAAAAAATCAAGTTTGGGGATAAATTAATTGATTCATCCCCGAAAATGTGGGCTTCAACGCTATTCCAATCGCTTTTGCACTCATAACCTTCATTTTATCAAAATATATATATCAATTTAGACACCAAAAAATCTTAATATATTGAGCTTAAATTTGAGGGGAAATTAATTTGGGTCCAATTGATTTTATGAACCTTTAGCAGCCTCAAAAGGCCCATTTTTATCACTAATATTTTGCAAAATCATAAAATAGCCATTCACTGATTCACAGGCCTAATATATTTTTTTTGAAAAATATATATGCCTAATATTATACATGCGTTTGTACAGACTACAGATAACAAATTCTTCTTTTATTCACTTAAAATCCAAAAGCCTATGTCTTAATTACAACTTAGAAATCGACGTTCCTAACGACAAGTCGAAGACTATATTTCCTGTGAGTAGTCAAACCCGATTTCTCGATCATGTTAAATTCATCCACCGTCGTGCCACGTGGCAACTCCCAGTCAAACTGACGCAACAATGCGGCCAGAGCGAGTTCCAATACCGACTCGGCAAACTGCAATCCAGGGCAAATCCTTCGACCCGCTCCGAACGGGATGAACTGAAAATCATTTCCCAAATAGTCTACTCGATTATCGAGAAATCTCTCCGGCTTGAATTCCTCCGGTGCATCCCAAGATTTAGGTTCCCTTCCTATAGCCCAAGCATTGATCAGGACTTTTGTTCTCTCGGGAATCGTGTATCCATTTATGGTGCACTGTCGTGTCGACTGTCTCGGAACTAGCAGAGGAGCCGGGGGGTGCAATCTTAGGGTCTCCTTGATTACGGCTTTCATGTATTTCATTTGGTTTAGCTCTTCTGATTTAATCATGTTGGAATGTGCCGCAATTTCCCGCACTTCGTTTTGTAGTTTCTTCATCGAGTCGGGGTTCTTTATGAGCTCGGACATGGTCCAGTCTAGTGTTGTATATGCTGTGTCGATTCCAGCCGAAATCATATCCTAATTGATATTTTTTCTTGCATTTGTTAAATCCTAAACAATATTTCTTTTTTGAATTTATTAAATTTGGTGTCTAATATATGTTTCAAGGACCAAATATTGTAACTTACCCAAAGGAGTCCGTGGATGTTCTCCATCTCGAGATCAAATCCAAGGCTTGGATCATCCTTCAAAGAAAGCAACACATCCACAAAATCATTATCTGTGTGATCACTGTTGTTTCTCATTTGAGCATGAATTTGAATCACCTCGTCAAACAATTTATCCCATTTTTGTCTATTTCTCTTAGCCCTCGAACTTAACCCTAAAATTCCTTCTAACCATGATAAAGATGGAAATAAATCTCCAATGCTAAATGTACCCAATAATGCTACATTCTCATCTATCAACTCTTTTAACAAAACGGTTTTTCCTTCATCATCTCTGGCGAGATAACTCGAAAGAACCCTCCTAATAATTCCATTAGTGAGTGAATATAAAATCTTGCTCATGTCTATAGGATCATCTTTGTGTAAAGAGGATTGATTTTTTATAACTTGAATCATTTGGCTAACTTCTTCTTCGCGGAATTTTGTGTACATATTTACTCTTTTGCTGCTTAACAGGTGAATAGAACTCATCTTCCTCATTTGTCTCCAGAGTTCATTATTTGGTTGAAACGCCATGTCTAGAGTAAGAAAAAGGAACATTAGGAAAAAAAAATTATATTGTAAATTAATCTTTTGAAATTTAAGAAATAAACCTACCTCCACGAGAAAGAATATCAGAAACAACCGTAGAAGGTCGGCTTGAAAATATGCGATCATGATTTTGAAGTACAATTTGTGCCGTATCAGAAGAAGAGACAATAAGATAGGGCGTTTCTCCGAAATATACAAACATGAGGGGCCCGTGTTTCAGAGAGAGAGAATATAGAGATCGGTGAGGGAGAGAGCCTATTTGATGAAGGTTGCCTATCAATGGAAGTTTCGTGGGATTAGGGGGGAGATTTTTAGGGGTTTTGTGGAGGATCTTGAAGAGGAGGAAGAGAGACAGGAGAAAGAGAACGATGAGAGGTGTCGAAGCAAAAATTTGGTCTGTAAATGATTGCATTTTTGCATCAATGAAGGTGGATTTGAGATTTGATTATATTTTGAAGGACTTATAGTTTGTGCAATTTATGATGACATGTGGCTTTCGATTATTAGGCATTAACTTGGTGAAAAATATATTGATGTTTGGATAAGGCTCATGGCTCGTGTAATAGTTAGAGGTATCATGATTGTAATTGTAATTTTGTGTAAGGACTTGCAGTCTTCCAAGTTTTTTCTTTAGAAGATAAGTGTAGTAATTTTCATATTACTTTAAATTTGTCACCATATACTCTTCATTTTGTCAATGTTTTGTCAATAAAGATGGAGACTATCATAGTCTTTTTGCAACCATTCAAATCACCACCACAATCAAAACTCAATTTGAATTGTTGTCACCATATACTCTTCATATTCTTTTTGCAACCATTCAAATCACAATCACAATCAATACTCAATTTGAATTGTTGTGAGTGAATACTTTGCAGTGACATTATTGTAGCAAATTAAACTCTAAACCACAGAGAAAACTCAAAAATTGTGAGTGAATACTTTGCAGTGACATTATTGTAGCAAATTAAACTCTATATCACAGAGAAAACTCAAAAAAGAATATTTTAATTTTCTTTTCTTTTTCTTGAACAATAATTTACGATAAATTCAACAAATCAAAGTCGCATATGAACCGCATCGCTCCGCAATAAGAAAGGATACCCAATTCCCCTCCTCTTAGAAGGAAACACGACAAAAAACACGCTCACGACAAACCCCACAACAAGTGGCGCCGTGTTCGTCACCTTTCTCGGTACACTCGGATAATAACAAGCTGCCACGTCATGATGAGACGCCGCGAATGTTCCGAATGCTATCAGAGATAACGCCACGTGGAATAAATCCATCCACCTCAACTTGTACTCTGTCAGATCTGGTCTTCTTCTTCTCCTCAATCTGGCATTAAACGTCCAAATCCCATGCCAGGTGGCAATTCCGTAATATAAGCGACGTTTAGAGAGGGAGCGAAAGCTATCGGTTAGAGAGAAGAAGATGCAAGACACGGTACATAGCGAGATGAAGACAAGTGTCAACCATTTATTTAGTTGAATGCATTTTCCATCGTTGGTAAATAAAGGGGCAAAAATGGTAAATGCAAGAATTGTTGCGGTTGGGAGGAGAATATTTAATCGAGCCGTTCCACTAAGGATTAAGTTTAGAACGTAAATCATACTCGACTCGTTCGCACATGAGTCTGAGTCGAGGTCGGAGTCCGAGCCCGAGTCGGGTTCGATCAAGAGCTTGGTTTCTTTATCATTGTTCTCCATTGAGGATTCGAGATGGATTAGTTAATGAAGGAGTTTCAATTGTGTATTGTGATGTATATAAAATGAATGAATTGATGCCTCTTTACTTTGGAGAAGGAAAATAAGATTGCTTCATATCTAGTATTTTGTTAAGGAATTTTTGAAGAAAAAGTTTACCTACTATCACAAGTTAGGGCAATAATTATTTTCTTTTATTTTTGAAAAAAAAAAATCAAGTTCTTGTGATTGATTAAAGATTTTAACCCTATATTACACTAAAAAATTAATAATACATATAAATAATATAATAACCCCCCCTAATATCGTTACAAATTCTCTCTAAAAAAAATTACAAGGGGGACCTAAACAAAAATTCACATTTTTTTTTACTACTTAACCCTAAAACATAAAATAAGCTGTGAAAAAATGTTGTATTTTTCAAATAAAAAGAATAATAGATTCCTAATTTAATTGGATGTAACCACATAAATTTAAATAACAAAAATAAAAATAAAAAATGAAGTATTAATTAGGGTGACCTTGGAGATCTGAGAGGAATCCCTTCTGTTGAATCGTCAGAATGCTTCGGTAGCCTTATCGATAACGACGCATTTAGCCCCCCTATTACAAAAATAAAGTTTTCTTTTATAAATATGAAAAAATATAGGGTTTTTTTTACAAAATGGCGAAAATAATAAAGATACCATCATTCATGTCTTTGGTTTTATGAAGAAGAAATGTGCCAGAAAGAATGGTCACAAATCCACACATTTCGGTTACTATTTGTGTTGGGTTTTGTCGGTCCCAATCCTAAATAAAAAAAAATAATTTAAAATCAAATAAAAAAAGAATTCGATAAGTCAAAATAAAATTCGATTATTTGAAAATACCTTGAACATTATAACGCTAGCCAAAATGGTGAGCGATGTAAACATGGTGTAATATATTGGCGACACCACTGCCGTGTTAAACGTGTCTAAAGCCTGCATAATTAATTAAATTAATAATTAAATTTAAAATTAAATGTAAAAATATTAAAATATAAAATTACCTTATTAAGGTAGTTCATTTGAGTAACAATACAAGTAATTACTACAAATGTAAAAATCCAAGTTTGGGGATAAATTAATTGATTCATCCCCGAAAATGTGAGCTTCAGCGCTATTCCAAGCGCTTTTACACTCATAACCTTCATTTTATCAAAATAGACATCAAAATTAACCACCAATAATTTCATAAATAATTTCATAAATAATATTAAATAATAATACGTACTGATAAAGAGCCAACGAGAGAGCAAACACCGATATAAACCATAATATGAGATTGTCCATATTGTGGTACGAAATAAAATATCAATATAAATACCGATGCAAGCACAACAGCCGCATAAAACAAAAACGCTATACAAAAATAAAAAAACAAAAATAAGTCGCCATATCATTGAAAATAAATATATAAATAAATAAGTAGAAATTAGTACAAAATTGAGCGAACCTGGTTCGGTGGCTAGATCCCAAACTTCTCTAACAGAATCAATCGATTGCTCTTGCGGTGCGTGTAGAACAATCGTTGTGGACCCCACCACACACAACGCACACCCTAATATTCCAAATACGTGTAATCTCTCTCTTAATATTATATGTGCCATTACCGCACTACAATCAAAATAATAATAACTAAGTTGTCATTATGAATTAATTCAAGGGTTTCTTTGCAAAATTCATGTTTTTTTGTCAAACAAGGAACCTTATAATAATGCTAAGGGCGCCGAGAGGAGTGACGAGTATAGCGGGAGCGAAAGCATAAGCGGCGAAATTAGCGACTTCTCCAACAATCACTAGAGAAATTAAGAGAAAAATGTGAGTGAATTTGTTAATGAGAATGTGAAATTGGGTTGATTAAGAAGTATAGAAATTAATTTACCATGATAAAATTAATTTTACTCACTTGCAATCATTCCAGCCCACCATAATGGTTCGTATAAATATGAGTATCCTCCTGCTCCTGTATTTGAACGAATTAAGTATCAGCATTGCAAAAGGTTAGGGATTTCTCATCAGATCCCAATCCCAAAAGTAAGAACAAATCAATCAAACAAGTAAATCATAGGTAAATTGAACAATAAAACTGATTACAATTCATAATCAGATATTCAGATCCCAAATTCGAAAGTAATCAGACCATAATCAACAAAAATCAGTAAAATTAACAAAAACCTGCTCGAACACCAGATGCACCGGCCTTCTTCAATCCCTTTTTCTTCACAATAAAACTCGCACCAATGAACGAACTCGAAGAAAGAGCTAAAACAAGCCCCTTAATATTATCAGCCGACATACCAGTATACGACACCACCCAACTCCCCGCTCCACCGACCATCTCAAAGTAAACTTTAACTTCAGAAACGTATATGAACCGCTCAATTCGCCGGATCCGGCGATTCTGGTGCAATCCGCGGAATTTAGCTGCCGAGGCGAATCAGCACCACCGCCAGGTCCCTATTCCTCTCAAGCTTTGCATCAACTAACCGAACACGATCTCCGAATCCGCCCTTTTCCTTTGCACTGCGAGTATGGAGTGAGAATTGAGATCTGAGAGTGGCCAGAGTGAAGAAGAACAAGCGAAAGAGGGAGAAACCAGAGAAAATAAAAATAAAATTTTCTACTGATGAAAGACGATGAGTCAGATAAGTATATATTTTCCCTGGACCTGGTCTACATATAAAATCTCGCTAACATACCGGTCCCGCGCTTAAAGTATAATTTCCTGATCATTAACATGTTTATTTGTCTGTAGACGTAAATTTTAAATAATCCGTATAGTGGGTTGTGTATTTACACATATATGACTTGTTACACGGAATTATATATGAATAAGATGGGGAGATATTGATGATAGTAAAAGTAATGTCGGTGGTGATTGGTTAAGGAGTAGATCTCCCTATTTAATGTATGGATACGGTGTTGGTAGACCGGGTCTTCACGCCGGATAATTTGGGCTTTGTATGATATTCTGGGCTAAATTTGAAATATGTATTTTTCCTTGATTTATTTTACAGATACTAGGCTGAGTTATTTTAGCCCAATAAAAGATTATATTTATATTTTATATGTTCTATTAATATTAGACTTGCTCGGACAGAATGAATAGATCCCTTGATAGGAGACCGAGCCCTATGAATCCGGAGTCAAATGTGGGATCCCAAGTTTCATACTCCAATGTAAATTAAATAATAATAAGACTTTTGAGTAGTAAATGTGTATATTTGATGTATGCCCCTCCTTCTTCCAAGAAATTATTTACTAGTATTAATGTATATATCTTAATCAATTTATAAAGTTTTCAAATTTACTAGTACTGGTATATCTATGGTATATCTAAACGGATCATGAATGATTCTTTGAAAAAGTACAAATCATAATAAATTTTGAACTGACCAAACAACAAAATATATATAATCACTATTTATATAAAATGTTCCACAAAAATCTTAGAAATGTCAAGTTCCCTCCTTTCCTACATAGATGACCCATACCAGTATAATTATACATCTTGACTAGAAAATAATTTATTTATTTATTAAAATAATTCAAAATATAATTTATAAATACGTGAAAGAGGTCGAAGAGATAAATAAATTGAAGATGTTTGAAAGTGAAATGAATAATCGAGCTTTGGAAAGTGTGTTGAATATGTATTATTGAATACAAATTCTGATATATATGTAATATTAGTGTGAAAAAAATTTAAATTAACATGTCGAGAAGAGAACAACAAAAATATATTTTATATTTTTGGAGTTGTGCACAATGGATCTTAAGAATATATTTTTAGAACCAAAAAAATATATTTTTTTCGAATAACCTTATTTTTTATTTAATTGCATGAATAGTATACATATCAAACAATTTGTAAAAATAACATTTTCTTTTCTAATTATGCTTATATTTTGATCAATTTATCCGACGCTTAAAAAAAGGTTAAAATTTCACGTTAATAACAATAAGACTATAATTTGCCCCAATTTGTCGGTTTGAAACTAATGTGGAGAAAAAATATTTTTTTTATTGGATGTTTATGCAGTGTCGCTGATTATTTGTAATATACAGTTTTAACTACATATGAGTAAATATATGATTACATAAACCAACCACAAATACGAAATAAAGGTCTATGTTTTATTTGATTTGTGGTTCAAATGACTAATTAATAACAAAAACTTAGACGTCTAACACGTGTGTTAGATTTGTGGTTGACTCATGTCATCTTATTATGCAAATTCAGATAACAAAATCAAAATAAAATTAACATTAAATATTGGGGAAAAAACATTATTTTTGTAAGTTGTTTGATATGTGTGTTATTCGTGCTGTCTAAAGTCATTGGGAGAAAAAAAAAATTCAAAAATTCGAGGGTGCAAGAGAGAAACTCACTCAAAACAAAAAAGGAGAATAAAGAACCAACCATGTACGCTCAACTCTCTTAAAAGGCACACATAAAAAATTCCCTCTCATTGGCCTCAATCTCCTCAAAACAAACAAATTTAATTCAAATAAATGCATAGCTCAAAAGATCACTCCATTAATTCCTTCTCATTCAATCTTCATCCAAACAAGAAACAAAAGAGAGAGAGAAATCCATTAATGGGGGATGTGGAGGGGATGGATATGCTATGGGAGGATTTCAATGAAGATTTTATGAGAGAAGGTTTCAACCCTAAAACTCCACGGCAACAATGGAGCTGCGTCGTTTCGCCGGGCATGGCGCTCCACCGATCGAAAAGCAAAAAGCAGGGCAAACCTGGATTGATGGTCATGTTTAGGGTTTTGAAGAAGGTTTTTCAATCTCAAAGATTTTTGATTTCAAAGAGGGGATCTTCTAGGTATCATAAGTAATTAGGGTTTTGACTTTTGAGGTTAGTTTATCTTGTTTAGGTAGCTAGAAGGAGAGTTTTGTAATTGTACCTGAAAACTTGTGCTAATTAATCTCCAAATGTTTGCTTTTTTGTGTAGAGTCTTAAATGACTTTGCATAGGGTTTAAGGTTTTACTATTGTTAAAGAGATTAGTCTTTTTATTGAGCATCAAAATAAGATATTCCTCAAAAAAGAAAAGAAAAGAATAAATACATAATAAAGAACACAAATTGAGAATATGATCGGTTGTGTTGAATGAATTTCTCCAAATCAAATGAAGTTACAATTTACATTCCAACAAACATAAAAGAAAAAAAAGTTAGGTCATTTTTCCTAAATAGTTTCGCCACGAACAATATTTCCAACGGCGAAGGAGTTAAAATTCTCCTTAGAGCGGAAAAAAAAAAAATAAGAGACAAATTACACGACTCGATAATTTTACACCCCTTAATTTTCCATAATCACAGAACCGCCTCTTCGACATATATCAAGTCACGCCACCACCACGAACCCTAACTCCGTCGAAACCCCTTAAAATTTCCATACTAAAACCCTCCAACGCCTCGAAAACCGTGCCCAAACCCGTTTTCAGATTCCCCAAACCCATTTCTTCCCCTACCTTAACCATATCTTTGTATTTTCCCTTCTCCAAATCCACTCTCTTCTTCAACTCGTCCAAACCCATTATCATTTTCCCACCCTTTAACCCGTTATCTTCCCCTTCTATGCTCAAACCCGTCAACCCATTAACCCGTTTACTCAAATCTTTCGACAAATACTCCGCTCTGATCTTCTGTTGCCTCTCTAAACCCTGCCTGTCTAACAAATCACGCACATTCGATGCGAACGAATTCATCGCATTAACTACACCCTTCTCTGACACACTCTCTGACATGAGGGCCCAGTCTTTCGAAAAGACAAAAACAGGAGGTGAATCGAGTAGGGTTTGTGTTTCTGTTCCTTCAGGGAGCCATTTCGAGAGGTAGAGGTTTAGGGTTCTGATGTAGGATTTTTGCGCATTGATCCAGTTGCCAAAATGGAGGCTCCAGTTTAGCAGCTCTGCTTCGAGCTTTACCGTAGGGTTATTTTTGTCATCGGAAGAATTCGGTCTTTCGAAATGGGTTTCGGAGATGAAAAGCTTATCGGGTTTGGACTCTAATATTGCTTGGAATTGCTTGTGGTGGCATTCAAATATAACCCTCCACATCCTCATAAACCTGTTTAAAAAAATAATTAACACTAAATTTCTTAATTTACAAACTTCTGAATTTCCTAAAAAATAGAGGGACATTTTTGTAATTTCCAACAATATAAGGGTTATTTTTGTGCAAATTAGATAATTGAATGAAAACATACCCTTGAAATAAATCTAAAAGAAGAGGTTGAAATTCATCGTCTCTAAGTTTGTGAATCCTTGTAGAAATAAACTCCGCTTCTCTCGTCGAAACATTTATTTTTGTGATCAAATCTCGAACGGCCATTCGTGTGTCATGAATTTTATTTGGCTCGGCTCCGTTCTCATCCAATGCTTTCAGTTTATTCCATTTTTTCTCGTACATAAGCCTCAATTGCTCTTCTCGCTGCAAAAAAAAATAAAAATAATAATGGTAAATTATGTTCCAAATGTGAGCATAAATGTTAAAAATGGATAATGTAATTTACCTTGACTTCCTTGTAGAGTTTTTTCTCCCATAAATATAATCTTTCGAGTATGGATGAAAGGTTATTGAAGTCAATTTCATCTGCTATTTCGGTAACGGTAATTTTCTTGGCTTTAGAAGTCTTTTCAGAAACTCGAGATGAAGTGGACGGAAGAAAAGAACCCAAAATCCTCGAAAATGCCACTGCAATTAAATCAAGTTTTCAATTAATTAAAATCTTGTGCAACTTTCAAATATGCCAATAACCCTCGAAATAAATTTCTAGGTTATTATATAATGATAATAAAAGGAAGATCAATACCCACATGATAAAACTCTAATTTTGGAGCGGTATTGAACGGTGCCGACCTCTAATAATCTTGCCATCTCATCATTACAACCAACCAAAGAACTAAACTCCTCTTTAATCTCCTTTACCACCTCTTCAACATCTCTGGTACCAGTCCGTACCGATACCACCATTTCTTTGGTACCACTGGCTTTGGTAACACTTTCTCTATCTTCATCAACTAATGATTGGTTCATCTCGAAACTAACCTTTTTCTTCTTTTTGATCTTTTCATTTTTACAATCATTCTCTATCTTGGTACCACTTTGTACCTCATCAATAACTTCGGTACAATCTACTTGACTCTCACTCTCTTGACTCGTTTCGTTTGAAGTGGCACTTGTATCTTGTTTGCTCTGTTTCTTCGAGTTTTCTCTAATGGACTCCAGTTCTGTGTCTTCTTCTAACTCTGGTATCCCTTCTCTCTCTCTAAGGTCACTCGAATTCGGGCTACTTTTAATTGAACCCGGACCCGATAAGGACCCGTTGAGAATGCCCACATTACCTGCATATTGATGGTACGAGTTGAAGGGATTAAAAAAATCCCAAGGCGATACCTCGGCCACAGGAGGAGGAGGCGGTACAGACTCATAATCTCTCCTCACTTCTCCATTTTGCATTGGTACCAGTTCTGGAGCACTGTTAAAACCGTAATTCGGGTAATGATAATTATAATTGTACCCGTATCCGTTATCCATGTTAACCTGGCTTGCACTATTCATATACGGATGTTGGTACACTGTATTCGGTACAGTAGGACCAGCCTTCATGTAGTAGTAATGGGGCATTCTAGTATTAGAAAAAGGATCCATATGGCCGTTACTGCCTACTTCGTCTTCTTCTTCTTCTTCTTCTTCTTCTTCTTCGATTTCTTCAAAATCTGAAATGTTATCACAATGTTGGTTTGTATCATGTACAGGGCTTGCATTGGACGAGTGAAACGGTGAAAGATGCGTAGCAGAAGAAGTGTCCGAGAAATGAATGTGGCCGGAGCAAGAACCTTTCTCCTCGGAACCAAGTTTCATACCCAAATCCGTTTCGGTCCTTTTACCGTTTGGAGAACGCGGCAATGTAAGTACACTAGGAGTAGAAATGGAGTCTCTGGAGACGAAGTCTTGTTGCACGAACTCCACAAGAGCGTCCCCAACGCGAGAGAGTGACTGGAAGTAGGCCACATGGGCAGAAGTCAGCGCTCGGCGCTGAACAGCGACGGTGCGGATCAAGTCACGCCGATCCCGGCAGAGAACGACCGGCGCAGTCGATTCCTCGGGTTTGGAGATCCGACAACCCATTATCGCAGGAAATAGCAATGGCGATGGACTGCAGGGTTGAAGAATCTTGATCGGAGATCCAAAGGAGAGAGAGAGAGAGAGAGAGAGAGAGAGAGTAGAGGAGAGTGATGAAATGATGGATGGGCGCGAAGTGAAAGAACTAGAAGGAAGGGACAGAGACAATGGTGGAAATAAAGAGATCGATGCGATGCATACATCCGGTGTAAAACCGTGTAAATAATATTTTTATTTATTTTTATTTTTAATACTACCGTTGTAGAAACTGGATACGACGTTTCGGTTCATTCGCGACTCGTCACGTACGGTTACGATCGGGGTCGCATATGGGAAAGGACTTTGTATGGACCCGGTGTATGATTGTTATGTGGTGATGTGACTTGGAGGTTAAGTCGATCTGGATTAGAATCATTAGATATTGCGATAATATTATTTATAAGAATAGTATATTTTTTCTGACATAAGTGAATTTAATATTGTTAATTGGGTCGCAAGTTTGGCATGAAGGGAAATTGGAATAGCGATTTAACATGAAAAGAGAATATTAGTTAACTCGAGATTTACGATAAAATAAACATTTTATTTTTAATAAAAGTACCACGAATGATTCTCCAGTTCCACACGGGCTTAGTGTACTATGATTTGTCACGATTCATCAACACAGCATTTTGTTTTTGTTTTTTTTAAATACAATTTTTTATAGGGAAATTTAAAAAAAAAAATTCTAATTTTTATTTCTAATTTTTTTTTATGCAGTAAAAAAACTCCTATTTTTTTTAAACTCCAAAATTTTTCCTGTACTAAACTTGTATTTTCAAATACCCCCTATAAGAATTCAAATTAATTATGAATGGTGTTAAAAAAAAATTTTTGATCAAAATATTTTTCTATTTACATATGTAATAATTAAAAAAAATATATTATTTTTTATTAATTTTACAAAAGTCATAAATAAATTTAGCATATAATAATTTTAAAAAATAATTATTATATGTTATATTTATATAATTTTAATATTTCATATATTATATATATTTGATTTTATATTTTTTTTACTGAAAAACTAACATAAATAATAACATGAACAACAATATTAAAACTACGCCTTGCAAATATTTAAAAAATAAAATATCATGAAACTATTAAAAAAAAATACATAAAAAGATAACGGAAAAAAAACTAGACGTTTAAACACATATTTTTCTATCAATATATTTTCAAGAGGTTTATTGTTGTTTATTTTATTATTATCTGATGTTAATTTTTAATGAATAGTAAATAAAATATTAAAATTATATAAACACAAGTAATATATATATTTTTTTTTGAAAACACTACATGTTAAACAAATATTTATTCGTCGAGATAGGGTAAATAGAAGAGTATTTTGGTCAACAAATTTTATAACGCCATCTATGGTTAGTTTAAACCGCTATAAGGATGTATTTGAAACAAGTTCACTAGAGAGATTTTTTTTGAGTTTCCAAAAGATAAGTTTTTTCTACAATATCCAAAAAAGTTAATTTTTTTTTAATTTCCCTTATTTTAATATTGTTAATTGTGTCGTGAGTTTAGCATGAAGGGAATAACGATTCATGAGAATATTAGTAAACTCGAGATTTACGTTCAAAAAAACATTTTTTTTTTAATAAAAATACAAGAAATTGTTCTGCACATTGGCTTAGCGCACTCTGATTTGTCAGAATTTACCTCATGCGATACGTAGCAGTTTGTCTTTTTTATTATAAAAATACATTTTTTTGTTATTTAGACCGTCTCATGCATCGTGCACAGCATGTCTCGTCCAAATTTTTTTCTTAAAATTAAGGGTGCATATTTTTTAATGTACGCCATACATTTTTGCATGTATTTTTTAAATATAGCGTTAATATATTTTTAAATGCTTGATATATTTTTATGTGATATATATTATTATATATGTTAATATATTTTTGTGTGATATATATTTTTAAAGTACGATATACATTTATTGGTTATATTCTTTTAGAAGTGTCGTATCATTTTTATATTATATGTATGATGTATTTTTGTAAAAATATAATACATGTTATCCATTTTTACATGCATAATACACAAGAAGTATGATATATATTTTTACATTTTCTTGTATATATATATATATATATATATATATATATATATATATATATGGGTTAGAATCAATGCCCAACATTCTTGTACGGTCAAAACGGCCAATAATGTTTAACAAACAAAATTCCTAGACGGCCCAAAAAGTATTAGTTTGGATTTTGGAAGCATTTAAATTAAACTTTAATGTCGTTCTAGACAATAATGATAATGATAGTTCTTATTGTTGTAAAATGTGGACACTTGACTTTACTCCTCATTTGCAAGGACTCGATTATCTATCTTGTATGCCCAGACCCAACGCAAGCCCAATAAATCGTCGGCTAGGACGCCAATGAATTAGGTGGAATCACAATACATTACACTTGTAGTTATGATATGTATACAATATTTATATATTAGTTGATAGTTTAAATGAGCCCAAAATTACACAATAGCCTTGCCATAACTATTCTTTAAGGATGATTTTATGATAAATTCTTTTTAAAAGGGTAATTCGCGTATTTTTAATTAATTATAATTTTTTTTGTGTGTATGATAATTTTTTTCTATTTTATCTAAGCATTCATTGATGCAAATACACTTGAATATTATCATTAAATCGAGAAATTAACATATTATCTTTTTTAAAAGATCTACCACAAGAAAAATATCATATCATAGAATCACCCATTATTTTATTTCTCTCTCTACGATATCTAAGTAAAGAAAATAAATCCTCGAGTCCTTCCATCTATCTTGTGTAATCACAAAAATAGCATCTCCCTCATCTGAACCGAGCTTGGCTCGTGGATAAACTATCTCGTGCGGAAGTTTTCTTTCTTTCTTATCTCGAGATCAATTCTTTTTTCTTTCTTGTTGTAAAATTTTGATAGGGGAAGGGAAAAACAAAAACAAAAAATGAAGAAAAAATTGAAAAAATAATAATGAGGAGATTATTTTTTGCGAATTAAGATATTGTATTCTCTTTATAACATTTTTTCCCTGAGATTATTTTTTGCGAATTAAGATATTGTATTCTCTTTATAACATTTTTTCCCTGAAATTTAACAAGCACATTTTTTTTTTTTTGTCCATCATCTAATTTGTTATTTTTCTTAATACAAAAGAGGTGCTTGGCAATATTTCTAATAGTGAATAAAAACTACAAAAAGAATAATAGAAATATATATCAATTTTCTTTCATTAATCTCAATACGGAGGTATGTTATTTCAATTATATATTCATTGATTTTTTTTTTATGTATCATCTGACTCGGTTTTATTAATGTAGATAAGATGTTTGATTATATTTTGTATTTTGTCAAGAATATAAGAACATTTGTATTATTCTTTTTTAAAATAAAAGCTTGTGATGTCAATAATTTTATAAAATAATGGACTATTGGCTATTAGACATAATTTTAAATAACATTAAGATTCATTAGCGATTCGGATCAGAACATCAAAATTATCGAGACCAGTAACGGATCATAGTTATTCAGGATATTGTTTTCAAAGAGGTAAATAGATAAAACGTAGTCTTGCTTGATCAAGGAGAATTTAGAGTTCACGCTTGTTCGCGACATGCCGAACCTTGCGAGAAAAAAAATCATCACAAACAATTGTAGAAAATATATACGACCAAATATTCGATTAACAAACAAAATATATATTTACAAAAGATTTCACGGATCTTTGCTTTTCGTTAATTCGGTGTATGAACTTAATAGTGAGGTGGGTGTATGTGATTAATCAATTTTTGTGGTGGGGAAGACTGTTCAGACAGAAGAGAGCACGTGGCGGGGTCGCAAGTACCTGCATTTAATTATCGTTTCTCACAACATGTACTTCGTCTTCTCCACTTATACAACTCTACTCTCCATTACATTGAATATGTACTAAGAGAGTCTCCAGTGAGAGTATATACTGGACGAAGAATTGCGGTTTTCAACAAGGGAACAGGACATAGAGAAGTGTGGTGATTACTGATTAGTCGTACGGGCTCTGTTAAAAGGCTTTGTATCTTCTGGTAAATAGAATATTCAAACTTTTCGTATTGTAAAAATACTAGAGAAATATTAGGTATAATTTTTATCAAAATTATAAAATATGTTGGTTTTAATTTACTGGTAGGAGTGAGGAGCATGTGAAGTAAAATAATAGGACTGACAAGAAAAGAGCATCCACGTTGGTGTGCGTACAATAAAATTATGAAAACCGACAAGCTCATTGGGTCTGCATTCCAAAGGCCTGCACGGTGAATTATTGACTTTTTGTTTGGGGGAATCTGTATCTGTTGCCTCCCAGTCCAAAGAGTCAAACTATAAACAGTATGCATTGCATACTATCTGAAACTCACCCCGATTGATCCATAATCCGAACCGACCCGAAAAATTTATCGTCATATTTTTTTTTGAAAGAAAAATTTATCGTCATATTGATCAGAAGAATATAAGAAGATCGACGAGTGACGTGATTTTGAGAAATTACTTAAAACTACATTAACTCGGAGCATAACAAATCGTGGCAACAAGAATTGCATTATCACACGAATTGCAAGGATGAATTATCGATGAAGTATTTATAATTTTCTCCTACAATTAACAAACCTAAAGATAGAGATTTCCTGCCACTCATAGAAAAAATATGCACAAATATCTCGACATGACAAGAGAAACTACAATCTTACGATGGGCGATACACACTTGCACAATCAGTACTATCAAGTATACCAACATACATAATGCAAGGTTGTATATTTTCAAAATGGACAATCAAAAAAATAGAAAGAACAATATGAACTTTCTTTGGAAAAGCTCTACAATATACGCATTAATAAATTGGGATAGAGATGCCTCCCTAAGATTATGGGAGGTTTGGGACTAAAAAACCTAGAAACAAAAAATGAATCTCTCGTTCATAAATGACTATGAAAAATAGATACACAACGTGATTTATTATGGGCACAATGGATTCAAAAAATATATGGAATAAATTCAGTTCACGATTTGGAGATCTTCAATCCAACAGAACTATCATTCTTCTTAAAAGATATGATTAAACTCATTCCCTTTACAAAATTTCAACATCACATCATGATGGGTCGAGTGTTAATATCAAACGGACCTGGACGAGAGATCAAACTTTCACGACTTCAAACTCATATATACACTACAACAAATACATGCATTAGCGACGCGAGATATACTTTTATGATGGCCCGTCGCAAATGTGTGAGATTTTCTGCGTTGGCCCATCGGTGATATCCATTATCAACGACAAAGAACACCGACGACCTTTTTTGTGACGGCCCGTCGCTACAAGGTTTTACCGACGGCAAGAAAATGACGAACCAACGGTAATACCTTTTCCGACGGCCATTCTATTTCGACGGGCAGTGGAAAATAATTTGAACAATTGCGACGGCCCGTCGCAGCAGGGATTTTCCTTCAGTGAAAACTTCACCCGTCGCAGAAAGTTTTCGGCGGCCTGTCACTAAAAGTCCCATCCGTCGCTGATAGCTCCCGACGGCCCGTCGCTAAAGGGTCAATCCCTTTTACCCATGCACTCGCCCTTCTCTCTCTCTCTCTCTCTCTCTCTCTCTCTCTCTCTCTCTCTACAGCCCGCCTTCTCTGAAGAAAATACAGTTTTGGATCAACGCTAAAATGGTACGTTGAAGGACAGACGAAAGTACGCGTTCGTGGGCATAAGAAACAATTTTAGTAAAACTGGCATAACTTTCAGATAACGACTCTAATATGAATGGTTCAAATTGGGTTAGATAGATAATGAGATTATCTAGAACTTTCATGAAGAAATATATTTCATTTGAGCGAATTATCAGTGTCGTTTTAATGGAATACCGGAAGGATGCGACAGTTTGACATGCAGTTAGTAAAACCGTCATAACTTTTGCTCCGAACTCCAATTGGGCTGGAACAAATTGGGTTGGAAAGATAATAAGATTATCCACAACTTTCGTGAAGGTTTGAAGTCGTTTGGATAATCTCCAATTGACATGCAGTTAGTTTAACAATTTCTTTTCAACAGAATATTGAAAGTGTGTATGCAGTTTTCTGTTTGAAAAGATGTATAGTAGATATACATACATTTTGGCCCATCCTAATCATTTGTAGTATATATAGGATGTTTCTCTCTGATCTAAATGATCAATGAAAAGTTAATCGAAGTGAATCAATGTCAATTAAAGAGTTAATCCTGAATTTAATTCAGATTAGAGTAATTGTGATGATCATTCGAAAGAACACCATTAATAGTTGAATGCGTGTGATGAGAAAGAGAGAAAGAGAAAAACAGTTTTCTCGGATTAGAGAATCAAACGCGATCAAACAAGTTCACCGGTGCATCGTCTAGGCAGTTGCACCCGCGACCGAAGTGCTACGACTCACGGTGGATACGGGTAGAGGAGCGACACTTGTGGCTCTTCGTTTGTGATCAAACCGGAGAAGTAAAGGAGTGAAAGGCTGTGAAAATGTGTGGACATGGGACGCACGAAGACAACCGGAGGCGTGTCAAGACGGTGGGAGACGTGTGGTATGAGACACACGGGCTAGTCACCAACGTAACGCCGAAGAAGAGAAGGATGCGAGCGATCAACCCGTCGTGCGTGATCAATTTCACGCTGGTAATCGTCTATCCTACTTTGCATCGTACCCTCGATATCGAAGCGTGATCTCAGTATTTGGGAACCGGGGGTTTTCAGGGTCCCAGGGGCCAGTTCGTTCCGGACGAATCGGGGGTGCGGGGATGTGACCAAGGGTCTTGAAAGACAGGGATAGGTTCGTTCGAACGAACTACAATTCGTTGGAACGGACTGTCCCTTGGTTGGCAGAATGCAATTTTTTGTTTTTGCGATAACTTTGGCTACGAAACTCGAAAATTTAAGTTCTTTATATCGATAGAATCGGCACCAATCATACTTGCATATAAAATGATTATTAAAGGTTAATGATCAATCAAATATTGTGATGGTGATATAATATGATTATGTCACGTATACAAACATGTATATCATGATCCCTTATAATATTTAAGTCATGTAAATGTCTTTCATATTCACAACCACTATGTTCGGTACTACGTCTCACATGAGTTAAGGACAAAGCCGACATGGTTTATTGTAGCTATCGCTGTAGCGGAAGAAGGGTACAACCAATATGTAATCCTGGTTCCGTCCCTAGCTGCTAGGGTCGTCCACGGCTAGGGTTTTGCTTTCGCTGTGTTTGGAATGTTTGGACAGAAATAGAGAGATTCTGGGTCTTAGTTATTTTTTACCATCTTACTATCATCTCATGGCTGAACAAAATAGTAAAAAAAAAATCCAATGACACAAAAGTTGGAAGCGTGGAAGATTATTTTTACAGCCCAATGTTTAACATTATAACTATTGTATAATATCTAATCAATATCAGAGAGATAATATATTTAAGCCCTTAGAGATATTAATCAATAAGTCAGAGAAGAAGGAGTATAAGGTGCTTATCTGTATATACTTATATCAGATATGGTTGGAGAGATGTAGGAGAGTATTCACAAGTAAAAACTTTCATGATTGGCAAGTTGCTGATCATATTATCTACAATTTTAAAATAAATCAATTAGTAAATAAATCAATATCTAGTAAAGTTAAACGTGATAATAATATGATTAGTTGCAATGTTAATAATTATGAAGAGACATACTACACTAACCAATTTGAATCTACAGGAACAACAACAACAAATGGTGGTACAATGAGGGAGACAGAAGGAAGAAGTGCAAGCAATCATGGTGGTACAATGAGGGAGACAGAAAGAAGAAATGCAAGCAATCATGGTATCGGTTTAACTACTGGTACCATTATGGTAGAGGATGAAGAAGATCAAGTTCAAATGAGCTATACTGGTACCTTTACCATAAGGGAAGATGGTACTGGTAATAGACACATCTCACGACCAGGAAAATCAACTGATAGAAGAGGCAAAGAAAAAGAAGCTTTACGAAATGAAATAGAAGGAAGGCCAAATACTGGTACCATTAGTAACGCTGGTACCAGAGAAGGGCGAAATAGAGTAAACATAGTAGAAAAAAGAGATGAAATGTTGAAGAAAGCGAAAATCGAAGATCAGGAGATGAAAACTCAACAACTAGTAAACCAAAGGAAAATTAAACAAACTGATAACCAAATTTGGTGGTTTAAAACAGATCTCAACAATGAAGAGCAAGAAAAAATGAATGCAGTACAAATAACGGAGGAAGAGCAACGTACCTTAAATCTAATTCATGGTAGCATTATAGATCTGATCAGTGAAGATACCGATTCTTCAAACATGATAGATCTGAACGGTGAAGATACCGATTCTTCAAGTGAAACGAGTATTTCTTAATGTTAGACCTGAAGCAGATTGTGATCTCTGATGGAAAAAGTTCTGACGATGAGAAAGAGATCTGATGGTGAGCGATTTAAGATGAAGGATTTAATCGTAAATGATGATCGATCTATGGAGGTTGAACTATGAGGTACAGATCTAAGGAGTTACAGATCTAAGGAGGATGTTTTAGGAGGCGTAGATCTAACAATGTTTCAAGAGAAGGAGAGTTTAGGGTTAAGAGGAGAAGAAGAAGAAGGAGGTGAGATAGTGAAGGAGGTGAGAAAGTGAGAAAGTGAAGGCGGAAAAAACGAGGGCAGTGAAGGAAAAAGAAGTGAGATAGTGAAGGCGGTGAGACAGTGAAGGAGAAGAAGTAGAAGGAGGTGAGATAGTGAAGGCGGTGAGAAAGAGAAAGTGAAGGCGGCGAAAAGAGGGCTGAGAATGGAAGAGATTTCCTTTATATACTAGGGTACACGTATACCAGGAAAGCATTTCCTGGATTAAGAGGAACTCGAATTCCAGGGATTATTATGAATCAGGATTAGATTTTATGGAATTTTATTCAAGGTTTTTTTAAAATCCTGTTTAAATAAGATTTTATATTATAAGATTGGATTTTAGGTTAATCATGTATATCTGTAATGAACGATCTCTAATCTTATTTATATAAAACATAATAGAAGTAGGACGAAAGAGCCTATTCTATTTTTCTTCAAAAAAAATAAATATCTAATCAATGATTTGCTTAATTTTTGATGATTTGTGTGTTGTCACGTAGTATAATTAAATTTGGAATAAAGATTAAGAAAATATATTAATAACTATCTATAAATTTGTTATTCATTCTTTATAAATAAAAAATATTATTTTTATATATTTATTTTTATTTGAGTGGAAATGTTTGAATTAAATTATACAAAAATGTAATCGTATTATAAAGGGATCACGAATGAGTCAATGACCAAGAGATCGCAGGTCGTGCGCGAGTCATTCACGAGCCAGGACCCAAATGGTCGCGCTTCAGTTCTTTCTTCTTATTTGATCCCAAATTTCTGATTTTGTCTCCAATTTCGAAATTAATGGCCGTTCAAGCTTTCCTACGGAGACCGAAGGCTCTCTTCCAAGTCCTTCTCTTCTCTTCTCAAGCAAGCTCAAACCCAAATTTTGAGCTAACAAACATCATTTGTAGGGTAATCTCCGATAACCGGGCTCCGCACCATGACCTCTCTTCTTCTCTACAACCCTTCTCTCATTCTCTTTCTTCGAACCCTGATCTCATCACCTCCATTTTTCTCCGCACAGCTCATCTCCAAGCGCCTTCTCTCAAATTCTTTCTGTTTCTGTCTACGCTTCCTTCGCCTTCCCCATTGACTAGTGAACATCTATCTCTGCTGTTTTCTTCTCTCTCTAAGTGCTCTCCTCTTTTGCCCCATTTCAACTCACTTCTCTTTTCGTACCGTTCTCTTGTTTCTCCCCGTCTTTTTCACCATATATTTTCTGCTTATGCTCGATATAAGTTACCCACTGATGCTATAAGGGTTTTTAACCTAATGGGGGATCTTGGGTTTCCACCCTCTTTAACTGACCTTCATTCTCTGTTTCTCGCTCTGTGCAAGTACGAATTTGTCTCGCAAGCTGAACAATTTTTTCATGAAATAAGAACCCAATTTGATATCACCATTCAAACGTATACCATACTCATTAATGGATGGGGAAGAGTACGTGATTCGAAACGTGCCCTTAACCTATTCGATGAAATGATTGAAAGAGGATTCAAGCCTGACTTACCCGCTTATAATTCCTTGATAGCTGCTTTATGCCGAGCTGGTGAAGTGTTGTCTGCACATGAACGATTAAAATCAATGAGACAGGTACACCAACTCGTACCAGATGCGGCCACATATTCTGCCTTTCTTCGCTCAGCTTCGGAGGCGAAGGATCTGCATGCCTCAATCAGGGTTCTGGATAGGTTGAAAAGGCATGGCTTAACACCAAACGTGTATACTTACAACACCATACTGAAATTATTATGCGAATATGAAAAAATGGAGGAAGCATACGAGTTGCTCGATGAAATGCTTCTGAGAGAAGCAAAGCCCGATACATGGAGTTATAATTCAATCCTAACCGTTCATTGCAAGCTTAAAGAAGTCAACAAGGCATTAAGACTCGTAAAAAGAATGGATGAGGATTCTTGTTTGCCCGATCAACACACATATAATATTATACTAAAAATGTTAGTTAGTGTGGGGAGAATAGACAAGGCTAACGAGATATGGGAGGGAATGGAAGAAAGACGATTTTACCCTCCTTCGGCATGTTATGCGGTTATGGTACACGGGTTGTGTAGGAAGAAAGGAAGGGTAGAATTGGCATGTGAATATTTTGAGAAGATGATTGAAAATGGTGTACCGCCTTATGCTAACACTTGTGAGTTATTGAGAGAAATGCTTTCGAAGCATGGATTGAGAGAGAAGTTAGAAATAGTTGTTGATAAGATGAAGCGGAGTAGTTCGTGTACGATTAGGGAATTGCGTATCATAATGGATGGAAGTGAGAAAAGCCGTGAAAAGCGCAAGGAGTTTGAATTTGACGAGCTCGATTCTGTGGAGGAAAATGTATAGCAAGCCATTGTTGTGCGAAATTCACAAATTGAAATATGGTGGAATATTTGTTCAGGAGAATAAATAAATTTTGGGATAAGGTTGAAATATACAAATTAATGTTGTTTGTGTTCAATTACCACACATCGTCTAGATGTTTGATTCGGCAACAAAATAGTTATTTATAATTTCTTATTCCTTCGTTTTTCTAAAAAAACATATGTCCGATTTTGATAAAATTAGAGAGGCTGGAGTGGGTGACCAAACAAGTAAAAATAAAAATAAATAAAAATATTCTTGTAAACCTAATTATACAACAAAATAGAAAAATAAATTTTGCTTGCGGACATTAGCATGATTCGTTCCTCCCAAAGTGATTTGAATGTTGTTGCGTCGAATTTTAGCAATTTTACTTTTTGTTAGCATTCCAACGTGTACGAGCATTCTGTGAAAAGATGATTTTGCACATTCTTCTGATATCGAGCATAGAACACAAGTCGATGGGCGTTGCCAACCTCTTTTGATCTGGTTGTCTTGCGTATGTAGCCGTTGTTGTATATCCATCCATATTAGTAATTTAATTGTTAGGGGAATTTTTAGGGAGAAAATGGCATGTCCGAGAAACTAGGGGTGGGCAAATGGTTTGGTTTATTTGGGAATCGAACCGAACCGGTCGAATTCGGTTTAATCGGTTCGGTTTTTCGGTTCATTCGGTTCGGTTCGGTTCAAAAATTGATATTATTCGGTTTATTCGGTTCGGTTCGGTTTTGGTATTTTTAAAACCGATTAAACCGAACCGACCGAATTAGTATTATTTTTCATGTTTTTATTATGTATATTTTAAAAAATTAATATTTCATATTGTAAAATTATAAATAATATAATTATATTTTATATGATTTGTTTTTATATTTTTTTTGCTAAATATAATTTGAATTTTATCATTATAAATCTTCTTATTCGGTTCAACCGAACAAATCGAATAAGAAATTCGGTTTAATCGGTTCGGTTTTAAATCGGTTCAAATTTTATTCGATTCGGTTCGGTTTGAATCTAGTTCGGTTCGGTTTGATTCGGTTTGGTCTTAATCGGTTCGGTTCGGTTCGGTTCAACCGAATGCCCACCCAGACGAGAAACTATAATTCCTGAATTCAAAATGAATTGGTAGAAATACTTTGTCTGGAATTTGGGCGGTTTGTTGTCCTTGCTCTTTTGGTAATAAGTTTATGATAAGTTGTTTTTCCAAATTTTATATACACCAATCAATTTGTTGATGTCTTTTATAAAATAGGACGATGGGATGTCTTGAATTTCATTTGTATATTGGATCTCATAAATGTCTTTGTTTGTCAAAGACCGTCCACAAAGAGTTTTTATCGAAATCAAATTTGAATAGCCATTTGATGAGCAAGCTTCTATTTTAGGTTTCAACGTGCATGATTCTTATTCAATCGTGTTTCTTTGGCAAGATCATATTTTTCCATTTTGCCGATCATATCCGGCCAGAGATTTTATCTCTTCCCTCCCAATAAAGCTCTTATTAAAAATGTTAGGAAAAAGTTTGTTTTTGGTCCCTAACAAATACCGAATTGTTCAACTTGCCCCCTGATTAATTTTTTGGTTCTTTTTCCCCCCTAAACTTGTTATTTTTGTTCGATTTGCCTCCTCCGTCAAATAACTCGTGCACCCCCAGTTAAATGGCTGTTAATGGGTTTGAATCATAGCAATCTTTTTATGATATGAGTAGTCTTCAATTACGGAGTATTTTGAGTACGACATGAAAATTGAGTATTTTCTTTGTGTCACACTTCAATTTTAACATTTCTTAAAAAATATCATAATTGAATTTTTTGAAGGTATTAGACATGCGTTTTTCCATTTTTACGATTTTTTTTAAAAAATTGAAATTTCAGTGTGTTAATCTTCAATTACGGAGTAATTTGAGTACGGAATAAAAATTTAGTATTTTGCTTGTGTTACATTTCACATTTTAAAAAAAATGTCATAATTGAGTACGACAATTATGTGTTAGACTTCTCTTTTTGCATTTTTAAGAAATTTTCGAAAAAAATGAAATTTGTGTGTGTTAGTCTTCAATTACGGAGTATTTTAAGTACGACATGAAAATTGAGTATTTTGCTTCTGTTACACTTCAATTTTAACATATTTTTAAAAATTATCATAACTGAATTATTTGAATGTGTCAAACATCAGTGTTTGCATTTTTAAGAAATTTTTGAAAAAATTAAAATTTTTGTGTGTTAGTATTCAATTACGGAGTATTTTGAGTATGACCTGAAAATTGAGTATTTTGATTGTGTTATGTTTCAATTTTAAAAATTAAAAAAAAATATCTTAATTGAATTTTTTGAAGGTATTAGACTTTTGTTTTTGCATTTTTAAGAAATTTTTGAAAAAATTGAATTATGTGTGTGTTAGTCTTCAATTATGGAGTATTTTGAGTCCGACATGAAAATTGAGTATTTTTATTGTGTCACACTTCAATTTTAAAATTTTTTTATAAAATATCATAATTGAATTTTTTTGAAGGTGTTAGACTTCAGTTTTTGCATTTTTAAGAAATATTTTGAAAAAATTGAAATATGTGTGTGTTAGTCTTCAATTACGGAGTATTTTTAGTACAACATGAAAATAGAGTATTTTGGTTGCGTTATGTTTCAATTTTAGCATTTTTAAGAAATTTATCTTAATTGAAATTTTTGAAGGTGTTAGTCTTCAGTTTTTGCATTTGTAAGAAATTTTTGAAAAATTTAAATTTGTGTGTGTTAGTCTTCAATTACGGAGTCTTATGAGTACGACATGAAAATTGATTATTTTTCTTGTGTTACACTTCAATTTTAACATTTCTTAAAAAAAATATCATAATCGAATTTTTTTGAAGGTTTTGGACATGTGTTTTTACATTTTTACGAAATTTTTGAAAAAATTGAAATTTCTGTGTGTTAGTCTTCAATTACGGAGTAATTTGAGTACGGAATAAAAATTGAGTATTTTGCTTGTGGTACATTTCACATTTTTCAAAAAATGTCATAATTGAATTTTTTTTTTATTTTTTTTATGGTGTCAGCCTTCAGTTTTTGCATTTTTAAGAAATTTTTGAAAAAAATGATATTTGTGTTTGTTAGTCTTCAATTACGGAGTATTTTGAGTACGACATGAAAATTAAGTATTTTGCTTGTGTTACACTTCAATTTTAACTTATTTTTAAAAAGTATCATAACTGGATTTTTTGAATGTGTCCGACATCAGTTTTTGCATTTTTAAGAAATTTTTGAAAAAATTGAAATTTTCATGTGTTAGTTTTCAATTACGGAGTATTTTGAGTACGACATGAAAATTGAGTATTTTGCTTGTGTTATGTTTCAATTTTAAAAAATTTAACTAAAATATCTAAATTGAATTTTTTTAAGATATTACACTTTTGTTTTTGCCTTTTTACGAATTTTTTGAAAAAAATAAAATTTTTGTGTGTTAGTCTTCAATTACGAAGTATTTTGAGTACGTCATGAAAATTGAGTATTTTTCTTATGTTACACTTGAATTTGAACATTTTTTTAAAAAATATTTCAATTGAATTTTTTGAAGGTGTTAGACTTCATTGTTTGCAGATTTAAGAAATTTTTGAAAAAATTGAAATTTGTGTGTGTTAGTCTTCAATTACGAAGTATTTGAGTACGACATTAAATTTGAGTATTTTTCTTGTGTTACACTTAAATTTTAATATTTCGTTAGAAAATATCATAATTGTATTTTTTTTAAGGTATTAGACTTGTGTTTTTACATTTTTACGAAATTTTTTGAAAAAATTGAAATTTCTGTGTGTTAGTCTTCAATTACGGAGTAATTTGAGTACGGAAACAAAATTGAGTATTTTGCTTGTGTTAAATTTCACATTTTAAAAAATGTCATAATTGAATTTTTTGAAGGTGTTAGACTTCTGTTTTTGTATTTTTAAGAAATTTTCGAAAAAATTGAAATTTGTATGTGCTAGTCTTCAATTACGGAGTATTTTGAGTACGACATGAAAATTGAGTATTTTTCTTGTGTTACACTTCAATTTTAACATATTTTTAAAAAATATCATAACTAGATTTTTTGAAGGTGTCAGACATCTGTTATTGCATTTTTAAGAAAATTTTGAAAAAATTGACATTTGGGTGTGTTAGTCTTCAATTACGGAGTATTTTGAGTATGACATGGAAATTGAGTATTTTGCTTGTGTTATGTTTCAATTTTAAAAATTTTATAAAGTATATCTTAATTGAATTTTTTGAAGCTATTGGACTTTTGTTTTTGCATTTTTACGAAATTTTTGAAAAAATTGAAATTTCTGTGTGTTAGTCTTCAATTACAGAGTAATTTGAGTACGGAATAAAAATTGAGTATTTTTCTTGTGGTACATTTCACATTTTTAAAAAATGCCATAATAGAATTGTTTGAAGGTGTTAGACTTCTCTTTTTGCATTTTAAAGAAATTTTCGAAAAAATTTAAATTTGTGTGTGTTAGTCTTCTATAACGGAGTATTTTGAGTACGACATGAAAATTGAGTATTTTGCTTGTGTTATGTTACAATTTTTAAAAATTTTAAAAAAAATTTTAATTGAATTTTTTGAAGGTAATAGACTTTTGTTTTTGTATTTTTATGAAATTTTTGAAAAAATTGATATTTTTGTGTGTTAGTCTTCAAGTACGGTGTAATTTGAGTACGGAATAAAAATTGAGTATTTTGCTTGTGTAACACTTTACTTTTAACATTTAAAAAAAAAAATGTCATAATTGAATTTTTTTTTAAGGTGTTAGACTTATGTTTTTGCATTTTTAAGAAATTTTGGAAAAAATTTAAATTTGTGTGTGTTTGTCTTCAATTACGGAGTATTTTTAGTACGACGTGAACATTGAGTATTTTTCTTGTGTTATACTTCAATTTTAACATATTTTTTGAAAATATCATAACTAAATTTTTTGAAGGGGTCAGACTTCAGTTTTTGCATTTTTAAGAAATTTTTGTGGGTTAGTCTTCAATTATGGAATATTTTGAGTACGACATGAAAATTGAGTATTTTGCTTATTTTACCCTTCAATTTAAACATTTTTAAATATCTTAATTGAATTTTTTAAAGGTGTTAGACTTCAGATTTTGCATTTTTATGAAACTTTTAGAAAAATATTAAATTTGTGTGTGTTAGTCTTTAATTATGGATTATTTTGAGTACGACATGAGAATTGAGTATTTTACTTGTGTTACCTTTGAATTTTAGAATTTTTTTAAAAAATATCTTAATTGAATTTTTTGAAGGTGTTAGACTTGATTTTTTGCATTTTTAAGAAATTTATGAAAAAATTGAAATTTGCGTGTGTTAGTCTTCAATTACGGAGTATTTTGAGTGTGCCGTGAAAATTGAGTATTTTGCTTGTGTTACACTTCAATTTTAACATGTTTTAAAAAATATCTTGATTGAATTTTTTTAACGTGTTGAACTTCAGTTTTTGCATTTTTAAGAAATTTTCGAAAAAAATGAAATATGTGTGTGTTAGTCTTCAATTACGGAGTATTTTGTGTACAACATGAAAATTGAGTATGATTGTGTTATACTTCAATTTTAAAAAATTTAAGAAATATATCTTAATTGAAAATTTTGAAGGTGTTAGACTTCAGTTTTTGCATTTTAAAGAAATGTTTGAATAAATTGAAATTTGTGTGTGATAGTCTTCAATTACGGAGTATTTTGAGTACGGCATGAAAATTGAATATTTTCTTTGTGTTACACTTCAATTTTAACATTTCTTAAAAAATATCATAATTGAATTTTTTGAAGGTATTAAACATGCGTTTTTCCATTTTTACGAATTTTTTTAAAAAATTGAATTTTCTGTGTGTTAGTCTTCAATTACGGAGTAATTTGAGTACGGAATAAAAATTTAGTATTTTGCGTGTGTTACATTTCACATTTTAAAAACAAAATGTCATAATTGAATTGTTTGAAGGTGTTAGACTTCTCTTTTTGCATTTTTAAGAAATTTTCGAAAAAAATGAAATTTGTGTGTGTTAGTCTTCAATTACGGAGTATTTTGAGTACGACATGAAAATTGAGTATTTTGCTTGTGTTACACTTCAATTTTAACATATTTTTAAAAATTATCATAACTGAATTTTTTGAATGTGTCAGACATCAGTGCTTGCATTTTTATAAATTTTTTGTGTGTTAGTCTTCAATTACGGAGTATTTTGAGTACGACCTGAAAATTGAGTATTTTGATTGTGTTATGTTTCAATTTTAAAAAATTAAAAAAAAATATCTTAATTGAATTTTTTGAAGGTATTAGACTTTTGGTTTTGCATTTTTAAGAATTTTTTGAAAAAATTGAATTATGTGTGTGTTAGTCTTCAATTATGGAGTATTTTTAGTACGACATGAAAATTGAGTATTTTGCTTGTGTTACACTTCAATTTCAACATTTTTTTATATAATATCATAATTGAATTTTTTTGAAGGTGTTAGACTTCAGTTTTTGCATTTTTAAGAAGTTTTTTGAAAAAATTGAAATATGTGTGTGTTAGTCTTCAATTACGGAGTATTTTGAGTAAAACATGAAAATTGAGAATTTTGGTTGCGTTATGTTTCAATTTTAGCATTTTTAAGAAATTTATCTTAATTGAAATTTTTGAAGGTGTTAGTCTTCAGTTTTTGCATTTTTAAAATTTTTTGAAAAATTTAAATTTGTGTGTGTTAGTCTTCAATTACGGAGTCTTTTGAGTACGACATGAAAATTGATAATTTTTCTTGTGTTACACTTCAATTTTAACATTTCTTAAAAAAATATCATAATTGAATTTTTTTCAAGGTATTGGACATGTGTTTTTGCATTTTTACGAAATTTTTGAAAAAATTGAAGATTCTGTGTGTTAGTCTTCAATTACGGAGTAATTTGAGTACGGAATAAAAATTGAGTATTTTGCTTGTGGTACATTTCACATTTTTCAAAAAATGTCATGATTGAATTTTTTTTTTTTTTTTTTTATGGTGTGAGCCTTCAGTTTTTGCATTTTTAAGAAATTTTTGAAAAAAATGATATTTGTGTTTGTTAGTCTTCAATTACGGAGTATTTTGAGTACGACATGAAAATTGAGTATTTGTCTTGTGTTACACTTCAATTTTAACTTATTTTTAAAAAATATCATAACTGGATTTTTTGAATGTGTCCGACATCAGTTTTTGCATTTTTAAGAAAGTTTTGAAAAAATTGAAATTTTCATGTGTTAGTCTTCAATTACGGAGTATTTTGAGTACGACATGAAAATTGAGTATTTTTCTTGTGCTATGTTTCAATTTTAAAAAATTTAAAAAAAATATCTAAATTGAATTTTTTAAGATATTAGACTTCAGTTTTTGCAGATTTAAGAAATTTTTGAAAAAATTGAAATTTGTGTGTGTTAGTCTTCAATTACGAAGTATTTGAGTACCACATGAAATTTGAGTAATTTTCTTGTGTTACACTTCAATTTTAACATTTCTTATGAAAATATCATAATTGAATTTTTTGAAGGTATTAGACTTGTGTTTTTACATTTTTACGAAATTTTTGAAAAAATTGATATTTCTGTTTGTTAGTCTTCAATTACGGAGTAATATGAGTACGGAATAAAAATTTAGTATTTTGCTTGAGTTAAATTTCACCTTTTAAAAAATGTCATAATTTAATTTTTTGAAGGTGTTAGACTTCTGTTTTCGTATTTTTAAGAAATTTTCGAAAAAAATTGAAATTTGTGTGTGTTAGTCTTCATTTACGGAGTATTTTGAGTACGACATGAAAATTGAGTATTTTGCTTGTGTTACACTTCAATTTTAACTTATTTTTAAAAAAATATCATAACTTGATTTTTTGAATGTGTCCAACATCAGTTTTTGCATTTTTAAGAAATTTTTGAAAAAATTGAAATTTGTGTGTGCTAGACTTCAATTACGGAGTATTTTTAGGACGACATGAAAATTGAGGATTTCGCTTGTGTCATACTTCTATTTTTAAAAAAATTCAAAAATATCATCATTGAATTTTTTTGAAGGTGTCAGCCTTCAGTTTTTGCATTTTTAAGAATTTTTTGAAAAAAATGAAATTTGTGTATGTTAGTCTTCAATTACGGAGTATTTTTAGTACGACATGAAAATTGTGTATTTTGCTTGTGTTACCCTTCAATTTTAACATATCTTTAAAAAAAATCATAACTGAATTTTTGGAAGGTGTGAGACTTCAGTTTTTGCATTTTTACGATATTTTTGGAAAAATTGAAATTTGTGTGTGTTAGTCTTCAATTACGGAGTATTTTGAGTACGACATAAAAATTGAGTATTTTTCTTATGTTAGACTTTAATTTTAACATTTTTTTTTAAATATCTTAATGGAATTTTTTGACGGTGTTAGACTTCAGTTTTTATATTTTTAAGAAATTTGTGTGTGTCAATTACGGAGTATTTTGAGTACAACATGAAAATTGAGTATTTTGCTTGTGTTATACTTCAATTTTAACATCTCTAAAAAAAATATCATAATTGAATTTTTCGAAGGTGTTAGATTTCTGTTTTTGCAGTTTTACCAAATTTTTGAAAAAATTGATATTTCTGTGTGTTAGTGTTCGATTACGGAGTAATTTGAGTACGCAATCAAAATTGAGTATTTTCCTTGTGTTACACTTCACTTTTAACATTTTAAAAAAAATGTCATAATTGAATTTGTTGAAGGTGTAAGACTTCAGTTTTTGCATTTTTTAAGAAATTTTCGAAAAAAATGAAATTAGTGTGTGTTAGTCTTCAATTACGGAGTATTTTGAGTAAGACATGAAAATTGAGTATTTTTCTTGTGTATACTTCAATTTTAACATTTAAAAAAATATATATCATAATTGAATTTTTTGAAGGTGTTAGATTTCTGTTTTTGCAGTTTTACGAAATTTTTGAAAAAATTGAAATTTATGTATGTTAGTCTTAAATTACGGATTAATTTGAGTACAAAATAATAAGTGAGTATTTTCATTACACTTCAATTTTAACATTTTTAAAAAAATGTCATAATTGAATTTTTTTTTAATGTGTTAGACTTCATTTTGGCATTTTTAAGATATTTTTGAAAAAATTAAAATTTGTGTGTGTTGGTCTTCAATTACGGAGTATTTTGAGTAGGACATGAAAATTGAGTATTTTCCTTACGTTGCACTTCAATTTTAACATTTAAAAAAAAATATGTTCATTGAATTTTTTTGAAGGTGTTAGACTTCAGTTTTTGCATTTTTTAAAAAAATTTGGAAAAAACTGAAATTTCTGTGTGTTTGTCTTCAATTACGGAGTATTTTGTGTACGAAATCAAAATTGAGTATTTTTCTTGTGTTATACTTCAATTGTAACAATTTTTTACAAAAAATTCTAAATTGAATATTTAAACTTGTTTTTGCATTTTCAAGAATTTTTTGAAAAAATCGAAATTTGTGTGTGTTAGTCTTCAATTACGAAGTATTTTGAGTACAACATGAAAATTAAGTATTTTGATTGTGTTATACTTCAATTTTAACATTTTTTTTAAAAAAATATCATAATTGAATTTTTTGAAGGTGTTAGAGTTTTGTTTTTACAGTTTTACGAAATTTTTGAAAAAATTGAAATTTCTGCGTGTTAGTCTCCAATTGCGGAGTATTTTGAGTAGGACATCAAAATTGAGTATTTTTCTTGTGTTATACTTCAATTGTAACATTTTTTTTTAAAAAAATTCTTAATTGAATTTTTCGAAGGTGCTAGATTTCAATTTTTGTATTTTTTAGAAATTTTTGAAAAAATCAAAATTTGTGTGTGTTACTCTTCAATTACGGAGTATTTTGAGTACCACATGAAAATTGAGTATTTTGCTTGTGCTATACTCCAATTGTAATATTGGTTACAAAAATTTCTTAATTGAATTTTTTGACGGTGTTAGACTTCAGATTTAGCATTTTTAAGAAATTTTTGAAAAAATTAAAATTTGTGTGTGTTAGTCTTCAATTACGGAGTATTTTGAGTATGACATGAATATTGAGTATTTTGCTTATGTTAGACTTCTACTTTAACATTTTTTTTAAAAATATCTTAATGGATTTTTTTGAAGGTGTTAGACTTCAGTTTTTATATTTTTAAGAAATTTTTGAAAATATTGAAATTTGTGTGTGTTAGTCTTCGATTACGGAGTATTTTGAGTACAAATGAAAATTGAGTATTTTGCTTGTGTCATACTTCAATTTTAAAATCCTTAAAAAAAAATATCATAATTGAATTTTTTGAAGGTGTTAGATTTCTGTTTTTGCAGTTTTACGAAATGTTTGAAAAAATTGAAATTTCTGCGTGTTAGTCTTCAATTGCGGAGTATTTTGAGTACGACATCAAAATTGAGTATTTTTCTTGTGTTATACTTCAATTGTAACATTTTTTTACAAAAATTTCTTAATTGAATTTTTCGAAGGTGTTAGACTTCAATTTTTGCATTTTTAAAAATATTTTGAAAAAATCAAAATTTGTGTGTGTTAGTCTTCAATTACGAAGTATTTTGAGTACCATATGAAAATTGAGTATTTTTCTTGTATTATACTCCGATTGTAACATTGTTTACAAAGATTTCGTAATTGAATTTTGTGAAGGTGTTAGACTTCAGTTTTTGCATTTTGAAGAAATGTTTGAAAAAATTGAAATTTGTGTGTGTTAGTCTTCAATTACGGAGTATTTTTAGGACGACATGAATATTGAGTATTTTGCTTATGTTAGACTTCAATTTGAACATTTTTTTTTTAAAAAATCTTAATGGAATTTTTTGAAAGTGTCAGCCTTCAGTTTTTGCATTCTTAAGAAATTTTTGAAAAAATTGAAATTTGTGTGTGTGAGTCTTCAATTACGGAGTATTTTTAGTACGTCATAAAAATTGAGTATTTTGCTTGTGTCATACTTCAATTTTAACATCTTTAAAAAAAATCTCATAATTGAAATTTTTGAAGGTGTTAGATTCTGTTTCTCCAGTTTTACGAAAGTTTTTAAAAAATTGAAATGTATGTGTGTTAGTCTTCAATTACGGAGTAATTTGAGTACACAATAAAAATTGAGTATTTTCCTTGTGTTACACTTCACTTTTAACATTTAAAAAAAAATGTCATAATTGAATTTGTTGAAGGTGTTAGACTTCAGTTTTTCCATTTTTAAAAAAAATTTGAAAACAATTAAATTTGTGTGTGTTAGTCTTCAATTACGGAGTATTTTGAGTAAGCCATGAAAATTGAGTATTTTACTTGTGTTATACTTCAATTTTAACATTTTTTTTAAAAAAATATCATAATTAAATTTTTTGAGGGTGTTAGATTTCGGTTTTTGCAGTTTTACGAAATTTTTGAAAAAAATTGAAATTTCTGTGTGTTAGTCTTCAATTACGGAGTAATTAGAGTATGGAATAAAAATTGGGTATTTTGCTTGTGTTACCCTTTACTTTTAACATTTTTACAAAAATGTCATAATTGATTGAAGGTGTTAGACTTCATTTTTGCATTTTTAAGAAATTTTTGAAAAAATTGAAATGTGTGTGTGTTAGTCTTCAATTACGGAGTATTTTGAGTATGGCACGAAAATTGAGTATTTTTCTTACGTTACACTTCAATTTTAACAATTTTTAAAAATTATGTTAATTCAATTTATTGAAGGTGTTAAACTTCAGTTTTTGCATTTTTAAGAAATTTTGGAAAAAACTGAAATTTCTGTGTGTTAGTCTTCAATTACGAGTATTTTGAGTACGAAATCAAAATTGAGTATTTTTCTCGTGTTATACTTCAATTGTAACATTTTTTACAAAAATTTCTTAATTCAATTTTTCAACTTCAGTTTTTGCATTTTCAAGAAATTTTTGAAAAAATCTAAATTTGTATGTGTTAGTCTTCAATTACGGAGTATTTTGAGTACAACATGAAAATTAAGTATTTTGATTGTGTTATACATCAATTTTAACATTTTAAAAAAAAAAATATCATAATTGAATTTTTTGAAGGTGTTAGAGTTTTGTTTTTACAGTTTTATGAAATTTTTATGTATTAGTCTTCAATTACGGAGTATTTTTAGTACGACATCAAAATTGAGTATTTTTCTTGTGTTATACTTCAATTGTAACATTGTTTTACAAAAATTTCTTCATTGAATTTTTTGAAAGTGTTAGACTTCAGTTTTTGAATTTTTAGAAATTTTTGAAAAAATTGAAATTTGTGTGTGTTAGTTTTCAATTCCGGAGTATTTTGAGTACGACATCAAAATTGAGTATTTTTCTTGTGTTATACTTCAATTGTAACATTGTTTGCAAAAGTTTCTTAATTGAATTGTTTGAAGGTAGACTTCAGTTTTTGCATTTGTAAGCAATTTTTGAAAAAATTGAAATTTGTGTGTGTTAGTCTTCAATTACGTAGTATTTTTTGGACGACATGAAAATTGAGGATTTTTCTTGTGTTAGACTTCAGTTTTTGCATTTGTAAGCAATTTTTGAAAAAATTGAAATTTGTGTGTGTTAGTCTTCAATTACGTAGTATTTTTTGGACGACATGAAAATTGAGGATTTTTCTTGTGTTATACTTCAATTTTTAAAAAAATTCAAAAATATCATAATTGAATTTTTTTTTAAGGTGTCAGCCTTCAGTTTTTGCATTTGAAAGAAATTTTTGAAAAAAATGAAATTTGTGTGTTAGTCTTCAATTACGGAGTATTTTTAGTACGACATGAAAATTGTGTATTTTGCTTGTGTTACACTTCAATTTTGACATATTTTTTAAAAATATTATAACTGGATTTTTTGAAGATGTAAGACTTCAGTTTTTGAATTTTTAAGATATTTTTGAAAAAATTGAAATTTGTGTGTGTTAGTCTTCAATTACGGAGTATTTTGAGTACGATATGAAAATTGAGTATTTTTCTTTTGTTAGACTTCAATTTTAACATTTTTTTAAAAAATGTCTTAATGGAATTTTTTGAAGGTCTTAGACTTCAGTTTTTGCATTTTAAATAATTTTTTTAAAAAAATGAAATTTGTTTGTGTTAGTCTTCAACTACGTAGTATTTTGAGTACAACATGAAAATTGAGTATTTTGCATGTGTTATACTTCAATTTTAACCTGTTTTAAAAAAATATCATAATTGAATTTTTTGAGGGTGTTAGATTTCTGTTTTTGCAGTTTTATGAAATTTTTGAAAAAATAGAAATTTATGTGTGTTAGTCTTCAATCACGGAGTATTTTCCTTGTGTTACACTTCACTTTTAACATTTTTAAAAAAGTGTCATAATTGTATTTGTTGACGGTGTTAGACTTCAGTTTTTGCATTTCGAAGAATTTTTTGAAAAAATTAAATTTCTGTGTGCTAGTCTTCAATTACGAAGTATTTTGAGTAATACATGAAAATTGTGTATTTTGCTTGTGTTATACTCCAATTTTAACATTTTTTTTTAAAAAATATCATAATTGAATTTTTTGAAGGTCTTAGATTTCTGTTTTTGCAGTTTTACGAAATTTTTGAAAAAAATGAAATTTATGTGTGTTAGTCTTAAATTACGAATTAATTTGAGTACCGAATAATAATTGAGTATTTTCGTTGTTTTACACTTCACTTTTAACATTTTTAAAAAATGTCATAATTGAATTTTTTTTTTAATGTGTTAGACTTCATTTTGGCATTTTTTAGAAATATTCAAAAAAATTGAAATTTGTGTGTGTTAGTCTTCAATTACGGAGTAATTTGAGTAGGACATGAAAATTGAGTATTTTGCTTATGTTACTTTTCAATTTTAACATTTTTTAAAAAATATGTTAATTGAATTTTTTGAAGGTGTTAGACTTCAGTTTTTGCATTTTTAAAAAAAGTTTTAAAAAAATGAAATTTGTGTGTGTTAGTCTTCAATTACGGAGTATTTTGAGTACGACATCAAAATTGAGTATTTTTCTTGTGTTATACTTCAATTGTAACATTTTTTTACAAAAACTTCTGAATTGAATTTTTCAACTTCAGTTTTTCCATTTTTAAGATATTTTTGAAAAAATCAAAATTTGTTTGTGTCTTCAATTACGGAGTATTTTGAGTACAACATGAAAATTGAGTATTTTGCTTGTGTTATACTTCAATTTTAACATTTTTTAACAAAAAATATCATAATTGAATTTTTTGAAGGTGTTAGAGTACTGTTTTTGCAGTTTTACGAAATTTTTGAAAAAATTGAAATTTATTTGTGTTAGTCTTCAATTACGGAGTATTTTGAGTACGACAAAAAATTGAGTATTTTTCTTGTCTTACATTTCACATTTTAAAAAAAAGTCATAATTGAATTTTTTGAAGGTGATAGACTTCTGTTTTTGCATTTTTAAGAAATTTCGAAAAAATTGAAATTTGTGTGTGTGTGTGTTTGTCTTCAATTATGGAGTATTTTGCTTGTGTTACACTTCAATTTTAACATATTTTTAAAAAATATCATAATTGGATTTTTTTAAGGTGTCAGACATCAGTTTTTACATTTTGAAGAAATTTTTGAAAAATATGAAATTTGCGTGTGTTAGTCTTCAATTACAGAGTATTTCGAGTACGACATGAAAATTCAGAATTTTGCTTGTGTATGTTTCAATTTTAATAAAATGTACAAAATATCTTAATTGAATTTTTTGTAGGTATTAGACTTTTGTTTTTGCATTTTTACGAAAGTTTTTAAAAAATTAAAATATATGTGTGTTAGTCTTCAATTACGGAGTAATTTGAGTACAGAATAAAAATTGAGTATATTCCTTGTGTTACACTTCACTTTTAACATTTTTAAAAAAATGTCATAATTGAATTTTTTTTTAAGGTGTTAGACTTCATTTTTGCATTTTTAAGAAATTTTTGAAAAAAATTTAAATTTGTGTGTGTTAGCCTTCAATTACGGAGTATTTTGAGTACGACATGAAAATTGAGTATTTTGCTTATGTTACACTTCAATTTTATCTTTTTAAAAAAAATATCTTAATTGAATTTTTTGAAGGTGTTAGACTTCAATTTTTGTATTTTTAAGAAATTTTTGAAAAAATTGAAATTTGTGTGTGTAAGTGTTCAATTACGGAGTATTTTTAGTACAACATGAAAATTGAGTATTTTTCTTGTGTTATACTTCAATTTTAACATTTTTAAAATAAAGATATAATAATTGAATTTTTTTAAGGTGTTAGATTTCTGTTTTTGTAGTTTTACGCAATTTTTGAAAAAATTGAAATTTCTGTGTGTTAGTCTTCAATTACGGAGTAATTTGAGTACAGAATAAAAATTGAGTATTTTCCTTGTGTTACACTTCAATTTTAAAAAAATTTAAAAAATGTCATAATTGAATTTGTTGAAGTTGTTAGATTTCATTTTTGCATTTTTGAGAAATTTTTGAAAAAAAATAAATTTGTGTGTGTTAATCTTCTACTACGCAGTATTTTGAGTAACACATGAAAATTGAGTATTTTTCTTATGTTATACTTCAATTTTAACATTTTTAAAAAAATATATAATAATTTAATTTTTTGAAGGTGTTAGGTTTCTGTTTTTGGAGTTTTACGAAATTTTTGAAAAAATTGAAATTTATGTATGTTAGTCTTCAATTACGGAGTAATTTGAGTACAAAATAATAATTGAGTATTTTCGTTGTGTTACACTTCACTTTTAACATTTTTAAAAATGTCATAATTCAATTTTTCAAAGGTGTTAGACTCCGGTTTTTGCATTTTTAAGAAATTTTTGAAAAAATTGAAATTTGTGTGTGTTAGTCTTCAATTACGGAGTATTTTGAGTACAACATGAAAATTGAGTATTTTGCTTGTGTTATACTTTAATTGTAACATTTTTTACAAAAATTTCTTAATTGAATTTTTTGAAGGTGTTAAACTTCAGTTTTTACATTTAAATTTTTGAAAAAATTGAAGTTGTGTGTTTGTCTTCAATTACGGAGTATTTTTAGGATGACATGAAACTTGCGTATTTTGCTTGTGTTATACTTCAATTTTAATATTTTTTCAAAAATATCATCATTGAATTTTTTTGAAGGAGCCTTATTTTTTTCATTTTTAAGAATTGTTTGAAAAAAAATGAAATTTGTTTGTGTTAGTCTTCAATTACAGAGTATTTTGAGTACGAAATGAAAATTGACTATTTTTCTTGTGTTATGTTTCAATTTTTTTAAAAATTTAAAAAATATCATAACTGGATTTTTTGAAGGTGTCAGACATCAGTTTTTGCATTTTTAAGAAATTTTTGAAAAAAATGAAATTTGCGTGTGTTAGTATTCAATTACGGAGTAATTTGAGTACATAATAAAAATTGAGTATATTCCTTGTGTTACACTTCAATTTTAACATTTTTGAAAAAATGTCATAATTGAATGAAGGTGTAAGACTTCATTTTTGCATTTTTAAGAAATTTTTGAAAAAAAATTAAATTTGTGTGTGTTAGTCTTCAATTACGGAGTATTTTGAGTACGACATGAAAATTGAGTATTTTTCTTATGTTACACTTCAATTTTAACATTTTTTTTTAAAATATCTTAATTGAATTTTTGGAAAGTGATAGACTTCAGTTTTTGCATTTTTAAGAAATTTTTGAAAAAATTGAAATTTCTGTGTGTTAGTCTTCAATTACGGAGTATTTTGAGTACAACATGAAAATTGAGTATTTTGCTTGTGTTATACTTCAATTTTAACATTTTTAAAATAAAGAAATCATGATTGAATTTTTCGAAGGTGTTAGGTTTCTGTTTTTGCAGTTTTACGAAATTTTTGAAAAAATTGAAATTTATGTATGTTAGTCTTCAATTACGGAGTAATTTGAATACAGAATAATAAATGAGTATTTTCGTTGTGTTACACTTCACTTTTAACATTTTAAAAAAAATGTCATAATTGAATTTTTTAAGGTGTCAGACTTCATTTTGGCATTTTTAAGAAATTTTTAAAAAATTGAAATTTGTGTGTGTTAGTCTTCAATTACGGAGTATTTTGAGTAAGACATGAAAATTGAGTATTTTACTTGTGTTACACTTCAATTTTAACATTTTTAAAAAAAATATATCATAATTGAATTTTTTGAAGGTGTTAGATTTCTGTTCTTGCAGTTTTACGAAATTTTTGAAAAAATTAAAATTTGTATGTGTTAGTCTTCAATTACGGAGTAATTTGAGTACGGAATAAAAATTGAGTATTTTGCTTGTGTTAAATTTCACATTTAACATTTTTTTAAAAATATATCATAATTAAATTATTTTTGAAGGTGTAAGGTTTCTGTTTTTGCAGTTTTACAAAATTTTTGAAAAAATTGAAATTTATGTATGTTAGTCTTCAATTACGGAGTAATTTGAGTACGGACTAATAATTGAGTATTTTCATTGTATTACACTTCATTTTTAACATTTAAAAAAAATGTCATAATTGAATTTTTTGAAGGTGTTAGACTTCATTTTGACATTTTTAAGAATTTTTTGAAAAAGTTGACCCGAACCTACACAATCACACAACGAGTCGTACTATGTCAGACTTGATTGCAAGTTTTGGCACATATAATGTGCATGGCTTTAGCGTATTTGATACGCGGCTATATTCTCTACCGTAATGTATATATGATATACATGAGTACCTTTTGATTAGATCTCAAACTGAGTGGTAGACTGAAGGAAATACAATTTTGGATCAACGATAAAAGAGTACGTACAAGCACACACGAATGAACGCGTTCAAGAAGACGAATGAATGCTCAATAGGATTGTGCAGAATTGTGTTTTAGTACACAGTCCGTCATGACGCACAATATGGTAAGTCACGACGGACCTAGTGTATATATTCCACAATGATTGTGGACTTAGCCAAATCCGATATTTCACAGTCGCCCGTCATGAAGGATCATATCGTGCGTCGTGACAGACAGTTTGTCCGTCGTGACGGAAGTGTGCGTGAAATGTCCAAGGGTTGATTGGTGTTGGTGCATCATGACGGACCTTATGGTGCGGCATGATGGACCATGGCTGAAACCTTCTTTTTGGCAGTTTTTGGTACACACGTGTTGGTGTGTCTAATATGTGCCTTTTGGATGTCCTTAATCCTATGACATATAAATAGGATGATTCTCTCTCATCATAATAGGCTTCATAAGTTGAAAGCATTACATAAAAGGTTGAGGAAGTGCGAAGAGAAAGAAAAAAGGTGTTGTATCGGTTTAGAGAATCAAACACGATCAAGCAAGGTCGCCAGTGCATCGTCTAGGCAGGTGCATCCGCGACCAAGGTGTTACTACTCACGGTGGATACAGATAGAGGAGTGCGCGATTTGTGGCTTTTCGATTGTGATCAAACCGGAGACGTTATCGGAGTCGAAACGTGGGAGACGTGTGGTATGGGACGCACGGCTAGTCACCAACGTGACACCAGAGAAGAGAAGGAAGTAAGTGATCAACCCGTCGTGCGTGATCAATTTCACGCCGGTAATCATCTATCCTTCTATGCATCGTGTCCTCATATCCGGTGCGTGGGCCCGGGGTCGGATCGATTCCCAGCAACAACAACCAAGCAAAGAAGAATAACAAACCAACAATCAGAAACACTCACCAAAGGAGAAAATATCCCAAAATCGCAAGATTTTGATCCATACACAAACAACACCCCATAACCTAACCAAGCCAAGCTCGACATTTCACTAGCATTAATCGGAAAACCTAGAAACAACCATGACAAAAAAAAAAATGAAGCAGAAAGAGCAAATATGTACATTCATGGAAAAAGAAATTTGAATACACCAAGCGCATCATAAATCCAAGCCACGCTCGCCACTTAGGTCCACCAACATCCAGCCCAAACAATAAACGAACGAACCAGACAAAAACCGCTCAAGAGGAAACAAAATGAAACGGCACACAATTGTTCGTCGACACACACGAAGTCGGGAACGATAAATGTGATGACTCTGAACCTTAGCACACCCACCACACCATCAACCAATAAGCACACTCAACATTAATTGCATCAATCCGCAAACACCCAGCGCAGACACCTAAAATTAAAAAAAGGTTAAACGCAAACCTCAATGCTTTCATAGCAGAAAACAACCAAACACACACCACACAAGTACGTATAGGGGACGTTTAATTAGTGAAAATGAGAAAGAAAAGACACATGTTTCAATGACAATGTCATTGTCCTTTGTTTGATTGGTCATGGATATCAGAGCTGGCAAAATCTGACCCGACCCGAAAAAAGGACCCGACCCAACCCGGAAATATTGAATAGTCAACGACCCGAATCCGAACCCGAAACCGAAACCGAATGACCCGAACCCGAAATCGATCCGAAACCGAATGACCCGAAATCCGAACGACCCGAATTCCGAACTAACCCGAAACCCGAATGACCCGAAACTCACGACCCGAATGACCCGAAATTCACGATCCGAATGATCCGAAAATTAAAATATTATTGTTAAAATCAATATAATATTGCTAAAATATCTCGGAATCAATAAAATAAATCAGAAATTACTCGAAAACTAAATTTTTGGAAAATCGAATGATTCGAAATCAAATTTTGTGAAATTTGAATTACCCGAAAATCAAAATAGTTACGACCCGAATGACCCGAAAACCGAAACGACCCGAACCCGAACGACCCGAAAACCGATACGACCCGAACGACCCGAAAACCGAAACGACCCGAACCCGAACAACCCGAAACCCGAGCGACCCGCTACCCGAACGACCCGATGACCCGAGTGACCCGCAACCCGAAACGACCCGAACCCGAAATGACCCGACCCGAACCCGACCCGACCCGCCCGATTGCCACCTCTATGGATATGGGATTATGATAGACATTGTTTTCTCACTCACATATCCATCTTCATTTTTTTCCTCCATGTGTCGTCTTGCAAAAATTATGGAAAAACACTAGACTTTGAGTTATTAATTAAAATAAATTATTGTCTATTTTGTTTAATATATTAATATATAATTTATTTCTACTCCAAATATTATTATTATTATTATTATTATTAACTATTAGATTAAATATAACTCTAATTAATTATAATTAAAAAATAATTTTATTACTTTGTTTAATTATTAAAAACTATAATATATATATATATATATATATATATATATATATATATATATATACTAGTCTATGAATCAAATGAATTAATAATAATAATAATAATAATAATAATAATAATTGCAATAACAATAAAATAATAATAGTACTGATAATAATAATAATTATTATTTTTATTATTATTATTATTGTTATACAACAATAATAATAATAATAATAATAATGGTGCAAAAATAATTATAGGAAGAATAATATTGCTATATCGTCCGCTTAACGCTGACCGCTAAATTATTTAACACTAAATTACTTTTATTGAGAAATTAATAAATTATACTATGCATTTTCAATAATTTTATTAAGTAATATTAAATTATTTTTATCAATAAATTAATAGTTCAAATCTAACTATTTTATTAATTATATTTCTCATTAAACAATAACTTTCATTTTCCATTATCTAACATTCTACCACATCAAATGCACATGTGAGAAATATATATCTCTCAAACAATTTACCCTCATTCCACTTTCTCGGTATAATACTAGAATCCTTCAAAATCATGCAAAGTCTTTTACATCAAACGGCCCCATCTCCGTTTATTTATTTGGAACACAATTATTTTTAAAATATTTAATCCAATTTTTACAAAGAATCTAGCAGCTCAATTAGACTCTGTGTGTGATCGAATGCTTGAAACTCGTGTACGTAGCCTTCGGTGTTGGAGATATGCGCGGTGGGAGGAGCAATGGGGTACGCAAAGCCGGAGCCAACTTTTCTTCTCCATCTCCGGTCATTCCACTTTTTTCTTCTCCTATTTAATAAAAAAATTCATCGAATGCAAAAATCTACAAATATACCATAGAATGGGCAGCTAGAACATTTTTCTGATAAATTAAAGTAAGGTCAAGCTTTGCTCGAATACGTTACGTTGCAAAAACAGTATTATCAGCTTGTATTAGTGATTGTCATACGAATGTATCGAACTGCTAAGCAAGAGAAATAAAGGTTTAATTACCGGCTGCAATATGGTTTGTTTTCTCGAGATTTTTTTTTTTTGAGCAAAATAGAGTAGGCTCAAGGTCCTACATCTATTATTTTCATTAATTGAAAATGTTTTACAGATACTATATTGGGAAATTAAAATTTCCCACTAAAGCACCTCCTGAATACATTACTTAAGAAATAGAAAATAAATCGAACAACCCAATCAATAAAAACATAGAAAGCATGAAACCCTAGACTTTATATCCTGGTTATATTGTGAAACAGAATTTGTAAAAAAAACCAGGAATCCGAAATCCTAGATTCGTAATCCCTTGTTCTTACCAGAAACCCACCGTTCTTACTCCATCTCTTGGTCCATACAGTACTTCATCTCTTTCGCCCCTTTCTCTCCCTTACATCTTCATACGAGCACCACCCTTATTTTCTCTCTCACTCTCTCTCTCTTCTCGGCTCTTCAATAAATCAACCCACAGGCAATTTCCTCCTAACTCTGTTATTCTTCATCATTATTCTTTTGTGATATTCCTCTTCTATTCTCCTTAACTTGATTTTTTGCTTTCTGATATATATTTAGGTCAGATAGTATGGAATCTATCAATTGACCTGGTTGAAGCTTCGATTCTCCAAAAACTCTTCTACACCTTTCACACCAAATGGAGTATAGGAAGATCGCAATCAATTGGTTATAGGAGGCTCGTGCAGGTTCAATTTCCATCAGGGATAAAGGATTTACTCCTTGTGAAATCGATAAGCCCAACAAGGTATTCAATTTACTCCAAACCTCGATCGAATACTCACATTTGCAAATCAAATGATCGACCGATTCCTCTTGGCAGGTACATAAACTGCATCGATTAGGAAGAATCCAGCCTTTCCTCTTCAGATTATCAATGGTATTTATTCTATTTTTGCTCAATAACCAAATGAAAATTTTAATCTTTAAAGGAATGCCTAAACTCCACATATTATATAGAGGATATTTTTCAAAAACACCCTCAACTAATTTTTCATATGCACTTTTGCAATTGAAGGTAGAATTTGGATTCCATTTCCATTGGATTTTATCCGGAACATCATGAAGATTGACATTAATCAATGTGTCTTCCAGAATTGTTAATTGAGAGGCTGCCCCAATGGAGAGAGGATTATAAAGATTGAGAATAGAATGTAAGTCTGTTGACTCTAATTTTACAAATATTTCTGATAGAGTAAGGCATTTGTTATTTGCAAATGAGTATAATTCCTTGTATTTGATTTCCAATATTCCATTATCCCAATTATCTTTCCAAAAATCAATTCTTTCTCCTGACCCAATAATAAAAGTTGAACTTGATTTAAAAAAATCCAAATTCTTCAATACATCCTTCCAAAAATAAGATATATTATTATAAAATTGAATACCAATTTCCCCTAATGGCATCTTAATTAAATCATTCCATGGCAGATTATCTCCAATTTTATAAAATTTCCAAAGCCATTTTGTTAATAAAGCCTTATTAAAGATTTCCAAATTTATTACTCCTAATCCTCCACAATCTTTAGGTTTACAAACTTCTGCCCATTTAACCAAATTATATCCATGATTTTTTTCCCCCCTCCATAAAAACTTTCTTCTAATTGCATCTATTTCTTTCAAAGCCCATTTTGGAAATTTAAAAACATTAAAATAATAAATGGGTATAGAAGTTAAAACTGAATTAATAAGTATTAATCTTCCACTCATTGATAGTTTACTCCCCTTCCATCCTTCTAATTTATTATTCAGTTTATCCACAAATTCTTTAAATTGTGCCTTATTTGGTCTTTTGAAATGCAAAGGCAGCCCCAAATAATTTATTGGAAATTGCTTAATTGCACAATTCATGTCTTCTGAAATTTTTTCCATAATATTATTCTCAACATTCATACCCACAATCTCTGATTTTTGGAAATTAATTTTTAAACCAGTATTTAATGCAAAAACATCCAATAAATATTTTAATCTTCTCATGTTTGTGCAATTTGGATCCATAAAAAAAATAGTATCATCAGCATAAAAGAGGGAGGATTTAATACCATGTAGAGGTCTTTTTAAATATCCTTTATCACTTAATCCTTCAACCAATTTTGATAATACATCCATAACTAGGATAAAGAGGTAGGTTGAAATAGGATCTCCTTGCCTCAATCCTCTTCTTAAATGGACATACTTTCCTGGTTTTCCATTCAAAATTACTCTTGTAGATCCTTTAATCACAGAATTCTGAATCCATAATATAAAGTTTTCTCCAAAACCCCTTGCTTTCAATAATTTAATTAAAAAATCCCAAGATACACTATCAAAAGCCTTGTGTATATCAATTTTTAATACTAATAAGGGCTTTTTTAATCTTTTTGCTTTGCAAATTACCTCCCTTGCATAAACATAATTATCTACAATACTCCTTTCTTTTAGAAACCCTAACTGGTTTATTTGAATCATATCATTTATTTTCTCACTTAATCTATTTGATAAAACTTTAGAAAAAATTCTTTGAATGCTTGAAACTAATGAAATAGGTCTGAAATCACTGGCATAAATGGCCTCCTCTTTTTTTGCAATTAGGGCTATAAAAGAAGAATTAAAATGTGATAAACCATTTTTCCCCTCCTTTATGAATAAATTTAAAATTTCCTCCTTTATTAAAGGCCAAATTTTTTTGAAAAATTCAGCATTAAAACCATCTGGACCAGGTGATTTTTCAAGTTTCCATTGAGAGATTACCAAATCCAATTCTTCCATTTCAAAGCCCCTTTCTAGAAAAGATAAATCCAGATTTTCCTCACAATAAATTCTTTCCAAATTTAAAATTCCCAATTTTTTTGTTTCTGCTAAATTATCAATATTTGTGCCCATTAGATCCTTATAAAAGTTAAATAAAATATTAGCCTTTAATTTATGATCTCTTACTTCAAGATCATTTTCCTTGAGCATTGGAATTAATAATCTATTTCTTTTAATAGTTGCATGATCATGAAAGAATTTTGTATTTGCATCACCCTTTAAAATCCATGCAAACTTTGATCTTTGTTTCCAATATAAATCATCTTGCTTAGCTAATTCTTCAAATCTCTCTTTTGTTTTATTTCTGATCCATAATTCCACCAAATTAATTTCCCTTTTATCACTTAGTTCATCTATCCAAGCTAATATTTTTTTGCAATTATTAAATTGAATTTGGATATTTCCCAATTTTGCCTTACTCCACTGCCTCAACCTTTTACTCAAAGCATCCATTTTAAAATAAAACTCCTCCATATTATCTGATTTAGTAGCTTGTAAATGAGATTTTATAATATTCACAGCATCCTCATTCCTTAACCAGATATTCTCAAACCTAAAACCCTCAAAAACTGGAAAATCAGTTCTTGCTTGATAAATTATTGGTATATGATCAGAGCAAGTATTAACTCCTGAAAATAATTGTGAATTTGGAAAATTATCCATCCATTTTGAATTAATAATTACCCTATCAATTCTAGCTTTTGCTATATTTGTTGCCCATGTAAATTTTCTACCAAATAAAGGTAAATCATTCAAACCAAGATAATCAATAAAATCCTTAAATAATAATGTGTTCCTCCAGTCCCGGTCTAAACCACTTCTTTCTTCACAAGAATAAACCAAATTTAAATCCCCCAAAATCAACCATGGTTTATTAATATTATTTGCAATTGTTTTTAATTCCTCAATTAAATCCACTTTTAAGCTTTTATCAGTAGGACCATAAATACCAGAAATCATGATGTGTAATCCATTCCATCTTGTTTCTAGGGTTAGGTTTAAAGAATACCTCAAAGATTCCTTTTTAATTAATTTAAACATATTTGAATCCCAAGCAATTAAAATCCCACCAGAAGCGCCATGTGAAGGCATATATTCAAAATCCCTTAAATAATTCCCACAAATTTTCCTTGCTATATCAGCATTCAAAATCTCCATTTTTGTTTCTTGCAAACATAACAAATCCAATTTTTCTGGCATAATAGATTTATTAATTAATAATTTCTTCTCATCATTATTCAATCCTCTTATATTCCAACTCATGAATTTAATATTTTTAAAAGACATTTTAATTATATGATTAAAAACTCCTCCTAAAAAAATTCCCAATTAAATTTCACCTTGATCCCTTAAAAGGGATTTTATTGTATCCAACATATTTTCCTCAACATTAATTCCTGCAGAGGCTAGAATTTCAATGATATCCTCCTTATTTTCAATTTTTTCTTTTCCATTTAAGTCCAAATTTGAAACCTGCTTAATAATTCCCCCTTTATTCCGTTTTTTTATTTTATTTTGAACCTCCTTGAATTGAACAAGTTGAGCTTTCTCTATGGGAGAAGAGTATAGCTCATTTTGTTTGTCTCTTAATCTCAAACTTCTTCTTTGATCTTCCAATTTGATCTTATTTTTCTTGTTTTGTTGTTTAGCAGGTTTTGAAGAGCTTGCTAAGGAAATTTGGTTAGATTCCTGGATTCTAGAGATGTTTAATGGAGAAGAAAATTTAACTGGAGATGATTGAAGTCTTGAAGGTACATCAGATGAAGAAGAAGCAATAGGGGATAAAGCTTGTAATGGAGAAATATTTAATGGAGATGATTCATGCAATGCAGAAGGTTCTTTTTCTGATAAAATCAGGTTTGATACCAAATATGAAGTAAGAGATAAATCTTCTTCAATTAAAACTTCATGTAGGTTTTCCTGCAGATCTTCCTTATCATTTCCTTCCCCTTTATTATTATCATCAATAATGTCCTCAATAATTTTTCCAATTTTACCCTCATTCTTCAATTTTTCAATTTCATGCAGATCTTGCTGCATATCGTCTTCACCATATCTTTCTTTATTAATACTACCCTCAATAAACACCATTTGCTTATTCTGCTCATCTACTTCAAAAAAATTCCCATCTTTACCCTCACTCATTATGTTTACAATTCCATGCAGATCTTCCTGTGAAACCATAGAATTTTCTCCCACTTCTATCATCACACTTAGATCTTCCTCATTATTTTTACTCTTCTCATTTAAAACCTCATCATTTATCTCTCTAGATATAGTTCCTCCACTATTAATCCTTAGTTTCAAATCAAAAAGCTCCATTTTTTGTAATAATGCATTGAAGATTCTTCTATAAGAATTAAGTTTTTCTGGTATAATTCCTAAATTACCCTCATTCTCCTTGATCACCAATAAAGACTTTTCCTCCTCCTTATTCTGATTTTCACTTATATTTTCATTATTAGCATTCTTCAACTTTACTCTCCACTCTTTTTTGACAATTTGCTTTTTAATCCTCCAAATTTTGTATTATCCCTCCATGTGATATCTCCTCTTCCTTCCGTACTTCAACCAAGGTACTTTCAAACTCATCTATTATTTCTAATCCATTTGGAATTTCACCATTTGTGGATATTATTGTCAAAGATATTTCAGGTAACATTTCCAAATTGATATCAAAATCTCCAATATGAACCAACTTCCCAAATCCAGCAACCATTGTTGATAAATCTGCAGCATTGCAGTATTTTAGAGGTATTTTGGTGAGTTTTATTTTCAATTTCCTGGAATTAGAATATAGGGAGTTTGTTTTTGATAGATAAATTTTATGAATTATTTGTAGATCAGAAGAAGAAGAAGGATCTGTCCTTTTTGTAGGTGGAGGAAGATGAGTCTTTGTAGATGGAATTTGAATTTTTTGTGTATTTGTGGATTTGATATTTGTAATATCTTTTGATCTAGCTACAGGGGGAGGTTGAGAGGGAATTGTAAATATTTGGTTCTTCATTTGGCCTATCCTGCATTGCAGTTGCTTATGACCCAATTTTCCACATTTAAAACATCTAAACGGAGCATGACAATCAGCCACAAAATGATTTGTCGATAAACATTTGAAACATTTGTTTTTAAAAATCTTTGCTTTTGCCTCCCGAAACTTTTGATTTGCGTCATTTCTCACAGTCTTCTTTCTTTGCACTAGAATCCATTCTCCATCTGAATTACTGGGTAAGCCCTGAATTACAGCATCCAAATAGGATTGCTTAGTCGCCATATCTATTAAATTGTGAGTTTGGTTGTAGGGAATTCTATAGGTAGTGATAGAGGTTTGAATTACCCTTACGAGCTTATTCTTAACTCTACTTTCGACCTAAGAGAAAACCCCTAAGTCCGCTACACCCCGAGGGGGCTATGACTTAGATCAACCTAAACCTTATATCAATTTCCCAACCGATCTGGGATGGTTCCTTGAAATCGCCTTATTTTCTTGATGTTCTTTGTCAGTTCCCAATTTTGCCGAGATTTAGTGGAACAGATGGTAGTAATTCTTGAGTTTTTGCCGAAGAGGTAGGATATGGTGTAACGATTAACAAGATGTTCACAACAACAAGTACTTTGAAAATCATTATCCTCTTCGTTTAGCTAGCTTAATTATTGAGAATCAATCAATGCCAACTTGTTTTATTATGTATATATCATTATATCTAACAATGAAAATCTCGTAGGGGTGCCTAACAAAGATATCTTGCATAAAGTGTCATAATTAATTCTACCGTGGCTTAGCATGAATATCTTGCACATTTTATTTTATTTTTATTTTTAATTTAAGAAAATATTTTTACTGTGGAAGTGGCATACTATGAGGATGGTTAAGATACTCATTTAAGTATCATGAGTTTGATAATTATGATTTTTTTACTATTGGATTTAATTTGAGATTTATGTTTTTTAATAATATTTATACTCATCATTAATGATTTTCATAAAAACGTGTGCTCATCATTAAATACACAAATATCAAAACAAATTCAATAGTCAAAAATTTCTAAATACCAAACTCATGATACTTAATTAAGTATCTTAGCCATCCTCGCATACTATATACTAGCTTAAAATTACTATGCAAGTATGAAAGAGGAAGAACACGAGTTGCTAGTAGATGAATGCCACGGAGAGAAAAGGAAGCCCCAAACGGAGTTGTAATTCAATCCTAGACGTCCTAAGAGGTCAGCATGGCATTAAGGGCATGTTTAGATTGATGCAGTTTAGATTGATGCAGTTATGAGAGTTAATACTGATAATTACTGTAATTAATCTAAATTAATTGTTTGGATTGTGATATTTGGTCTAATTACTGCAGATGTATATTTAATAGACATCAAATTACTGCATTTGTGTTTATGCCCTGGTCTTTATTTAAAGAATCACTATTAGTCAATTACTGCAATAGAACGAAACTGGCGGAAGAAACCAACACTGATTCATTGTACTCTCTCTCATGACAAGAAGATTCCCTTCTCCCTCTCATGGCGAAAGATCCCCTCTCTCGATGTATAGATGATTTTCTTGTCAGGGTTTGAAAGAGAATTGAGAGGCGATCTAAGGTTAGTTGAAGGAACTAACGGACTAAAGGATCGAAACGATATTGGAGCGGGCCTTAATAATAAAAAGAAGAGTTTGGGGCTGAGAGTTAAGCCCAAATGTTATTCCGATCCAAGGGAAGGAAAATCGGAGTGAAGAAATCTAGGCCTAAGTGAGGGCTCAACTGGAGAGATCTTTCGTGAATGAAGAACATTGCAGAATTGGAGAGCTTGGCATGAATTGAATCATACCGTTGTATTATTCCATTTAGGGTTATTTATATTATGCAATTTATTTATTTACATTGTGTTATTTTAAGAGTACTTAAGGGATGATTGTAGTAATTACGTTATGTTGTATATATTAGATGAACATATGTATATTAGATATACATAGTTAAATTGATAAGAAAACGGTTTTATGAAGAAAACAAGAAAATTCACAATGCATGATAAGCGTGCTTTTCCTGATTAAGAATTAGACTGACAGAAGACAAACTTATATTACCAATAAATGTTAATATCATTATGAGCATGGCCATGCATTTCTTCAGTACCAATTTAACGGGTGGCCAAATGTATTTCCTTCTTAAAAGGGGAACAAATACCGTCTTTGCTGCTCACATTCCTCGCTCTGCTTCGTTTCATATCCTACAACATCCTTTTAGTCATCTGTCACGATGACATAGAAATATTTCGATGAAGTTCCACACACAGGAATCCATGACAACCTTTGGTCGCATGATTTACCATTGTGAAAATCGCTGATGACAATAACCATGCATATTCCCATGTGTTGATCATTCCAGTATGTGATCTTTGTTACATACCTATGTTCTAAACTACATAACCATCATCCATGGTTATCAAAACGTATCCTCAGTGTGCAAACATTCTAGTGTGAGTAGAAATCTTTCCCAGGCAAGTATGTTTGTCTTTACAGACATCATATGTATTACTAGGGAATACTTTTAGAATGACATCTTCTTTGATTCATAGTTTCACTATCAAAGTCACTTAATTTGACGATATGATTGAGATTATCATTCATGTTTTATTCTTTTAAGATTAAAATCTAAACCAAATACATTTAACCATAATAATGATAACAAATTTTTATGAATAAATAATGTTGAATTACACAATCATTCGTAACTATTACATAGGCCTAGGACATTATACCTTCACGGTGGATGCGAGTAGAGGCTTCATCGTTTGGAGCTAGACGCAATCAATTCCAAGACAACGCCGTTTTTGTCACCGAATCAAGCGTCATTCGGAGGTAATAAAAACAAACTCTTCCTTCAATGTTTAATTTAGTTGCACGGATCCTCGTGATCAGTTCTCGCTGACATTTTTTTGTAATTTCTGTTGCGCATCTAGCCGCGGGACCCAACAAAATATACATAATCTATAAATATACATGAAATACTACATAAATTAAATTATAAATATGCATTAACACTAAAAACGGTATGACTCGCAAAATAAACATTACACGAAAATAAACATAATACTATCACGTAATCCATAAATATAACAAATACTACATAAATAAAAATATAAATATGGATTAACACTAAAAATGGTATTCGGCTCGACTAGACTCGAGCCGGCTCGGCTTGACACTGCTCAACTCGGCTCGATTCGACACGGCTCGTCTCGACGCTGCTTGACTCGACTCGGCTCGGCTTGACACTGCTCAACTCGGCTCGATTCGACACGGCTCGTCTCGACGCTACTTGACTCGACTCGGCTCGGCATGACTCTACTCAATTGAATAAAATTGACCCCAAATTGAAAAAATGGGACCCTAATTGAACCAAATTAATCCTTAATTAAATCAAATTGAATCCTAATGGAACCAAATTGAACCCTAATTAAAACAAATTGAACCAAATTGAACCTTAATTGTACCAAATTGGACACTAATTGAACCAAATTGGACCAAATCAAACTGAATTGGACCAAATCGAACTGAATTGTACCAAATTGGACTCTAACTGAACCAAATCGAATCATTTGTACTATTGAACAAAATTGGACTCTAATTGACCCAAATTGAATCGTTTACAACTAAATTGAGCCCTAATTGAACGAAATTGAATCAAATAGGACCCCAATTGATCCAAATTGTACTAAATTGGATCCTAATTGACCCAAATTGAACTATTTATAACCAAATTGCACCATAATTGACCCAAAATAAACCAAATTAAATCAAATGAGATCCTAATTAAAATTATAAATACATAGTTATTTATCTGTGGAATGAACTTTTACTTATCCCAAACATAAGTAAATTGTTCGTAAACTTTTGTTGATTTACCTCAAGAATTGAAACACCTTACAATTACGACCAATTTTTGGAGTTATGAATTTATAATGTTAATTTTAATATTATATTTTCTTTTCAGTAGTTTAAATATATTTTAGATAATTGAATGCCTATATTTTTTGTGAATATATTTATATATGTTATGAGAGAAAAATATACATAATCGATAAATATATATCAAATACTACACAAAGTAAATTATAAAGATGCATTAACTCTTAAAACAATATGACTCGCGAAAAAATATTTTATTACCTATCACACGACCCGATTCGATATACAAAACAATGAAAAATAACCAAAAAGGTATTAATTGAAATAAACATTACACTATCATGTAATCTATAAATATATCAGATACCACATAAATCAAAATTTAAATATACATTAAACTAAAACGGTATTTCTCTCGAACATATACTTTTTATTTCCTATCACGACGATAGTATATGCTTTACCATACATGTATCTTGAATATTTCGATTTCCCGAATATTGTTAAATTGAATCAAATTGAACCCTAATTGAACCAAATTGAACCTTGGATCCTAATTGAACCAAATTGAATCATTTATATAAAATTAAACCAATTTGGACCCAAATTGAACCATTTATATATGTTATGAGAGAAAAAGATTGAAAGATTGAAATTGTGTTATGTTCGGATTGGATACCCTTTTGTTCTGCCTTATGTTTAGTTTTGAGCTTGTAACAGTTGGCCTTAATATGTCCTTCACCTTGCAATAGTTACAGGTCAGATTTATATGCTTGAACTTTGAACGACTCCGCTCTGAATTCTGAGTTTTCTCCCTTTGTCTTCCTCGCTCGCTAAAACAATTCAACATCTTGATGATTATTCTCGGCTACCGACAAGTCATTGTCAGCGTCAGATTTTACTAGCAAATTGCTCTTAATATCATCAAGAGTAAGCGACTCTTTACTATGAAGCATAGTCTCCTTGAACCCTTTATACGACCGAGACAACGAACACAACAACACCATATTGATCATTTAGAAGCGTGGTATAATCTGAAATGTGCGACTTAATAGATGTACCTTTTGCCATCTTCAAAGAGTAAAATCGTTGTTTCAAGCGTAACCGGTTCGTGACCGATTTCTTCATGTACATTCCCTCTAACTTCTGTCATGCGTCTGCTGCCGTAGTCTCTGTGAGGATTTCTTGAAGAGTCGTGTTGCTTAAACACAACTGGATCGTCGAGAGAGCTCCATCATAGCAGTTAAATTGTAACCAATAATATAGATAACATCTTATGAAGCTGCACGGGCGGCAATGTATCTCTACTAAATAATATATATCACAGTATTAATCAAATGGGAAAGAACACGGTCGAGTATGTTACTTGCTCTAGGTTCATTTAAAAAAAGAAGAGGAAATTGGCTTGCTACTAAATTTACATATGATTTAAACTTTTTAAGGGTATTTTCGAGTAACTGCAGAAAGTGCCCTACAGAATTGGGATGCGACTTTGCCATGCAATTTCATCAAGCTAAGCTTGTTCTTTTGATAATGCTCTTCCATCTCATAATACGTCGAACTCAAGTAACAGTGGCGATCGAAGTCGAACACAATATCTTCTTTAAGCTTTGTAAAAAGGTCTGAGACCTCGGCATCACTGTTTAAGTGGTGTACAATAATGCCCCTCTTCATGAGAAGTGCCACGTCATCAGGCGTTTTCATGAATTGAGACCAAAATATGATATATGCAGTCACATAATTCCCAATTTGTGGACATGAATACTCAAAGGCAAGTAAGTTTCGAAAAAGACATCTCGTGTTATGATTAATATTCAAACAAGGAATTTCCATCGTTCCATTGTAAAAATCAATGTCGAGGAGTGAATGTGGGTTATCACTGCAAAAGTCTCTTTTCTTGAGGAGGATGCCTGATTTGTCGTATTCTGTTGCTCGATTCCAATGATATGGCTGACTAATAGGATGTTTGCGTCTCTCTAATTTTTCCTCGTTAGGTTTAAAGTACATGTGACACAAGTGAAGCAAATGATGAAAATCTTTTGGTCGATTAAAAGCAGTTTTTGATGTCAAGTAGCATTCTATTGTATCTTCTATATATCCTGTCATACTTCCCATTAATAATGAAAAATTGTTGCTTTCTCCTGCTGCAATTTCATATATCTTGGTGATGATAAAGGAAGGAATTTGGTTTTCCAAGAGTAACATATCATTTATAATCAAGATCGAATTCCAATTTGTATTATGGCAAGTAGTTTGATTATTTGGTTGGATTTCGCGAACTTCTAGTGCCTCCATATCTAAAATGGTTTCGCCCATATTCTCATCTATTCTCATTCTTATTTTTGTATTCGGCGTGTTCATATCCATCGACGGCGGTGAAATTCCTTTTACCCCGTGAAGAGTTAGAATCACGAAACATCCATCAAGTAATAACAATTTTAGAAAACTATTTCTGTCCATTCCGATGTTATCACCATAATAATTCCTTATTTCTTTCTCCACACCTTTGAGAGCCTTCATGTAGTCGTCCAACTTCTTTTCTTTGTTCAATTTGAGAATGCAATCAAGGCACTCATATTTAATCATTTCCATGGCTTTGGTATGCACATTTCCGTGGTGATATGGTCCGATGGAAATAATATTTGGCTCGTAGGCTTCCTTATCTTTATGGCGGATGTTGTTTTCAATTTTCCGAATTAAAGGCATGTCAACACTATTTTTTCCATAAATTCCACCTTGCCTTGGATAATGATTTACTTCTTTCGTGGAAAAAACTAAATTGTCAATGTTAATCATATATGATCCGTCCAGCTGGTTCCCGGCCATTCTTGTTTCTATAATCACCATTAAAAAGCATTACAAGATTTTTCATCAAAGGCTTTGAGTAATTTAGATTTGCTTTTTTATGACAAATTTGATGTTTTCTGATGTTACATTACATTCATAAAAGCAGTAATTGAAATCTGAAAAGATAACTATGATAATTTAAGCTAAAGATAGATCAAAGTATAAAAAGGAAACAGGAAGAGCACCTCTCAAATAGCGGCGGAAGGCAAAGGCCAAGGGGGGGCAACTCCGGCAGAACTTTTGTCAAAAACAGGCAAACGATTTACACGAAAATATGCAAAACGTCTATATAAGAAATATGCCAATTCGGGAGAAAGACGGACAATAATGTCGTGTTGTATGCGTGTTATTGTTGGATAACAAGTTGTAACTTCATCTTACGTGACGTGCACAAACTCTATTAATAGATGAGTAAGTTACATAACCCATTTATCAGATGGAGGTTTTAGGAAAAGAAAAGAAAATGTACAACAAAAAAAGTTATACAAAACTTCCAAATAACGTAAGAACGAGAAAGAACGTGATGTTAGTTAGTTCTTGGTCTCACAGGGGGTGATCATGCAGCCTATTTCTTCGTTCCCACGTCCATATATTTATTTCTTCTATTATAACGCGATGAATCATCAAAGGGGTCATGCATTCGTCTCGAAATATTATATTACAACGCTCCATCTGTATAGCGAATGCAATGAATAAGCCTTTTACAATGCATTGAGGTTGTTCGATCTGTTCTAGTTGGTTGGTTAGGTCCGGTACAGTACCGAGTGTAAATAGGTTCCGTATGGCTATCGAGAATGCGCATTCGCCAATCGAGTGTCTTCTGGATTCCTTGCCCGCATTCGTCATTTACGAGATACATACATTTACGAGAATGGGTGTGCACTACAACATAATTATTTTTTAGGGTCGGGCCGCCCCTAAATTTGTGTTGTTATTGGGTCTGTCCGCCCCAATAACACATCAGGGTCGGTCAAATCAGGGTCAGCCCGCCCCAATATGTTCAAAAAACAGGGTCTGCCCGTCCCAAAACATTTGTACCGTCCCAAAAAGACTATTGGGTCGGGTGAAATTTGGGTCAGCCCGCCCCAAACGTTTGTGGCAGCCCGTCCCTACAGTCCGTACCGACCCTACAGTCTTTTGTAACCGCCCGTCCCAATAGTTGGCCGACCCAATAGTCTATTGTAACGGCCTGCCCCAAATTTTCACCGACCCAAAATCTGACGGTAGTCTTCCCTCTTTCTTTTCTTTTGTTTTTTCTCTCGCCGGAACCTCTCTTCCCTTTTTTTTTCCTCTCTCTCTCTCTTTCCGCTCTTTCTTCCCCTTTTTTCCTCTTCACCATTTCTCGCTCTCTCTCCCACTTCTTCTCGGCTAGGGTTGAGCCGAGAAATCTTCCTTCCGTCTCTCTCGTGCTCTCTCTCTCTCAAATCCTCCCACTCTCTCCTTTTTTTCTCTTTCGATTCGACAAACGACAGCCCGGCCACTCTCTCGTGCTCTCTTTCTTCGTTTCGACAAACCGAGCCATGGCCTCTCTCTCGTGCTCTCTCTCAACTTCTCCTGCCACTCTCTCGTGCTCTCTCACTTCGATTCAAGGTAATTTCATGTGTTAATTCCTCAATTTATACTAGATCTGAAATTTTGTTTCGAAAAATAAGGGGTAATTTTTCGTGTTATTTTCTCGTGTTATTCAAGGTTATTTTCTCTCCTGCCACTTCTCCTGCCTCAATTTCTCGTGTTATTTTGTTCATCGATTTTATTGCAAATTTTCGAAAGTAAGGGTCGAAATTAGGTACTTTTATTACAAATTTCACTACACAAAATGATTTTTTTAGATACTTTTATTACAAATTTTCTGGTTTTTCTAACGTTTTTTACTACTGTTTTTATTAGGGTCGAAATTAGGTCATTTTTTGGTAAATTTGGGTCAAAATAATTTTTGTTTCACTACACAAAATAATTTGGTCAATTTTTATTACTGTTTTTATTTACTGGAAAATTAAATTTTTTTTGTTCTTCTTTTAATTAGGGTCGAAATTAGGGTTAATTTCATGTGTTAATTCATTTACTGTTTTTTTTTCGCTGTTAATTAGGGTCGAAATTCATTAATTAGGGGCATTTATACTAATCGAATCTTTCTCTATCTAGGAGTTTCCCTTAATTTCTCTGACAAGGATAATCTTTCTCTCTCTAGCTTCGAAGCCAATATGTTCTTTACTCCTTTTAGCAGCAATACTTTTATTTGTAATTATACATAACGTAGAATTACAAATCATAATAAGGTCTGAAATTGTGATATTTGAGATTTTCCTAGTAGTTTCTGAATTTGTTATTTTGAATCTTCATAGGAATTGAGGGACCAGAAGAGACTGTTTACTCGAAAGGAGTCTTTACCCTAAAGATTCAAATACCAGAAAGGTTGTGCTCTTTTTGTTTGTTTGTTTGTTTAATTGCAAAATTAAAGATACATTTGAGGCGAAAATGGGTTAAAATGTGCCCAATTCAGAGCCAATTAAGCTTCATTAAGGCATGAATGGACTTAAAAACTGGAAATCACTGATTCAAGTTGATTCATAATTTCAAAATTTTGAATTTGAAATGCAGATATCCATTCCAACCACCAAATGTGACCTTTTTAAAACTGTTTTAAGTATTAATATTTGCTGTTCTTTTCAATGAGGATATGGATCCCCCACTTCTCGACAAACAGTTGGACGATCGGCTCGGACGCTCTCTATTCTCTCTTCTCGCCTGATTTCTCTCTTTGCGGTAATTTCTTTCTCTCTCTCTCGTACTTCTCGACTGATTTCTTTCTCTCTCTCTTACTGAATTAGGGTTTACTGTTTTCTTTGGCTCTCTATTCGAGCCCTGGCACAAGGCTTATCAAGCTTCGAGCCCTGGTACAAGCTTCGAGCCCTGGAACAAGCCTCAAATAGGTTTGTAATTATTTTCTTCGTAGATTTTATTACAAATTTTCAAAAAAGGGTAATTTGGTAAATTGGCAAATCATTTTGTTTATTCTTTTATTTCAGTATACAAAAATGGATATTTGATTTTGTATGGCAAGGAGCTCGATTTAAAACTACCAAACATGTCTAAACAGTGGTACGCATAACATTATCCCGTTTCCTTCCAAAATAAAGAAGTAATAATTTCACAAATACCCCTCTAAAATTATATATTGAAAACTTGATTGCATAATAATTTGCCATGAAAAAAAAATTAGGGTTTCAATTTAGTGTTTTTTCTGTCAGTTTTTTTTTCTAATTTTTTATAGTCATTTTTTCATTGCTTTTTTGTTGTTTTCAAATATTTTTTTAAGGTTTTAATTAAGTATCTCTTCACAGATTTTTTGTTAAATACTTCTATTAATTTATTTTGATATTATAGTACTAATCATTTTTATATAACATTTTACAAAATCGTTTTTCAGTTTTCTGATAATTTTTTCTTTTTGAAATTATTACCTAAGGATAAATATGATGTTTTTATATTTGGAATGATTAATGTAATATTTTGGGTTTTAGAATGGTAAAAATGTAAATTCTTCTTTATTAATTGTTTGTGTTTTATTTTAGGAATAGATGGGTTAATTGAAAGATCATGAGGATGGTGGTTGGCTACTGAGGGGCCATGGAGGGAGGTGGTAATTTGTAATTTGTATCGTCGGAAAATATATGTAATTTGTTATTGATATACTTTTTGCTACTGATGGGTTAATATACTTTTTGCTATTGATGTGTGTTTGTAATTTATAATTTGATTTTGTATTTGTAATTTGTATCGTCGGAAAATATATGTTTGTGTATTTTGTATCATCGAGAAATATATGTTTGTGTATTTTGTATCATGTGTGTGTGTGTGTGTGTGTGTATATATATATATATATATATATATATATATATATATCAAAATTAAAAAAATATTAATAAATACTATTAGGGTCGGCCAGCCCCATTAGCTGACGCGTCAGTACTGACAGTACTATTTATGTTGTGAATTGACTGATGGTTATAGGGTCGGCCCGCCCCATTAAATACCGCCCCAAAAAATTTATAGGGTCGGCCCGCCCCTGACAAGAATGCAGCTTTTAGGGACACCTATTTAGGGTCGTCTCACCGACCCAATAACCTATAGGGACGGTTTTGAGGTTTTGTTGGGTCAGTTTTGGCTGCCCCAATAGTCCATATGTGTTGTAGTGGTGTTTGAAGGAAATACAGTTTCGGATCAACCGTAAAAGTGTACACAAGGATAAACGAATGTAAGCGTACATTCGTGGTCATATCTTTCAGTAGGAAAATCCAATTTGAATGGTTCAAATTGGGTTAGATAGATAATAAGATTATCTACAACATTCATGTAGAAATATATTTCATATGAACGAAGTATATGTGTCGTTTCTATGAAATACCGAAAGGGTGCAACAGTATGACATACAGTTAGTAAAACAGTCATAACTTTTGCATACGAACTCAAATTGGGCCAGGCCAAATTGGGTTGGGTATATAATAAGATTATCTACAACTTTCGTGTAGGTTGATTTTTTGTGAAAGGAATTTACCAATTTCGTATGGACAGAATACTGAACAAGTTCATGCAACTTTCTGTGTGAAAGAGTGTATATTGGATATACATGTCTTTTGGCCAATCATAATCCTATATGATATAAATAGGATAATTCTCTCTCATCAGATAATGCTTCATTCAGTCCAATCATTCGGATTATTCAGAATATTCCAGAATTATAGAGAGACATCTTTCTAGAGAGTGAAAGGGTGTAAAGAGAGAGAACCGAGAAAAGGAGTTTTTCGGTATAGAGAATCAATCGATCAAGCAAGTTCGCCGGTGCATCGTCTAGGCAGTTGCACCCGCGACCGACGAACTCCGACTCACGGTGGATACAAGTAGAGGAGCGACACTTGTGGCTCTTCGGTTGTGATCAACCCGAGGGAGAAAGAGAACGGTCAACGAGCGGTGAAAGACGCGTGGTGTGGGACGCGCGGATTGTCACCAACGTGACAGGAGAAAGAAGACTAGCAATCAACCCGTCGTGTGCAATCAATTTTGCACTGGTATGAATCTAATCTTCTTATTTGCATCGTACCCTTCGAAGTCATGGCGTGATCTTGGATTAAGGGAACCGGACCGGGCCTACATATCCGCTGCGCGGGCCCGGGGACGGATAGAATTCCCAACAGTGTTTGTCACAAGGGATAAATGAAGTAAAAAAAATTCAGACAGCGTGCAAACGAAGCTCACATTCGTTTGAACACAAGTAATTTAAAACCCTAGAAATTGGAATATTCGTTTAAACGATATATACATGCGTTTAAATACATAGTACAAAAAGTCTTGATTTCAATTTACAACGGCAAGTTTGATGGGAATTTGTTTCAACGAACCTCATGTGCGTTTAAACGAAGTAGGTTGTCAAACAAGATTTTGAGATGAGTATCCTACTTCCATAAATATCTCATCTCTAACCTTTTTCTCACCAACTATTCATCAAAATTATTCTAAGCAAAACCAGAGAGGGATAGCCAGTGTTAGAGCTCAAATTCAATCAAGATAATCTCGAGATAAAATTCATTCTCTTCCAAATCTTTAATGAAATTTTCCAACACGTGTGACCGAATCTGTTAGGTTAGATTTGTTAGTTCTTCTTAGTATTTCTTGTTAGGCTAGCAATTCTTCCAAGTAAATGCCCAATCCATATCGATAGAACAATGTAAATCAATTGTGGAAACCATGTAATCCATTTATTCGGTAAAGTGAATAGATTATTCAAAAGGCACAAATTGGCCGCACGGCATCTCCGTAGACGTAGGTACTTGTGCACGTTGATTCGGTCGACTAACAATTAAATGAGAGTTAAAGTAAGCAACTCTCCACCGAACTCTGTAATCATATTGTGCATCAATTTGGTTTGTTTGCTATTGTTTCTCTTTGTTAACTATTTTTTGCATTATTTCAATTACTAGTTAATTAGCAAAGCATCACCAAATTAAAAATTGTTAAAAGTTGAAAATATGAATTAAGTCACAGAGCCGATGCATGCAGTTCGAAACAAGCACCAAGTGCATGGTACGGAAGACTTTCAACCTTCCTCCTTTCACATGGATTCGAACGCGGTAATGTGTGGATGATATTATTTTTGGACCTAGTAATGTGACACTTGTCGAGAAATTCTCGAATTTGATAAGTAGTGAAATCGAGATGATCATAATGGGAGTTCTCACATTTTTTTTCATTGGATTGCAAATCAAACAAACTGAGGAGGAGATCTTCTTTATTCAAGCCAACTACACTGGAGAGCTTTTAAAATGATTCAACATGGAACAATCGAAGAATGTGATACTCCAATGGCAATGAAGCTAGACGCGGATGAAAATTGTAAGCAATTCGACGTTACTCAATATCAAGGTAAGATATGAAGGAAATATATTTTTGGATCAATGGTAAAAGTGTACTTATAAGGATATATGAACATGAGTATTCATTGATTTAAGTAAATGCATAATAAGATTATGCAGAGTTAAGTTCCAGGGAGTGGTTCATTCGAACGAACCTTAGGGTCCGTTCGAACGGACTACTATGAATGTTATTTGAAATTAATACATAAATGAGACAGAGAATGGTTCGTTCGAATGAACCATAGGGTCCGTGTTGGGTATCGGCATCGCTACCGAGCCCCGCGCAGGGGATTGAGAGACCCGATCCAGCCCATTCACGAGGACCATGTCACCGATCCGAAGCACGAACCATGAATTGCAACTACAACTATGAATATAACTATTATATACATAGAATCATACTGCGTGAATCACAAAGACAGGTTGTTCACGTAGTTGCTGCTTGCTCGCTTCGATTCCGGTAACATGCACGTCCCACGCCCGCGCGATTCGATATCTTGCTCGAAGTTCCCGGGAGTGGTTCATTCGAACGATTCCTAAAATCTTGCTCGAAGCTCCGATTTAAGTAAAATCGCTTAATTAGATCACAGCGAAGGCTTCAGCTGAAACCTCTCTACCCGTATCCACCGTGAGCTTCGTCTCTCGATTACGCACGATTCTCCTAAAATCGTCGTAAACTTGCTCAAGAATCAATCTCTTTCTTCTCTCAAACTTACTTGTCTCACAAGATAATTTCTATCAAAGAATGAATCACAGAGAGATGGATGGCTGACCTTGATCTTATCATCAAGCCACAATTAATTGAGAATTAATGAGTATCCTAAGAAAAACTACCAATCCAGAATTTGGATCATTGTCCGTCATGACGCATTGTAGTCCGTCATGACGCACTAGTCACGATTACTGATAGAGTCGTTATCTCCATAGTCCGTCATAACGGATCATATTGCCCGTCATGACGCACCTCAGTCATGACGGACAACCAGTCCGTCACCACTCATACTCACAGATTGGCACACAAAAATTCCCTTGGTCCGTCATGACGGACTGTGTATAAACTGTGCAATCTGTCAGAAAAACTCTTCTGGTCCGTCACGACGGACCACCAGTCCGTCTTGACGGACAATTTATTTTCTGTCAGATTTGCATAATCTTATTATGCATCCAATCGTATCGACGAACATGTACGTTCATCTATTCTCATGTGTACAATTTACTAGTTGATATATAACTGTATTTTCTTCCGTCTCCCACTCAGTTCAAGATCCAACTAAAAAAAGCACTAGTGCACATCTCATGTACACATAACATGTTGGGTATCGACGTCCCTACCGAGTCCCACGCAGCGGAATGAAGGACCCGGTCCGACCCGATCCCGAGGACCACGCCATCGACTTCATGATACGAACCTTAATCTACATGCAACTACTAATATATAACTATTATATATAGTGTCATATCACTTGAAATTGATCACGGAGAAGGGTTGACACGCGCTTATAGTTGCTCTTCTCGCTCCGTTCTTCGGCAACACGTGCATCACACGCCCGCACGATTCGATACCGTCGATGAAGCTTCGCCTTGTCGTATACAACCGGATCCGTTCCGGTTAAGCTCTGACCTTGCTCGTTCTTGCTCTTCTTGGATCACAATAAAAGATCTCAACTGAGATCTCTCTACCCGTATCCACCTCGAGTTCTCGCCTTCCGGTTACACGTGAATCCTCCTAGTATACTCACGCATAAACTTGCTTGAATATGAATTTGAAAACCTTTCTCCAAATTCTCTTTCTCACTCTAATGGCTTTTCTTGAGGAAGAGGATGAAGAATAATACACCAAATTTATGTGTCTTTCTTTCTTCCAGATCTGAGGATTAATATCATTAATCTCAGATCATACCAATAATTACAGGACAATTAATTGGAGATAAAAAAACTGCCAACACAAAATTCGGAACATAGTCCGTTCGAACGCACCTTAAGGTTCGTTCGAACGGACTAGCCACTGTTATTGTGTTCCAGATCTACACAGATGCGTTCGAACTGAATAACCCATTCATTCAAACGTACCATAGTCCGTTCGAACGGACCATCTTTGTCCGTTCGAACGAACCATCTCCTGATTCCTGAGTTTACACAATCTCATTCTGAACTCAACCATTTCATCATCCTTATTTTTACGTTCTTCTAGTTGATCCAAAAACTGTATTTCCTTCAGTCTCCCACTCAGTTTCAGATCTAACCAAAAGGTACTCATGCATATATCATATATGCACTAAAATAGAGAATATAGATCGCGTATCAAATACATTAAACTATGCACATCTCATGTGCCAAAACTTGCAGTCAAGTCCGACATAGTACGACTCGTTGTGGGACCGTGTAGGTTCGTTTAACGATGGCAGTAGGTTGTTTTCAAAGCACTACATGAAGGAAATACAGTTATAATCAACTAGTAGATTGTACACATGATGGACCATAGTATGATTTGATGCATAATATGATTGGATGCATAATATGATTATGCAAATATGATAGAAATTACACTGTGCGTCGTGACGCAAGGTATGGTCCGTCATGACTAGAGGTGGCAAACAGGCGGTTTGGGCGGTTTCGGACTGAACCCAACAGGTTTCGGGGAAATTTTTGGGTTCGGATCTCATCGGGTTTAAGTCAATTCGGATCAAGGTGGGTTCGGATCGGACCATATTTGGTCGGATCAATTTCGGGTTGAAAATTATAGTCGGGTCGGATTTTCAAGTTCGGGGTGATTGGCAGACGCGGTTTGTTCCGGATTCGGATTATTTCAGAATTCGGATTAGTAAAATTCGGGTTGTGTCGAATTTTTTTTAATGATTCTATAAATCAATTTTGTCAAAATATTGGATATAAAATTAAACTATTATCCAAATTCAGGTCTCATTTTTTTATTTGAAAGCACGGCCGTCATCTCACTCTCGAAAAATGTAATAAATATAATATTACAGAGATTAGTTAATAGATTGAATTAAAAAAATGATAACATCGGGTCAATTTGGGTTCGGACTATTTGAGTTCGGACTTGTCATAATCGGGTTTATCGGGTTTCGGACAACTCGGATTCGGGTTGAGTTAGGTCGGAATAATAATTATAATATGTCACACCGGGTCAATTTTGGGTCGGACTTCTCGGGTTCGTGTCGGACGGGTTCGGTCGTTTGAATTTTCTAAATTTTTTGGGTCACGGGCGAGTCGGACCTCGGGCGAGTCGGGCGGTTTTTTCGGGTTCGGGCCGGATTTGCCACCTCTAGTCATGACGGACCATAGTATATTTCTGTGCAGACCAATCTGTGAGTATAGTGTCATGACGGACTGGTTTGTGCGTCATGACGGAGATGCATCATGACAGACAGGTTGGTTCGTCATGACAGAGTACAAGAATAATGGTTGTTTTCAGTAACTGTGACACGTCCGTCACGACGCACCATTTCGTGCGTCATGACTGACTGTGATCCAAATTCTGGATTGACAGTTTTCTTTATACTCATTAATCCTCCATTAATTGTGGTGTTAATATTAGATCTGGAGATCTTTTTCTTCTTCTCTCTCTAAGCCAATTTTTGGGACAGAATTAGATTCTAAGAAAGAGAGAAAACTTGTGAGACAAGTTGAACACCATGAGAGATTGGTTGATCAAGGAAGTTTACGACGATTTTAGGGGAATCGTGTGTAACCGAGAGACGAAGGCTCGAGATGGATACGAGTAGAGGGATTTCATCTGAAATCCTCTATTGTGATCAAAGGAGATTAAGATGAAGGACAAACCGGATGTGATCCGGTTGTATATGACAAATCGGAGCTCCATCGAAGGTGTCGAATCGTGCGGGAATGGGACGCACGTGTTATCGAGGATTGGAACAGCGAGAATAACAACTACAAGTGCATGCAATCCTTCTCTGTGATCAATTTCATGTGGTATATACTTATAACATACAATTTGGTCCACGAACACAACCTTACAAAAAAAAATTGTCAACACAAAACAATTATTCGAACACAAACCAGACAACACACACCGCAACGTAGACCAAATAGAAAAATCAATCCGGGATTCTTCGGCTCACGAACACCCGTCACACGCACCCGATCAATGGACCAGGTGCACATCGCCCAAGAGAAAGCTCATCCGACGGCCCTGGTCGACGCGGTGACGTGAACGGGTCTGGTGACTGAAAATTTCTTAATTTTATATCTATTAATAATATGTCAGATTTTAAATAATATAATTATTTTATTTTACTGATTGAATGAATATAATGAAGTCGCTTCATCTAGATGAAATCTAGTACTTTTAAAGGTTACAGCATCACAGCATTGTTAGTGTTCAAACTCTAGATTTAAGTTTCGAGTCGTGTGAGAAACTCGTGCAACATTTGGTGGTGCCGGAATGATCATAGTTAGGTTATCTCTTCTTCTTTTTCCCATTGAACCCATAGGCACACAGATAGCAAAGTTATCTCATACAAAATTTATTTATTTGGAACATAATTATTTTTAAAATATTTAATCCAATTTTTACAAAGAATCTAGCAGCTCAATTAGACTCTGTGTGTGATCGAATGCTTGAAACTCGTGTATGTAGCCTTCGGTGTTGGAGGAATGCGCGGTGGGAGGAGCAATGGGGTACGCAAAGCCGGAGCTAACTTTTCTTCTCCATCTCCGGTCATTCCACTTTTTTCTTCTCCTATTTAATAAAAAAAATCATCGAATGCAAAAATCTACAAATATACCATAGAATGGGCAGCTAGAACATTTTTCTGATAAATTGAAGTAAGGTCAAGCTTTGCTCGAATACGTTACGTTACAGAAACAGTATTATCAGCTTGTATTAGTGATTGTCATACGAATGTATCGAACTGCTAAGCAAGAGAAATAAAGGTTTAATTACCGGCTGCAATATGGTTTGTTTTCTCGAGATTTAGTGGAACAGATGGTAGTAATTCTTGAGTTTTTGCCGAAGAGGTAGGATATGGTGTAACGATTAACAAGATGTTCACAACAACAAGTACATTGAAAATCATTATCCTCTTCTTTTAACTAGCTTAATTATTGAGAATCAAATCAATGCCAACTTGTTTTATTATGTATATATCATTATATCTAACAATGAAAATCTCGTAGGGGTGCCTAACAAAGATACCTTGCATAAAGTGTCATAATTAATTCTACCGTGGCTTAGCATGAATATCTTGCACATTTTATTTTATTTTTATTTTTAATTTAAGAAAATATTTTCACCGTGGAAGAGGCATACTATGAGGATGGCTAAGATATTCAATTAAGTATCATGAGTTTGATACTTAGGATTTTTTTTATCATTGAATTTAATTTGAGATTTGTGTTTTTTAATAATATTTATACTCATCATTAATGATTTCCATAAACTAATGCTCATCATTAAATACACAAATCTCAAAACAAATTTAATGGTCAAAAAATTTTAAATACCGAACTCATGATACTTAATTAAGTATCTTAGCCATCGTCGCGTACTATATACTAGCTTAAAATTACTATGCAAGTATGAAAGAGGAAGAACACGAGTTGCTAGTAGATGAATGCCACGGAGAGAAAAGGAAGCCCCGAACGGAGTTGTAATTCAATCCTAGACGCCTAAGAGGTCAGCATGGCATTAAGGGCATGTTTAGATTGATGCAGTTTAGATTGATGTAGTTACGAGAGTTAGTACTGATAATTACTGTAATTAATCTAAATCATTTGTTTGGATTGTGATATTTGGTCTAAATATATTTTTTTTAGAAAAATATTTGGTCTAATTACTGCAGATGTATATTTAATAGACACCGAATTACTGCATTTGTGTTTACTGCATTTGTGTTAATATTAATCAATTATTGCAATAGAATGAAACTGCCGGGAGAAACAAACCAACACTGATTCATTGTACTCCCTCATGACAAGAAGATCCCCTTCTCTCTCTCATGGCGAAAGATCCCCTCTCTCGATGAGTTCGGTTTCCCTGTGGCATCACGTGTGAAGCCACATGTGAAACTGCCTGCGTGGCAACGTTTCATTGGTCAATACAATGATTTTTTGCAAATAAACCCCTACTTTCACGGAAACCCCTAGATATTAATTTAAATAAAATAAGGATTTATGTGCAAAAATATATTGTATTGACCAATGAAATGCTGTCACGCAGGCCGTTTCACATGTGGCTTCACACGTGAGGCCACAGGGAAACCGAACTCTCTCTCGATGTATAGATGATTTTGTTGTCAGGGTTTGAAAGAGAATTGAGAGGCGATCTAAGGTTAGTTGAAGGAACTAACGGACTAAAGGGTCGAAACGATATTGGAGCGGGTCTTAATAATAAAAAGAAGGGTTTGGGACTGAGAGTTAAAGCCCAAATGCTATTCCGATCCAAGGGAAGGAAAATCAGAGTGAATAAATCCGGGCCTGAGTGAGGGCTCAACTGGAGATCTTTCGTGAATGAAGAACATTGCAGAAATGGAGAGCTTCCCATGAATTGAATTGTACCGTTGTATTATTCCATTTAGGGTTATTTATATTATGCAATTTACTTATTTACCTTGCGTAATTTTAAGAGTACTTAAGGGATGATTGTAGTAATTATGTTATGTTGAATGTGATGAACTCTTATTCTTAATGAACCATAATTCCTCTTTCTCTCTTTCCTTTCTCTTCTCTTAATCTGGTTCTTTTCTCGTTCCAGTTCCTTGTTACTGTCCTGAAATTGGTGAAACTAATTGACAATTAGTTTTATCCTGACAATCTGGTATTAGAGCATCGATCCGAACTTGAGTTGAGAACGGTGAATTACCTCTAACATTGTTAGTTGAATCAGATTCACTTCTAGCAGCTTGAGTAGATTGATCCAGATACAGAGCATGGCTCCAAAACCCAGATCCTCCATAAAGAAAATACAATTTTGAATCAACGGTAAAATAGTACGTATAAATAATGTGTATATTATATGCACATTGGCTATCAATGGTTGTCTCCTATAAGTGGTATTCAATATTGCATCTCTAATAATAATATTATTGACTACCATTTGGCCTCCGGAACTTTTAGCTACCACAAAAATGTGGTAGTTAATACTCATTATTATTGTCAACTTCGCCAATAATAGTTATTGCCTATTACTCTTTTCGGTGGTAGCAAATAGTATAGGTTGTCCACAATACTATTATTGACGAGCTCTCTGAAATTGGTCGTCAATAATAATATTATTGACTATCATTTTTTGACACTTAATGTTTTTCATCATTGAATTTGCATTGAAATTTGAATATTTAATGATATGCATAAAATTTCATGATTAACAAGAAAAAACACAAATCTCAATACAAATTCCAAAAATTATTAGCTACAGACTAGGTGGTAGTCAATAATATAACCCGGTCACCAATAATGTTATTGACTATCAAATATTATTAGCTACCAAGTGGGTAGCTAAAAAGATAAGTATTGGCTAGAGAATGATAGCCAATAATTTATTATTGTCTACATAGTGGTAGCCAATAAAATGTGTACATAAATTTGTTTACATGTTTATTCTTCTAAAAATTCCAAATATCATATTTACTTTTTCGAATAACTAAAATTTTGTTTATGCCGTAAATATTTTGTAAGTTTTGTCATGTTAAACATTGTTTTAGATCTCCGAAAGGGTGAATATGATATTTTTATCTTTCAAAAGGTAAATATGATGTTAATTTGGGTTTTTAAAAAGATATTTTATAAATCCTCCAATTTTTTATATTATATTTTTTTATGACTTGCAATATTTTAAAAGAAAAAAACGAGGGTGTATTACATTCGCAACTTGACTCATCATAAATTATAACAAGACAATATAATTGTATAAAAAGTGTGAAGCATAATTGGGGCAAAAATATAAGGATGTATAGCTTTATGTTCCTAAATGGACAAAGTTTAATAAATGTGAAGAAATTACTTGGTCCCAGTCTAAAAAAAAAACTTTGAGAAAAATTAAATGATGTGGATAGACTGGGACCAAGTGATTTTGGAAAAAAAAAAAAAAAAAAAAAAAAAAGATGAAAATGAAAATATATCACCCTCACCCTCATGCTCATCTCATTTGTTGATTTCTCTAGAAGGACCTTTCAAAACTTTGTGATGTATTAAATACGAGTGCCCTTCTTTAAGACTAATAAAATATATACAATCATTGAAGAAAGGCCTTGTAATTTTCTCAAAGAAGAAAGACATGCTTAAAGTATATTCATGGTGTGTAAGATAAATCGTTGTAATATGATATCACTTAGCTACTTGATGGTAAGATTTGGTAATTAAATATAAGACATTATAAATACATATATGATGCATGCACGTGTAATGATGAAAACAAGGATGTACAAAGGATGATAATGATTTGAGATCTTCCTAGCCGTTGGATGTTAAGTGTATATTAAGGGAGGTTGATTAAGCCAGAAGTATATTGAAGAATTTCATGAGAATTTGATTTCTGGTCTTAATCCTAAAACAATGTAGGCTACAGTTGAGACTGGGACCTCATGAGTAAGACCTCAATCGAAAGAAGATCACCTACAAAGTACATTTTCGTCCATTTTAAAGTCTCAAAGTTTGTCGAACATCAATAAAAAAAATCATTTGTATGAAATTTTTTATTTTGTTTGTATATACGCTTAAATCGCCGTACCACGAACGTCAAAATATACCTACACTGATTTATTCGAAAGTAAATTAAAATACCTACACTGGAAATGGCAATTATTAATAGCATATAGACGAGCTAATTAATACGTATGAGATACGGTGAAATTACATTATGCATTGAATACTATGGAGTCCAAAAATGAATTATTTTGACTTTTCTAGCATTACTGGTTTCTCCACACGTAATACTCGACGAAGTTATCGAATGTAGTCGTAGTCGATTCGAGAACTTTTAGTGTATAAATTGATGCTTAATCTTTTTTTAATATTACGAAGAATAAAATATAATAAATATTGAAATATAAATAAGTCAAATTATTCATACATTCTGTTTTTTAGCTTAATGAAGTCCATGATTTTAAACCTTCATTTACAAAATTATATTTAATCTTCGAATATGTAAAAAAAATATTATTATTATTATTATTATTATTATTATTATTATTATTAAGATATGTTATTCTTACATTTTTGAATTCGAATATATATTTATGGAAGATAATTGCACTAATTGATAATTGTAATAAATATAAATCATCATTAATAGGGATATAATTATCATTTGATAAAAAAAAAAATTGAAATTGCTCTTAACTAAGCCAAGTTAGCTTTTGCAATAACGTCACCCAAAATCAATACAGCGGATGTACTAGCCAAGAAGGGGTGGCCTAACACGCCGGTATGTGTGCTCTGTAGTAGACACGCTGAAACTCACGACCACTTACTAGCTCAATGCTCCTTCACAACGGCGGTCCGAAACCGCATAGCAATGATGACCGGAACCCAATTCGTCTATCAACCGTCAGGGTCCCTACTTGAGGACTGGTGTCGGGCCACGGCTACTCTTTCGCAGGACACGAGACGAAGATACAACTCAATGTGGATGGCTACCGGGTGGGAGATATGGAAAGAGAGGAATAGGCGCATTTTCCAACAGAAAAAACGATCGCCGAGCTTCATAGCAACCAAAACTATGGAGGAATTCAACGCATGGCAAAAATTTCACAATTAAAGTGTACGGAAGATGTGGTTACAGTGGCATAGCGATTTCTCCCAATATCTGTTTTTTTTCTTCATTTATCACTATGTAAATATACTCTTTTTTAATACAAAAACCTGAAGGAATAGCGATTTGCTATCTTTCCCTTCAAAAAAAAAATTATATTGTGCCTATCAAATTCACCACCACATCATTAATGCTAATATGCGTAGGAACATGTACCACATATTTAACATGTTAATTAACATCCGTGTTAATTTCATGTACTAATTAATAAAATTTCAAGGTTAATTGTGTATTATATTTTTAATTAGATTTTTGTTAATCATGTTAGTGTCACATTAAGTAATGTGTGGTGAATACGAGGGGCATAGTAAATGGCTTCAAAAGAGTACATAATCGCAGTAAAGATCAAGCTAGAGTCTTAAAATATATTAGTAACGATTTTATCTTTTACTCGAATTAAATTTAAAAAAACCGGACCGCAATGCGTGTGTTCTACTAGTTTGTTCGAATTTTCACAAAGAATCTAAAAACTCTGCCTCAAACTCGCATAGCCTTTGGTGGTACAGGAATGCGTGGAGTAATGAAGAGTGGAAAACGAGTAGCTATAATTGTCTTCTCTTCACCATCTCTCGCGATGCTCCTTTTCCTTCCTAAATTTTTTTTTTAAAAAAACCTCAGATCAAACAAATTGTTAATAAATATCGATGAACGGCCAGTTAGGAATATATTCATTTTGATAAATATAAGCAAAGTCAGGTTCTGAATTCAGAAATATTATCCTTGAGCTCAAAAAATGATCTCAGGTCAAAAATGATGTTAACACCAGTTAAAAGAAATTATACCGGTTCCGATGGAATTAGTTTCGTCTATATTCAATTGAACCGCCGGTACTGGTAATTCTTGAGCTCTTATTAAAGAGTCGAGATTCGTCGAAGCAATGAATAAGATGGCCGCAACGATAAGTAAAGACGCATCCCTCATCTTTATCTAGTTTGATTTTTATGAAATATTTTTTATTAAGTGTAGCATTATATAGAGAAATAAAAATCTTATAGGACTATTAAAAAAAATCTCATAGCCGGGACCTAAACCATGATATCTTAACAATTAATTCTCCACTATCTAAGCATGGATTCCTTTCAAAAATAAAAATAAATAATAAAGCATGGATATCTTGTATTTTTTTTTAATTTGCAGGTCTTACTAAATATTTGCATATGTAACGTAAAATACTATTAACATAAATTGTAAGACAACATTATGTAAATTATTTTCGTCTTTATATTTTTCGCATACGATAAAATTTTCTATTGACTCGTAAAATGATATATTAAGAAATTATATAGTTCAGTTCACAAGTTAACTATAAATGTAACATAGGTGGATTTTTCTCAAGCATCGCTATTCTCTATCTGAAAGCAACTGTTATTATGTGCAGATAGTTGCTTGGCTTAAAATTTAAATATTGCTAACAATATTTTTTTGGGGGGTCTTTTTGGGTCGGTATTTTTACAAAATGATTTTTTTTTTTCAATTTTAGGAAACCTTCAGGTTTTTTCTGAAAAATAATTGTTAAATTCTTTATTCTTATTCCAGCTTTTATACCAATAATTAGTACCCACAATTAGTTGATAATTAGTTGATAATTACAAATAAACAACTAGGGCTGCCGGCGGCCTTGTAAGTTGTAATTATTTTGGTAGTTGAGTGAAAATTGGAATTGGATCTCCATTATATTATTTTCTTTTTCTTTTTCTTATTATTCAAAATTTGCATTAAATCACAAATGAAAGAAATTAATTTTAGGTACAATTTCACATGTACCCCCGCAAAACCTCATAATATAACATTTACCCCCTTCAAACTGTGAACCATCATTAGTACCCTTGCAATACACAAAATAAAAAATAAAATATACATAATGTTCATCCCATAATATTCGACCAAAAAACGTAAATTGTTCTTTTTTCTCGCTTATTTTATAAATAAATATAAGATAATACAATCAGGGTAATTTGGGACAGGTCCGAAATAAATATAGAAATGGGGACGTGTTATCTTAAACTTTTCATCCATTTTTTTTACCAAAATATCTTCACGGTTTATTTTATATTTGTATTTATTCTGTAAACTAATAAATAAATAATATTTTATAATATAATATTTCATTATATTGTATTGTATTACGATATTTGTTATATTATTTTACACTTTATTATATGATTTTTATATAAAATTATATTATATGAAAAATATAATATGAAACCGTATTTATTTAATAAAATAATATATTATATGTACTATAAGTAGTAAAATAAAATAGCATGTTGTAAAATATTATTATAAATCATTTTTAGATATAATAATATGGAACAGTTTATTATAAAATTTTTATTTTTTTACATATTTATTAATTTATATTGAATAAAAAATTTATAAAAGAAAAATAGTACGGATATTTTTGTCTTACGAAAAAGTTTGACTCAAATGTTAAAATTAACACTTGTAGAGGAGAAAAAATAATTTAATCCATTTATAGGGTTTTTAACTTTGTAGGGAATCTAAAAGGTGAAGGGATCTTTGATAATATTCAAAAAGAAATTAGGGGTTTTTCCAAAATCCCTCTTCATAATATTATATTTCTCATTTTGAAAGGTGCACATGATATTTCGAGATTTTGCAGGGTATAAAATAAAGTAAGTCCAGGCAAAGAATCGTAAAAGTTGAATGCCTCTTGAGCATAATTTTTCCAAATCGGTGGTAGCTAAGAAATTGCTGTCCCAAAAGTACGAATTTCTTATCTTAGTTTTTATTTTTTGTTGTTAAAAAAGAATTATTTATTTTAAATGTCTCTTCCTAAAAAACTTGATAACGTGAATATAGTTTAACACATTAATTTATGGTTCAAAATTTGAATTATGTATCCAATTATAAATTAAAATATTTAAATCATACATTAAAATGTTAGAGAGAATTTCTCATATATCCCTACTAAACTCATAAATAACATATTTATCATTCTTAAACTAAAAATATCATATTTGTCTTTACTAAATCATGTTAGTATCAAATTTATCCAAAATTTACAATTTGATCAAATTTAGCAGAAAATTTATAACAATTGACTAATTTACCCCTTAATTAATCCTCAAATCCAATAAACTAATTAAAATCCTAAACCCGATAACATAGTGATTCAAACTCATACCCTATAACGTATGAACACTAAACCATGCTCTTATCTTCATACGATCTCCATTCTCCTCTCTTTCATACGATACGAAGAAGCTCCATATGAGATGATCTCTTCATGCGAAGATGGCGCTCCACAAAGGTGGTCTGGTGAGACGGAAGAGAGAAGTCACCAGAAACCCTAGCCACTAGATTGACACGAAAACCTAACGAAATCCATACAAAACCAATAAGCAACTCCTTATGCGAGGGTTTTCGTGTTGGTCGCGTCAGGAGTTGCTTATTGGTTTTGTATGGATTTCGTTAGGTTTTCGTGTCGATCTGGTGGCTAGGGTTTCCGGTGACTTTTCTCTCTTCCGCCTCTCCAAACCACCTTGCTAGAGCACCATCTTCGCCAGAAGAGATCGTCTCATATGTAGCTTCTTCGTAGCTTCTTCGTATCGTATGAAAGAGAGCAGAATGGAGATCGTATGGAGATCAGAGACTGGTTTAGGGTTCACATGTTATCGGGTATGGGTTTGAATCATTATGTTATCGGTTTAGGATTTTAATTAGTTTATTAGATTGAGGATTAATTAAGGGATAAATTGGTCAATTATTACGAATTTTCTGTTAAGTTTGACCAAATTGTAAATTTTGGATAAATTTGATATTAACATAATTTAGTAAGGACAAATATGATATTTTTAGTTTAAGAAGGATAAATATGTTATTTATGTGTTAATTCTTAAGATGTTAGATTATATCAATGTCATCAAATTTATTGAGAAAAGTTTTAAAATTTGAAGGATGCAAACCCCTACTCGTTTCTAGAAGACCAAATCATAACTACCAAAAAAAATCTGGGCCTGTATTTGCACAGGGTACAGGTACTGGTACCGATCCTGACTCGTGACAATACCAAAATCTATTAGTTTGTATTTGCAAATCCCTTTCATCCGAACTGTTTTCCTGTAGGAATGAGTTGGATCAAAATGTACCTTTCTTTTTTTGAGAGAAATAATCAAAAGCCTTCTAGATCTTCAATGGCCTGTTTTTTTCATTTACTTTCCATTTTGATATGATGTCAAATCAATTATAATCAGCTCCATTTAATATGCAAATTAAAATTGATTACCTTTGTAAAGAAGCAAGCTAAAATTGCTTCCTTCTTGCACTGATGATTTGGAATTTGGACCTAAATGAATGCAGTTTCTTTTAAACAAAAGATTGAGAGAACTAAAATTCTGTATACTGTAAATTATAGATTTATGTATAAGTTCAAAATTTTAGATTTTACTGGCATCAACTAATAACATTACATTCAATTAAAAAATAATTTTGAAGGAACAAGTGAAGAATGTTAGTGCATTGCCTCTTGGTTTTGAGTTTGTTTTGAGGATAATTTATTTGATGAGAGTTATTTTTTGACATTAAAAAACGAGGATTGCTAATGCATTTCAGACAGTATCTTTTAATCATATAGCAACCACGTGGTAAAAACAGGGACTTACAAAAGGCGGGGGCAAAAAATTAAACTAGTGGCCATATTTTTCGGGCCGCGCCTAATATTCCGGCAGCGTAAAATATATATCTTGCCTTCATAATTAAGTAGTTTGTTTTTATACATTTCAAATTCACATTTATATTTTTTTACAATGAAAAAATGTACAAATAACAACAGAGTTTATTCATAATATAACAAACAAATATAAATATTCAGGTAGTTGTTTTTATACATTTCACTTCGTATTTATATATTTTTACAATGAAAAAAATACAAAAAACAACATATATTTTTCATAATATAGAAAATGGTATAAATAATAGTAAAAAATATAAATAACAACATATTGATTTAATCTCAAGTATAGAAAAAATATAAATAACAGTACAAAAGTATAAATAATAGTAAAAATGTATAAATAACAACAATTTTTAATTATTGTATAGAAAAAAGATAAAATAATAGAGAAAAAGTATAAAAAATAATAATAACGATATAAATAATATTTGTATCCATATAATATATAGAAAAAAATGTATAAAATAATATAAAAATATAAATACGAAGGGACCGGACAACCAGATAGTGGGACGAGAAGAGTAGCGTGGGACGAGAAGGGACCGGACAGCCAAATAGTGGACAACATCGGAATACATTCAGAGTTCATTTTTTCGGACAGTAGGCAATGGGCAACGGACGATCATGAACATTGGTTTTCAGTTGAGTGCAAAAAAATTCTCTTAAAAAATTGGCAGAAAAGGTGAGGTAAGTATTCTCTCTTTAATATCCTTTGTCTTAACCTCTTCTAATGCAAAAACTATAATGCAACAAGCAAAAGATAACATAATAAAAGACTGATGTTAACTATGATACTCATATTCTGAATAAGGAATGTTATCTCGATTTGATTTAGTGGTAAGCCAATCATATCAAGCTAATGTGGCATATCTTTAACACTAATCTAGTCCATTTCTTAGTCCAAGTTCATATCACAATTCACAAATGAAACGAGCCAAAGGTACAAGAGGACAGGATTAGGGCATGAAATGACATTACTTTGCAACATCAACCACCTCACTCACTCTAGAGTCCCACAACCTCACTACAAATCAAATCTACAAATTAAAGTATCTACATGTATTAATCATGCAAATTTGAAAGTGAAACTTGTGATTTTTGAGGAAAAAGATTGAAATATATATATTTGATTGTGTTTTTTAGGTTAGACAAAATACTAATAATGACATCAAGTAGAGGAATTGAGTATTTTTTCCAAATTTTGTTTTTCAAATTTATATGCTTAGCAATAATTATGAGGTGCTTTTCAAATTATTAATGGGGACACACAATAATTTAAGAAATTATGTATAATTTGAAATTATGCATTCTATTATTACTGATTTTGTATGTTATTTTTAATTTATTGGTGTGCATAATTTGAAATTATGCATTATATTATTACTGATTTTTAGCCCAAACAAACAATCGAAGTTTTATGGAAACTCGATACCAAACTCGATACGAAATTCAAAAATTGTGAAATGTGACTTGCATCCCTCTATGTTTGGTGCTGGCTTGGTGGGCATCCATGAATGATATAATGGGAAGGGATATGTATTCAATTTAGTGATTAATCTCAAATGACACGATTAAGATCGTATTTTAAACGTCTTAGATATTCTTTTATCATTCCTAATTGACTCATAAATGGCTTAATTTATTGGCAATCAATTTATAAGGACTATAAACTATTGAAGATAATGACAAGTTGTCACAGGCATGATCTTTCTATTCTAGACTAGGCCTATAGTAGTTACCTAGAACAAAATTGTGTAATCTAAATTTCATGAAATATTTCTATTTTTTGAAAATGCAACATTATTTGTCATACATCCAAATATAATTAATATTTAAATATTTACAACAGCATCACAAATATATAATTTATATACAACAATATAAAGCATGTTACTATCAATGCATTTTTTAACAAAAATGTGTAATCTAAATTTCATAGAATATTTCTTTTCTTTTAAATGCAATAGTGACATGATTAATTGTGAAAAGAACATTCTTTGGCATATATACAAATATAATCAATATTTAATTATTTACAACAACATCACATATATATAATTTATATGCAATATAACGCATGTTATTATCAATCCATTTTTAAACAAAAATATATAATCTAAATTTCATAAAATATTTCTACTTCCATGCAATTCGACACAATTAATTGCGAAAATAACATTATTTGTCATATTTCCAGATATAATCAATATTTAAATATTTACAAAAACATCACAAATATATAATTTATATACAATATAACACATGTTATTACCAATCCCATCTTTTAAACAAAAAAATAATATATTATTGTTAAATATGTTAAGAAAATTGATTTTGCTTAATTTCAAAATAATAAAATAAAAATTACAATATATTAAATAAGATAATTATTAATATTATGTTTTATTGTCAATGGCCCCATAACTCAATTAGTTGAGTGTTTGACATAATAAAACAACATATTGTAGAGATTATGCTTTCGAGTCTCATCGGCATCATATAAAAAAATATATATAGGTACCAATTACGACAAGCGATCGCTTGTTGAGTGTCATTCAAAAAAAAAAATAGTATGTTCAATTTTCTAATAATATAAAATATTCTTTCGCATTCTTTATGTGTTTAAAAAAAAACTTAAACATCACAAAATACATGTTTTTTGACACGTCCCATTTTTCATGTTGTATGGACCATAAAAAATCTAGTTGTTCGTATCGGATATTATATATGATATTGTTACTCATTAGTCGAATACGTACATATCGAATATTTTACGTGGCGTATTGGAATATTTATTTCAAAACATCAGATACTTTTGAAATATACATGATTTTTTGTTCGATACTCCACGCGACAAATTTGAATGTTTGAATATATATATTATAACTAATAAAAATAATAAAAAAGTATATATGATTATTAATTAACAACATAGGCCATTATTCTAGAAAGATAAAAGAGTATTTCTGAATGCGATCTTTTATGGGCGAAAAAAATTCGTTAAAAATTCGTCTTCGGAAATATTTCAAAACTAATCCAAATCGAATTTTAAAAATCGTGTGGATTAATTAAGTTAAAAAAATGTATTATGTACAATTTAATTAAAATTAACAAAAATAGCTGAATTTTAAAATTTTCGGTGATTTACTTTTTTCGTTAAATTTGGAATTTAATACATGCACACAATTATATCAACAAAAAATATGCACAAAATACTATTATTCAAAATCACAATATGTTGACACTGAATATATAGTAACAAATAGAAATATTTTATCTCGATTAATTCAAATACAAATTCCTTAATTTTTTTGTAAGATCTTAATGAAATAATATGAATATTATGTTTTCTATGTATCTAACTTATATACGAATGTTATGTACAAATAATATTTTCTTTTGAGCGTTTGTTAAAAAAAGGAAAAAATATCACACAAAGAAACTATAATATTCTAATAACAAGAACGAGTAAATATACACAACATGTCTATACAACATGGTATTTTTTGTGAACCTGTATTTTTTCTTGATGTGATATTAGTGGAATTGGATAAAATTTTATACCCATCCCTACTAAATCAGATCCTACTGTCAATGATTATTTGACTGGCTTACTAAAATCATAAAACAAAAAATCGGTCAAAAGAATAAGAAAAATAATACCCCAAAAGCCCTTTTGGTCCAATACACCGAATCTAAGGAGTACTTTCATCTTTTTCCGGCTCCACCTCGCCGCGGCTTCGGGTCTCGACGCGAACACTTTACTATTATCATATATCCCCACACCAATACACCGCAACACACATTTGTGAATAAGTCCACTGATTTATCAATAAACCATGTCCATCCAAATATATTACTTTTACGAAATAGTAATTTGTCGCCATCTCCACGCCATCGTAATCGTGTCAAACTCTAATTACCGGGCCGACCTTTACCCCGCTCTACATGACCGCCACGTGTACGTCTTCTCCTCTCTCTTCCTACATCTTTCTAGAGATTGTGAATACCAATAACTTCTTGGTTGAACCAGGTCTATGTCAATGGAAAGACTACACAAACACTGAATGTGGGCTCTGTGAAATTAGTATTCAGATGACCACAAAAGTCGCTGTTGTGTTCTTCTATTTAAAAGGTGGAGACGCAGAGAGAGAAACTCAGGGCCCAACACAAACCCTTGGTGCTCTTACAGGTAATTATCAATCAGTACTTTGATTTATGTGATCAATATTAAGGATATTAGTGTGGGTTATGTTCTAGTTTATTTGTTGGTTATTGTTGTTTAGTTTTTAGCTTAGTTTTGTTGTGATTTTTTTGGGTTTTTGAGGAAGTTTTTATCTTTCTTTTTTGTTAGTGATGTGTTCAAATAAAAAGATTTCTTGGTGATTTAGTAGTGTTTGAGTGTTTTATTCACTTACTAGTATGTTGAATTTCGTTTATTTTGTGTTTTCCCCATTTATTTTTTGTTTTCTTTTTTTGTTGATGATCAGTTACTAGTTCTTTTAGTTTTGATTTTATTTTCTAACAGTATATCTTTCAGACGAGACTTTCGTTGATTTTGGCGTTTTATCCACAAAATCCGTTGATTTTAAGCTTTTGGGTCAAATTGTTTACTGATTTTGAGAAATATTGGGCCTCCATGAATATCATGCTTTCGGGACTTGGTCGAAGTCTCTGTTTTTTTTAAGGGAGTCCTAAATTTCGGAAAAAAATTCATGCTTTAATCTTCCCATGTCAATCTCGTGCTAATCTTTTTTGAAAAAAAAGCAAAGATATTTCTTTTTACTTTAATTGTAATTAATCACTCTTTGTGGTTTCCTTGATCGATTAAAGCAATCGAGCTATTAATCAATTGCTTCTTTCAATCGTTTCTTTTCTCTTCCTCTTTTGCTATAAATGCAATCTTACTTAAATCTTTTAGTAACTCCTAATTTTATTTTGCTATAAAATCAAATTTAAATTTCTCCCCTCAGGAACTAAAAATCAAACATGGTGAGTGGGAAACCGATAACAGGAGGACTAGACGTATGGTTCGAGACTCTAATGGTATCCTCCAGCGAGAGAGGAAGGTCTGACAAGACGGGTCCCGTCATGTCAGGCTGGAAAGACCTCCCTTCAGAGCTTTTAATGCGAATTGTTTCTCTAATCGACGATCCACGAATTGTAATCGTCGCCTCTGGCGTCTGTACCGGTTGGAGAGACTCTGTAGGCTTTGGCGTCACCAATCTATCCTTCTTTTGGTACAACCAAATTTCAAAAATACCCTCTAGTTTCCCATATTTCCTAAACTATAATATATTTTAGGTGTAATGTAAACATGAATAATCTGGTGGAGTCGTTGGCTCCAAAATTCACGAAACTGGAGACTCTGACGCTGCGTCAGAATCGTCCTCAGCTAGAGGACGAAGCGGTGGAGGCGGTTGCAAACAACTGCCATGACCTGAAGGTTCTAGATCTTTCTAGAAGCTTCAGGCTGAGCGACACGTCTCTCTATGCTTTAGCACATGGCTGCTCTTCGCTTACCAGGCTGAACATTAGCGGTTGCTCAAATTTTAGCGATTCGGCCCTTATATATCTAACTGGATATTGTAAGGGTTTGAAACACTTGAATTTGTGCGGCTGCGTTCGTGCCGTTTCAGACAATGCATTACAGGTATTCTACAATTTTACAATTGATACAAATAATTGTACGAAATTTTATTCTAATATTTGAAATGTTGCGTAGGCGATAGGGTATAATTGTAATTTGTTACAATCGCTCAATCTTGGTTGGTGCGATTCGATTACCGATAAAGGAGTCGTTTGCTTGGCTTTTGGTTGCCCTGATTTATACGCACTCGATCTTTGCGGTTGCGTCCTCATTACTGGTCCGCATTTAATTCAACAATTCATTTTCATGTCACAATTAATCATACTAATTATTATTATTTTTAGATGAGAGTGTGGTTGCATTGGCGAACTCGTGCCCGAATTTGCGATCATTAGGTTTGTATTACTGCCAAAACATAACCGATATTGCCATGTACTCGTTGGCCAATAGTAGAGTGAAAAGCACGCGCGGGCCCGCCGTCAGGAAGACTAATAGTCGCGAGGATAGAGTAGAAATGGGGTTGGCGAATTTGAATATCAGTCAGTGCACGGCTCTGACGCCGCCAGCTGTACAAGCGGTGTGCGACTCGTTCCCCGGATTGCACACGTGTCCTGATCGACACTCGTTGATTATAAGCGGGTGCTTGAGTCTTACTTCGGTGCATTGCGCTTGTGCTCCCTATCACGGGTATAATAGGGCCGCACGAAATGCGATATCTAATCAGGCTTTTTAGAGTGTGAAAGGGGGGAGTTGTGTATCGTTATGTATGTATTATGAGTAATGTTGTTGTGGGATATTTATGTTCATGGACTTTTATGTATTTGTGGTCTGTTTAGGTGTTTTATGATGTATTTTGTTGGTTGTTTTTGTGAATTTAGATTTATGAATTTATGATATTGACAAGTATTTTGGACATTGAATTTGAAACTTGAAATATTTGTATTTTTTTGTCCGAATGTAGGTAGGATTACAAGTTCTTGTCAGGTAAACTTGTGACGTGTTTTATTGAGGTTGATTTTTTATTTGATGTAATTTTGTGTAGATATCAGTGTTGTATTACTGATATTTGATGTTTTGGAATTTCATGCTACATATCATGATCATTGAAAAAAGAGAGTGGAATTGACACGAATAAGAACAAATGCCAAATACAAAACTAGACGGAATTTTTTTCAGAACTCTTTAACTTGAATGAATATTTTTTAAAAGTTTCTACCTTTTTGTTCCAAATTTTTTACCCCTTTATGAGGGTTCAGCTTATCATTCCATCCACACTAGAATTTTCTTTTACAGTGTATCCTTGGGCAATTTTATGGTATAACATTTGAAGGCAAAAATTCCAGTAAATCTGTACTAAATCCTTAATTATTTATCCTTCTTAAATTTCATAAATGAAATCACTATCAAATTCAAGTGTTTCCAGTATATCATAAACGAAATCATTATCAAATTAAATTATTATTAATGTTGCATCTTTACTATGGATGAAGTTCGAGGACTTGATTAACACAAAAGCTTAAAGTTTTCAGATGGTGATGCATAAATAGTTACAAAAAAAAAGTCCGAAAAAACCTCTGCATTCATAAGATATTCAAATTTAGCCACTTTCATTAGTTAAAACTTAATGCAATTTAAGCTCGAAAAAAAAAAATGCAATTTAGAAGTAATGCAGTGTTTTGTGGCAATAATATCTCGCCCAAATTGTTCATCTACTTTTTTGTGTTTCGTCTGATGTGCAAATGGCGTATTTCTTGTATAATTCCCCTTCCAATTTTTTTTGTTTCATTAACCTCTCTGATGATTAAATTATGTTATTTTTGTCGTATGGTAGTTCTAATATCGATTTTCATTGACTTATCAATTCTATATGTTTATATTTTTGTCGTATGATAGTTTTATGATATTTATATTGTTTGGTTGACATTATTTATTGTCATGATATTTAATTTAAAAATATTATTAATTTATTATTTAATTTATTATTTATTTATTAATTATATATAATATAAATATATTAAACTAATAATTATATAGCCGCATTCGTATCCATGATTTTTTGAAAATTGCCGTATCGGTATCGTATCGGATATGTTACCCGTATCCGTATCCGTGCAACATAGATGAGCACGGCTTGACACGTGACATGTATTTTAATTTTACTTTTAGTTTTGTTTCTATTGCAACATAAATTATACACACATATGAAAAAAAATATAATTGATCCTCAAACTTATCACAATATCATTGATGGTGGGACAAAGTGAATTGATTAATATTTTTAATTGACTCAAATTCGACGCGTTTGATTAACATACCAATAATTTATAATATGTTAATATTAATAAATGTTAATTCATGTGTCAATTCAATTAAACGGTCAATTAAATCGTAAATTGAGTCAATCAATAATACTAACCAATCTACTTAATCATCTCTTGCGGCGTCATCAAGGATGTTATATTTGTGTTGTTTGGACTCCATATATAATCCTCATATGAAACTATGACTCAATTGTTTATTTATTATGGTATAATTTACAATAGTGTTTTTTTTACAAAAAAAAATAATATTATTTATGTTAATGAATAATATTTTGAATATGTATTTCGGTTTTATATGTATTATTCACGGTTATTTTTTATTTGTTTTGACATTTTAATTTTGTTTGTATTATAACATATTATATTTTATTTATTTTGTATAGATTTATAATTATGGACCAATTTTATGGATCCTTATTAATTATAATGTGCATATTTATGATAGACAAATTTCATGAACATTTATTAATTATAATGCATTAATTGACATCAATATATTTGGAAAAATATCATGATTATATAATTGAGTTTAAACGTACCCGCGCAAGTTCTATTTAAACAAATTATACAAAACAATATAAAAAAATATATACGAAGTCCCGCGCAATTGTTGTGCGGGCTTTTGCTAGTTTCTTTAAAAATAACTTCGACAACCAAAGTATGGTTGGGCCTAATTAAGAGATCATGAGAAAGGATCGAGTGGAAATGATTGGATCTGATTTACAAATTTGAAGGGCATTTTGATCAATTAGAATTTAAGTTTGATGATTTCTTTACGTTGAAATATATAAATTCCGTTTAATTCGACGGCAAATTAACGATTTGGCTAAATTTAATAACAAATAAAGTTTAAAAGGATAACTATGATATTAATAAATTAAGAGGGACAAATATGTTATTTAAGTGTTTGGTAGAGATATACCGGAAATAGGGATGTCAATGGGTTGGGTAATACCCGTGCCCGACGGGTATCCGACCCGGACGGGTCGGGTAATACCCGATTAATCCTACCCGCGGGTCGGGTATTACCCGATTAAAAAATACCCGGCACGGGTACGGGTAGGGTATGGGTGAGGTCGTACCCGACCCGTGGGTATACCCGATTCGAACCCGGTCCTTAATAATCATAGTTATATTACTATTTTAATATATATTTTATTATTTTTGTTGTTTTTCAAATGGGTTTAATCTATTTTTTCTGCTGTTCTTTATTATACAATTTATTTTTATTTTTTCTATTTGTTTAGTAAATAAAACTAAAATAAATAAATTCCTAGATTCATGTTTATTTATTTATTTTACAGATATTTCACGTTTCTACCAATTTTAGTTTCATAAAATCTACTTAAAAATATTTGTTGTGTATATTATGATATTATTATGTTATGTGGTAATATTTTGATTTGAAAAAAAAAATATTTTCTTTAGTATATTTTAATGTTTTTGTATATATTTAGGTATGGGTAAAATTCCCCGTGGGTAATCCGAAAACCCGCGGGTAATAAACGGGGCGGGTAAAATTACCCGTTTAGTTGACGGGTCGGGTATGGGTATTACCCAATTAAGATGGGTAAGGGTATGGGTGAGCCTATACCCGACCCGAACCCGACCCATTGACATCCCTAACCGGAAATTTACCTTTATTCCAATTAATTAGATTTTTTGTGTGAATGATGATTTAGTTTCTACATAAACATAACAATAGAATTAACGAATAATTGAATTTGTTTTCTAAATCACTCGTTTTAATTTGAATATGATGTAAGCAAAATAGGTCTACCAAAAAATTATTATTATTATTATCCTATACATTTCGCCATTTTTTTTTTGTTATTATTATAGCTACGATACTGATCTAGATCAAGTAGGATTTGGAACAAATTATCTGGTATAGTTCCTTCTGAGGAAAGTTCGTGATCGATCTCGATGGAACCCTGACACAGCAAGAACCCTAGTTGCAACTTGTTCTCTATATTCATTGTAATCTCTCAAGAAACTTGATGACGTGGATAAGAGTTAATACATTAATAATTAACACATTAATTCATGATTTTACATCTTAATTGAATGTTCAATCATAAATTAAGAAAATCAAATCATAAATTAAGATGTTAAATCATGTATTTATGTGTTAATTTTGAAGATGTTAAATCATATATAATATACGTCATCAAGACCCTTGGAAAAGAGTAATATGGAGTGTCGTACATCACTACTCTAAGAAAAAATAAAGGAAAATTTTCAAAAAAATCCCCTAACTTTTTTGGATATTCTAAAAAACCCCCTATTTTTTTGGAAACTCCAAAAAAATTCCTCTATCATTTTTTTTTTAATTTTCAAATATCCCCTATAGGGATTAAAACTAACCATGGATGATGTTAAAAAAAATTGACCAAAATACCCTTCTAAAATATTTTTGTTAATTTTATTAATTTTATTAGTTGTAAGAAAATTCATAAATATTTTTAACATGTAGTGATTTCAAAAAAATAAAATTACTAAATGTCATGCTTATATAATTTTAATATTTCATTTATTATTCATGAAAAACTAATATCAGATAATAATAAAATAAACAACAATAAATAAACACCTTGAAAATATTTTGATAGAAAATATTTGTTTAAATAGTTTCATGATATTTTAATTTCCGTTCTCCTTTTATGTATTTTTTTAATAGTTTCATGATATTTTAATTTTTAAATATTTGCAAGATGTTCTTTTAATATCGTTGTTCATCTTATTATTATTTTATACTATTTTTTCAAGAAAAAAAATATAAAAGTCAAATATATAAAATATATGAAATATTAAAATTATAAAACAATAATATATACTAATTATTTTTTCGAAATTATTATAAGCTAAAACTTTTTTGGGACTGTTTTAAAATTAATAAAAAATAACAAAACTATTCTTTTAATTACTACATATATAAACAGAAGGGCATTTTGGTCAAATAAAATATAACATCATCCATCGTTAATTTTAATCTCTATGAGGGGGGTTTTGAAAATAAAATCTTGGTAGAGGAGATTTTTTGGAGTTTTCAAAAATATAAGGGATTTTGTAGAATATCCAAAAAAATTAGAGGATTTTTTTGAAAAATTCCCAAAAATAAAGGCCTACGTATGCATGCATCATTATATGTCGTTGCGCCAATTCCGAACTGCCTCCAAATTAGGTTAATTAATTCAACGATGGAACTTAATTATGGGTCTTTCTATTATATTGTCAAGTAGTTATCGTTGAATAAGACTGTGTGGACTTTTCCTTATGGATATTTATAATATAAGCATGTAGAGTACCTTAGCTAATTATATATACGGAGGAGGCATGGATCATGTTGTGTTTTTATCTAATCATATAATTATGTATCTATTAATTAAAAATGGAGTTGTTGGCTAATGCTAGACATATTATTGCTTTGGGATACTATTGAAGGGTAAAAATTAAATTTTGAGTTTTTGGAAGGGTATTTATCAAATATTCTTATCTTTTAGTTGTACAAATAGCCTTGCCTAACAATTTCCGAATTCCAAGCTTCGAGTTGCTCTTGCACACAGAATAAATTACATGGTTTTGTTTTTGTGTGATCATCATCCATGTATATATGGGTGTAAACGGAATGATGGTTATATTGTATATGCATCCATTTTACTTTTCCGTCTACGAATACGATAAATTCGGATACTGAAACGGATATTGTATTCTAGTTATATATTATTTACTGAGCAGATATGCAATGCATGTTAAATTTTATCCTAAATATAATTTTATAAATTATAAATGTCATTAGCATAAAAAAATATTACAATTTTGAATATGATAAGTATTTCTTTCTTCAAGACATTTAAGTGTCACTAATAAAAACAATAATAACAAAATATAATATTAATATATGAACTTGTCAGTATCTGAATTTAGTATATGTATTTGTATTCGTGCTCGTATCAGCAAGCAGAATCATTTATCATATTTGTATATGTATTCAAAAAAATTATATTATATACGTACGAATAATTTGATTCGAATATAAAGTTTACATATATGATTTCGATTCGGTCGAATAATATATGCATCGTTTACGTCCATACATGCAATCCATATGTGGAGCATCATCGACGAAACAAACAATTAGTCAATATTTAGTAATATATTTTGAATTACTCATTGTTGATATTTACAAATATTAATTAATTTTTAAGTTGGATAAGGCAATACATAAATAACAATATTGCATAATGAAAATGATGTTATAAAGTCAATAAAATTTGAAGTTACATTTGCTTATTCTCGTATGAACTCAAAAATTTCTAGCATCTCTTAAACCAAAGCAACAACATAATTTTTATATATACTCTAATTATTATAAAATAATATATTAAAATGATTTTTATATTCTAGAAAAAGAATGAAACTAAGATGCTAACAATTCAAAGTTTTTTTTGAAGGGAACAACTCAAAGTTAAAATTCAAACTTCCAGATGGTATGAATATGAACTGCTGTACACGTGGCATACATAATTTCGAACATAAAATCAATAAATATTGAATAATTGGTATTTATACCCTCTATTAAATTCAATCCGGATCCGGATTAGACGAAGCAAAACTCATCCAATGATTTCAATGGCTCATAATTTGATAATATTTGATAATCGTTACGGACAAACATATTTTTCCACGAGAAAATGGGCAGAGAAGATCAAACAGTAGGTGGGGTGCTCCGATGGATAAGCCGCCAAATCAGAAGCGTCTCGTATTGTATTTGACATTTCTCTCTCTTCTCTCATTTTTACACTCGTTTCTCATTTCTACACTTTTCTCTCCATCGCTCTCTCTTTATCTCTATCTTTGGTGCTTCGGTCAAACGTTATTGTGAGTCTTCTTCCACCTTCCATTCCATTGTCTTCTTTCTTTCTTTATTTTCTCCTTTTCGTTTGTTGGTTCAATTTATCTTCTTCGCCTTGATCTTCTTATTTCTGGTTAAATTCTTCATTTGGTTTTGGGTTTTGAGCTCGGTAAGTGATATAAGACTAATGGACTTTCTTTTAATTTTCGAAAGCAAGCAGTATTTGCTTATTTGGTTTTAATTAGTTGCGAGCTAATTATCAAGTTGGATTCTTTTGTTTTTCTTGATTAATTGAGTAATTAGAGCGATAAGAGCTCTTATAAGGTGATTTACGAGTCATTGAGCTGATTTTACTAAGAAAGTAATTAGTTAGGGTTTTAACTAATTACTAAGATTGATAATTTATTTGGCGGTCTATTTTGTTTTCAATTGAAGTATTTCATAAATTTTCAGTGGATTTAATGATCTTTTTGTTATTTTTCAGGATAATCTCTGAAAAAGAATGTCGAAAATGTCAATAATTCGATCTGCTCAAAAGAGCACTCCTAATGGGTCGGGTTTATACCATTATACTCTCGACCCATACAGCCCCACTCTCTACCCACAACCATTCCTCTCCAGTTCAAGCCCAACCACACCATCCATTTCCCCTTCTCTCTACGATCTCCAAGTATCTTCCAATCGCTACCAATTAATGGCGAATTCGAACAATTCCCCGATAATTCTCGAAAATTCGCCCAATTCCTTCAACAATTCACTAACCAGCTCCAACCTCTCAAACCCTAGCCCCCAATCCATTTCGGAAGTTCAAATGGATTTCGACGACGACGAAATTCGTCTAAAACTTCAAGAATTAGAGCACGCTTTGCTCGACGACGACACCGATTTAAACCTGATCGACTCGTATCAAGAATTAGGGTTTTCATCCAATTGGGACGAAACGATTAAAGAAATTCTAACCCCAATTTCGCCAAAAGAATATTCCTCCGAATCAACCACAAGTTGCGATAACAATAACAATGAAGCACGGACTTCGAAACAATTATTATTCAATTGCGCGGGATTAATTGCAGAAGGAAATAACGAAGAAGCCCAAAACATAATAAATGAATTAAGAAAACAAGTCTCGATCCAAGGGGACCCGCTAACCCGTTTAGCAGCTTATCTAACCGAGGGCCTCGCCGCAAAAATTGAATATTCGGGAAACGGGATATACAAATCGTTAAAATGCAAAGAACCCCCTAGTAGTTACGTATTATCCGCGATGCAAATTCTCTTCGAAATTTGCCCGTGTTTTCGATTCGGATTCATGTCCGCGAATTACGCGATTATCGAAGCTTGCAAGGGTGAAACAAAAATTCACATTATCGATTTTGATATTAACCAAGGGACCCAATACATAAACTTAATTCAGTCATTATCTTCGCAAGAGAATAAATTGCGCAAAATTAGAATTACCGGCGTGGACGATCCCGAATCGGTGCAAAGACAAATTGGCGGGTTGAGAATAATTGGGCAAAGATTGCAGAAATTGGCTGAGGATTGTGGAATTGAGCTCGAATTCCACGCAATTGCGGGTCAAGTTGGGGAAATTGGACCCGAAAATTTAGGGGTGAGAAAAGACGAGGGCTTGATTGTAAATTTTGCGTTTCAATTGCATCACGTTCCTGATGAGAGCGTTTCGGTGGTTAATGAGAGGGATAATTTGTTGCGAATGGTGAAGGGATTAAATCCTAAATTAGTCACCGTTGTTGAACAAGACGTTAATACTAATACCGCCCCTTTTTACCCTCGGTATGTTTAATTTAATTTTATTTTAATTAATTAATTAATTTTGTTCTTATTTTAATATTTTTGTTGTAGATTTGTGGAGGTGTATAATTATTATTCGGCGATATTCGAGTCTCTCGATGCGACTTTGCCGAGAGAAAGTGCGGATAGAATGAATGTAGAGCGGCAATGTCTTGCGAGAGAGATTGTTAATACTATCGCTTGTGAAGGTCCTGAAAGGATAGAAAGGTAATTTCACATTACTCCTTTATTGTTTAAAATTTTAAAAATAGATATTAAATTATTTTTTTTATGATGAAGGTATGAGGTGGCGGGGAAATGGAAGGCGAGAATGAGAATGGCAGGATTCGAATCGTGTGCATTTAATGCGAATGTGAGTACGAATATAAAGACATTGTTGAAGTCGTATTGTAATCGGTATCGATTCGAGGAGGAAAATGGATCCCTCCATTTCGGTTGGGAGAACAGAATTTTGGTTGTTGCCTCGGCTTGGAGATAAATTATTATAAAATTTACTAATTTTTAATTTTTGACCTTTTGTAATATATAATGATGAATTATTTTGGGTGTGTTTTGTTATGACTAATTTAAACCACGTGTTCTTGTTTTAGTTTGGTTATTTGTATGTATCATTAACAATATTATTATTATATTAAGAGTTTGTATTACGAATCAAGAATCTTTATAAATATACTCAATGTAAAAAATTGAAATATATCATTCAATGTAAAAACTTAGATTATATCAAGGTAAACTATAGGAAGAATATAAACCACTAAACTTGGGCAATTTATTATGATTACCCATTTTGACCCGTTTCGACGCCTCCATTAATTCGACCAATGATGGCAATGGTCTGGGGACCGGAATATTTCTCGATCTATACAACTTCCTCAAACTTTCGTTCAAGTTCTTCGAAGATCCAATACAAAAATCTTCCTTTCTCTCAAAACCACCTCCATTATTTTCTCTCTCGAAATTCTTTGCGCCGTCATTTTCTCTCATATCATCATTCTTTGGACCACTTTCTCTCTCCTCCATACCTTTTCGACCTTCACTTTCTCTCTCCTCGTCAGTTTTCGTGGACACACTTTCTCTCTCTTCATTTTCGCTATCTTCGACACATAATTCCTCGGTATTCTTCTGCACGACTTCTAATTCTCTCTCGTTACAATTCTCTTCGTATTCTTCGGAAGAAATATACTCTGATTTCTCCTCGTCCAAAACTTCGCATCGATCATCTAATAATCCAAATCTTGCTCGTCCAAACAGAGTAATTGGAGACGTAATTTCCAATTCAATCTCAATCGGTTCCAAACTCAAACTCTCCTCCTCCTCCAAATCTTCACTCGTTTCAACTATCTCACTCTCACTCTCACCTTCACTCGAATTCGTCTTACCCACATCAAGCCTCAAAACCTTCCATAACGGGTCGTTGTGACCCAAACGGGTCGTGTAACAATATCTCCTCACATAACTCAAATCCATCGCGAAATTGGGAGGCGTCGTAGAAACGACCCATTTCGGTTGGAGGAATTGCATCGCGGACTCCAATTCGTCGCGGGAGGAATGAATAGAGAAGCATACATGATGGAGCCCTATTTCGTCTTGTAGTGATTCGGTTAGAGGAGGATTCCCGTGGGGCCCGCTTTTCGATTTGGATTTCATCGCGTACCATTGAGTCGATGGGCGAATGAATAATGGTGGGTTTATTTTATAATTTGAAATCGTAGAGTAAGCCTTGTGGCGTAATCCTGGGAATCCTACTATCTTGAAAATAAAATTTATGTTAAGAGTTTTGGAAGGGCAAATTTGATATTTTTCAACTTTGGAAAGGTAAACATGAAAATATAAGAATGCGTACTTGGAAACGAGACGAAGGATCGTTAGAGACAATCTCAGGGGCGGTACGAGAAAGAACCCTGAAGCAATTCGGGTATTTCAACGAGTCGACAAATATTTTGGATCCAAAAGTTTCTGAAACTTGAATTAGAATTTCTTCGTGGCCGAGAAGATCACATGCGAGATATATAAACGGTGCGTTCGGATGCTTCCATATGCAATTGATCACCTACATTTTACTATTAGAGGGTTTGACTTGTAATTTCCACTAATGAAAGGGGCTTTTTGCAAATTTGGCTTTTAATTTTTACCTGTTGAATTGCGGATTGTTTGCTGGGGAGAGGGAGAAAGCATCTGCTAAATGTACAATCAAGAAAAATAAAATCGAGTTTGTGGATTGTTTCTTTTCCTCTTTTCGATAGATATTTCAAAGGCAAATTTTGAATGCAATCTGGACTCAATCGACAATCTCCTGTGTGTAAAATGTTTCCGAAATTGCCCTCGAATAAAAACATCACTGCCCCTGAAATAATATAAAAGAATTGTAATCAAGTAAACTAAATAGTAATCAAGGTAGAAGTTTAAAAATTGAAATTTCGAAAGGTAATTTGCCTGGACAGTGATTAGCGTCGAAAGCCGAGACAGAAAAATCCCCATCTGGATCGTTTATAATTACTGTTTCCCCAACACTAATCTCCACAAACATAAACTCGTCAATCTGAATCATAAAAGAATTGCTCAAAACCCAAAATTTCACGAAAAAGAAGCATTATAATTGTACAAACCTGAGGAAAATAATTAAGAACGAGTGCGATGGTCATACGAGTCGCATAGATTGGATACGAAGCGTGAGAGACGATACAGGCGAGATGATCCCGGTGAGCGTGAGTCAAGAAGCGATGTCTCTTCCGATCGCTCACGGCACTCCATGTGTCCACCGCGAAAGGCAGCCCTTTCGGCATTTCCACCGGCATCTTGATTCTCCTCCCCTCTCCCCTCGTTCCCGCCGTATTGTCTGTAGCACTCCGAGGTTTTGTATATATATACGTGTATGTCTTCTTCAAGAAGGAGAAGAAACAATTCGATTCGGGTTATGATACTCGTTGCCTTATTCGATTCAGGATCCATATCCAACTAGTTATATTGATGGGCAAAGACTCTAATCTAACTAGGTGTTTGGTTGGAGATTTGGATTTGGAATGCATTGGAATACTTTTTTATGGATTCAATTCTCACGTTTGGTTTACACGCTCGGTAATAAAGTAATGGCATACTCCATTACCTTGGAAATAGTTGATGGGAATAGGATTACCACCAAAATTGATGGGTTTTCTCCATTACTATGAGGAGGGAATACATTTTATTTCAATTTCTAAAAATAAATATCTCAAGGTTTCTATAAATAAACTTATTTTTACATTTTTAGAGTATGTTATGAAATAAATAAACGTACCAACCAAACAAGATATTAGAGTATGTCATGGAATAATATGTCTTGGCATGAAATTCCTTGGCATAGTTCATGCCAAGGCATTCTCCAAAACACGAACCAAACGGCCCCTAATTGTCAATAAGTAGACATTTCAATGATTTCATTCTACAAAATACGTCAAGTATCCTCTTAAAAACAATAATAACAAAAAAATTAGTGATACTTATATGAATTAATATTAAAATCTGAATATGTCAATATCCAATTGTGACATTTGTATCCGAATTTGTCTGGATCTGTATTCGCAAGCAAAATCATGTACGATGTACATATTCGTATCCGAAAAAAATTATCGATATTCGATATTCGCTCGGATATGAATATTATGCCGATATGAGTACGTATCGATCAGATAATATATGCACCATTTAGACCTCTGGTATTCAAAAGGTTTTGCACATTTACCCTTCTAAAAATCTAAAATATCATATTTGCCCTTCAAAAGTTGAAAATATAATATTTACCCTTACAAAAGTCTTGCAACATTGAAATTTTGTGAAGGGCAAATATGATATTTGGGTTTCAAGAAGGGTACTGTAAATCCCCTTATATTGATTTAACATTATAACCAAAAGAGCATTACCATAATATACAATAACAACACTCTAATCCAAGTTTACTTATACACTCATTATAAAAATCCTTTTTTTAAGGTAAAGGAATAAAAAGCCAAAAACATCACAACATCACATTCTTTTATCGAATTATAACAACATTACATCATTGGGTCTGCAGGAAAGCCCATCTTTTTTTCACTTTAGCCCTCCAATTTTACCTCTAATTCAAAAATAAACCTCCTTTGTCATAGAACTGCCTCGCTACCCTCGAGCAATCGAAGATTTATGCTTTAAAAACCATGCCATTTTTTCCTTGACTAACCATAAGGGGACATTTTCCAATCAAACTGGAGATTGTTGTTATTATTACTACTATTATATCTGTTAACGGGTCCAAGCCCGTTTAGCAACCTGTTACTTATATCCTGTTGTTGATTCATACCCGTTAAATCTTGTGTCGTTATTATATGATTATTGTTCATCCCATTAATTCCATGCATTCCGTGCATTCCATGCATCCCATTCATACCAGTCATTCCATTAACACCGCCCCTACCATTCATCGAAATAACATTATTCGCCATTGGAACCCTCATATTTCCGTAACCCATTTGACCCATTAGGCCAGTAGCCACACCATTACCGGGTCCATTCCCAATTACAGAACTATTATTAAACCCATTATTATGAACCCCTTTTACATCACCGTTTAGCCCGTTAAGATGAGACCCGTTAATATGAGATCCGTTAAGCTGGGACCCGTTAAGCTGAGAAGACATCATCATCTCCTGCAAGATTTGTTGAACCGAGCTCTGGGTCTCTGACGGGTCCGTCTCATGGTGGACCGGGTTCGCCATGGACCCGTTATTATTATTATTATTATTATTATTATTATTATTATGAGAATTGGATGAGGAATTGGGCTGAGTTGGTTGGACCACATTGGACGAACTGGAAGAAGGGATCTGAACAGGATTAGGATTCGGTACCGAATTATTAGGGTTAGGGTTTCCATACGGGTTTTGCGTAATTAAACCCGATACCGAAGCGTTGGTGTTGTTGGTATTGGTTGTGGTTATCGTACTGGTACCCGTACCGGTACCGTTGGTACTCATTGTTTGCGGATCGTCTCCTTGTTGTTGTTGTTGTTGTTGTTGTTGTTGTTGTTGTTGTTGCTGAGCTGGCAGGCTAGATGGGCCTGCGCTTCTTTTTGGGTAGTTAATTAAACTATCTGAATATATATATAAAAGGAAATAAATTAGAAATTAAATAATAAAAAAAATTGAAAGGTATAAGGGATATTTTAAAATACCCATGGGTCCTGTGTTGGTTTCTCGACTATAATCGATTAAATCCTTCATGCTGTTTACCACCTCTGAAATCTGCAATATTACATTTTTGAATTGAATAAAATAGAATATTATGGGCGAAAAATATATAATGAACGGGAGAATTTTTTAACGGACCTGGAGGCAGCGAACATATCGCTTGGTATAGCCTAAATCATTGACAAGTGGCACCTCCAGAGCTTTCGCCAGCTGTCTCGCCGACCCCACAAATCTGATCGAATATAATTACAGAAATAAATAAATAAAAGGTACTTAATTAAAATTATAAACTTTTCGAGGACCAAACTGCAAAACTTACGAGTTGCACGTATTTTGCAAATCCTGTTGAGATAAACTCGAAGACGCATTTTGACTCGCACTTTGGTATTTTTGCAAAACGGACCCTAGTTGACTCACCTACAAAAATTACCAATACATCCATAAGCCCTTTCAAAATACAAAAAAAATAATAAATTCAATAATTAATACCTGTGGTACAATTATTCTTCGCGGAACAAGCTCCTCATGACGCCTCGCACAAAATTCCCACGAATAAATCTACCAACAAGAAAACTTAATAAATATTCATAACAATAATAAAATAGATTTTTTAAAGTACCTTTAAATCGGGGGAAAAGACGATTTTGAGGTGGCCTTCTCGAACCACTCGTAATTGATCAAACACGCTCTCTTGTACCGCCTTCATGTAATCAAGTACGATTTGGCCTGACGCATTTGGGTACTCTCGAGGCATGTCCACATATAATAACTCCTCTAACGTACCACTTGCAAATTTTATTTGGTACAATCTCGGCAATACCTCCGCGGTAGTTTCTACACAAATTATTAAAAATCAGGGGGTATTTTTGAATATTTCCCTTTTATTATTTTAATTTTTTTTTGGCTTACCGAATCCACGGCCAGGTTTACGATTACAAATCTCGCAATGCCACACATCCTGTACATAGAAAAGAAAATAAGTAAAAAAGGCAAGGGTATTTTCGTAAATAACACACGAATGAAATATATAGAAAAAGGAGGGACTAAAACGTAAAAAGGACAGACCTGAGGGAAAACGCCAGTAGTTTGTTTCCCGCTTCCATACATAGAAACGCACCATCTTTTTCTCGCATTTGGCGCGAAAAATTCCGTTACGAATTTCCTCCAATATTCTATATTATTATCCTAATATCCCATTTTCCATCATCATTAAATTATCATCATTACTATTTTCTATATATTACAATTAATTACCTCGGGTCTGTGTTGTTGATAGTGCATATAAGCAGTGAGTCTCCTTGCACAAGTACCCGGTTCGTAAACAACCCCTTTACTTCTCGCCAAATTACTGTTTTGCCCCTGCCCTGCCTGCCCAGTTCTCTGCACGACCTGCCTATTCAAATTACCATTTTGCCCTTGGTTCTGTTGCTGCTGATGCTGTTGTTGTTGTTGTTGTTGTTGTTGTTGTTGATGTTGATGTTGTTGTAACTGCATCAACCGCTGTTGTTGTTGTTGCATGAGGACCGTCGCGTTTAGATTCTGCCTCGAGATTTGTGCGATATCAGATTGTTGTCTCTCTAATTTGACGGGTCTGATTTGCTGAGGGATTTGATTGTGCGGCCCTGTGTGCGGCTCCATTTTCACGACTGTTCTTAGCTGCTGTTGTTGGTGGTGGTGGAGGAGAGGGTTTTGAGAGAAGGTTTGTTGGGTTTGGATCCCTTGCATTGGATCGAGAACGGGTTGGGTTTGGTATAACGAGTCGGGTTCCAACCCGTTATTGAGGAGGGAGGATACGTTGGGTATGTTGGATAACATGGTTTGGTTTGGGAATTGGGTGCGAGGAGAGATTAGAGAATTGAATTGTTGATTCGTTGGGGGGATTCCTGAATGGGAATTGGATCGTAAGAGCGATTGGGGGATATGTTGGGACCCGCCTGAAGGAGTCGAAGGGCCTGAAAGAACCATCTTTGATTCAAAAATAAGGTGAATTGAGGGTTTGAGTGGGGGGATTTCAGAATGGGGAGGAGGAGTAAGTGTGGATTTTGTGCTTCAATTTGTAAATTGAAGAAGGATGAGGAGAAATCGAGCATGAATTTAATGCTCGAGTTTGCAACATAGTAGAAGATCTATGGGCTCTGTTCAGAGACCCCAAATTCAGTTCAGGGAATGGAGTTTTATTGCTTGATCCTATGAGTGAAGCACGAAATTTCAAAATTTCTTCAAAGACCAATAAGAGTGTAGATGGAAAAATTCACGAAAATTAGAGGAATGCTTAGTAGAAAATGCAATCTTTTTTCACTGCTGCAAGTAAAGAAGAGTCTTTAAGCCTTCCCACACTGAAACCTGAAGTAAGAACACGAAATTACACTGTTAATAATTCATAATTTACAAACAGTTCAAACATATAGAGACCATTGAGCTACAAATACCAGAAATTAACAAATGCAACTAGAAAATCTATGATACAATACAAACCCAGGAAGCAAATCAAAAATTACATGAAAAAATAAAAATAGTTATCAAAACTTCAGACAGAAATCAAAAGAACACATGACCTAAGAAGAAATTAATCCGAAAATGCAACCCAAAAAACTTCAAATTCAGAACCAAATACGAAAACAAGCTCTACCCAAATCAAAAAATTCCAAAAGAAACGAAGCCAAGCATAATTCAACCGGGATCAGAAGTACAGACTTACTCGGTTCAAATCCAGCAAAAGAAGCTTCTTTTTTAACCCAAATCACTCCTCTTTTTTACGGTGGTCTTATCCAAATACAACAAGTTAAATGATTCCACAAAATTGTGAATAAAGTGGTTCCCAATTTTGTGCTTAAACAAAGTTAATTTAATAAATGCTCTGTTATTTTTATGTCCTTTTGGGAGAGAATAGAAGGAGAGGGAGGGGAATGTTGAGTTGTGGAGTCCTTGCGGACGTCAAAGCAATCTTAGATTTTGATTAATTGTTGATATTTCAACCCCTTTTATTTTCTTTTATGCGTTAAACTGGCCCCCTCTGATTTCTACTTGTTAACCTTCTCCGGTAGGGCCTACGGGCAATCTCATCAAAAAAAAAAAAAAAAAAACCTTCTCCGGTAGGTTTTTGTGTACAGTGTGTACTTTGTTGGCTTAAGTGTTGTTTTGCACTTTCAACCCTGATTTTTATAATTTTCTGAAAAGATGAGTTCATATTTGAAGATTTGATATCAGGCGGGAAGCCAGAAGCGGGAAGAATGGTTACGTTATTTTTTTCATATTTGAAAATTTTAATTGTTCGATATTAAGAAAATAGTAACGTTTAGTTGTTTGATATTAAGGAAACAATAACGTTTATGAATACGATCTTGCAGACGCTGAATAGTGAGTTAGTAACTATTATAATGAAGATAAAAAAAATAATCGTTACAAAAAAAATTATTTTAGTCAAGACAAGTAAACTACCGTAATAATATTATTCCTTCTATTATAACGGCGATAATAAGTAGACAAACTTATAATCTGCTTGAATATTAGAAGGTATATTTTTCGGTCTCAATATGTACGCAGTAATTTTTTCCTTTTTATTCTAAAAAAAACGCAATGTACGTACTCTGTAACGAGAAAGGAAACTGGAATAAATGATGGAACACGCAATGTATGTATTAGATAAAAAAACAAGATTCGAATAAATAATGAAAAACTCAATGTAAGTACTCGATAACAAGAAATGATATTAGAATAAATGATCGTCAAATCATTGTATGTATTTGGTAACAAAAAAAATGAGATTAAAATAAATAATTATTTATTCCGTTCGAACATAGACATAAGTAGATAGTAGTGAATTAATCTCTTTTATAGTAGCGATCAAATTTCTATATTATATGAAATAATACACGTTTTAAGACAAAAATACTCATCCGCCTTCCACTTGATATCAATGTGTATCTTTCGCCTAATGCCAACGAGACGAATGAAAAAAAAAAATTGTCTATCTATTCCTTTCTCTGTTATGCACGAATCAAAAATTACACTTCTTCCTTATTTTTCTATCCGACAAAATTTCTGCAACTCGTGAATAATCTCTTTCGTCAAAATTGTTATTTTAAATATAATTATTTTTTTATCTTTATAGTAAAATTAGTATGTATATCAGTCGTCATTTTGATATTTGTTGCGAACAGTTCCTGACAACTCATGAATTATCTATTGTATGATATCACTAATATATTGATGGAAAAAACACGCATTTGTGTTTCTCTAATAAATAAAGGACCAAAGTCCAAAATCTAGTAACCCATAATACAAAACCGGCTAATACAAGTCATAAAAATGAACATGATGGAACGTAGATACTCAATACAGGAGTGAATATATCAATCTCCTTCCCTCCACCTCCCCCTCTCTCTCTCTCTCTCTTCTCTCTCTCTCTCTCTCTCTCTCTCCGAGTCAAATATTTTCTTCTTCTAATTATTTATTACAACCCTTCCATCATCATCATAATCATCCCTTCTCCATCCATATCTTCTATACCAAAATAAACATATAACATTTCCAATATACTATTTTCCAGTAACCACACGTAAGCACACACAGTTTCCGCCACATAAAATCCTGACGATACTAATTCATCTCACAGCCCACGCGAATGGGTCCGTAGGAATACTTCCATTAAGACTAAACTACCCTCGGTGCTTTCGTTATTATTACTGCTTTGCCATTAATACACGCGGATTCCGAGGCTGTTATGAGGGGTAAAATCGGTAGATTACTTTTATTTTAATGGTGAGTATGATGTTCCGCTGGTGAGTATGATTCCGCTCACCTTCCTACGCTGCTAGGCTGCTAGCAGCCTAGCAGAAAGAATGAGTGTTTTTTCAGTCCTCTCCATTTTAGCTTAAACGGAGAAGTCCGTTTATTAGATTCTATTTTTGTGTGTTAAGGAATGTTGTAAAGATATTTAAGGAATTATTCGCTGAATATTGATGGAAATTTAGTTTTGCAGTGCTGGAATCTATTATTGGATTTGGACTATTTAATAATTAATATTGAGTTGAGAAATTGATGTCTCCATTTAGTAAAAAAATTGAGTGAGGAGATTTCTGGGAGGTGGTCCAGCTAGAAACTGAGGATTATTTATGGAACTCCAAGTTGTACTCGCACTAGTGTGAACAAAAATAATTTATTTATTATCTTATTTAATTATATATTTTGTTATGCTTTTTTCTTTATAATAAATTATTTCAATTTTATATTATACCAATAAAATCAGCTTTGTGGGCATGAATTTATTCTCATTTGATTAATAGCAAATAATATTTTGAAATTTGAATATATATTGAAATAGCAAATAATATGATTAGCCATATTTATATTTAGATGTAAATTTGTATATAATATTTTGAAAATTTGACATTTCTTGTGTTGATGTAATATATAACATATTTAATCCCTCGTGCATATAAGTTCCTATATAATTTTCCTTTTTAAATAAATTCGCATTTGATTAATAGATGATTTAACAACTAATCAAATTGCATTGTAATATTCATTTTGGCTCGGTCTTCATATAGACCACATGCCATTCGACGATCAATACTTCATAATTATATTTATAATGATATGAAGAATTAAATTAAACCTATTTAAAATTAAATTATCACGTATTCGTTTTATTTTATTACCTAAGTTTAAATAACATATTTTTATAAAAAAAATATCAAAATTAGTATGTATTTACATTACATATTTAAAATGGAGGGAGGCTAACCTACTTAATTAAGTACCAAAGATTTGGTACTTAATATTTTTTAACCATTGGATTTGCATTGAGATTTGTGTTTTTTCATCATGATCATGAAATTTTGTGCACATCATTAAATACACAAATCTCAATGCAAATATAATGGTTAAAAAACATTAAGTACCAAATCTTCGGTACTTAATTAAGTAGGTTAGCCTCCCTCTTTAAAATCCAATTACTAATTTATTAAGATCGCAAATTTAATTTTCATATACAATTGAAAGAGAGAGAAAATAATTACACCATTTTATTCTAATTTTTCTTATTCTTGACCAAATTTATTACACTCTATTAGCATTTCAAGTTTCGATAGTCCATTTCATTCCACATTCTGTTTGCATGTTTGGGAGAATTTAGCATTTCTTTCAAAAACTGGAACTGAAAACCATGGACGTATTATATTATATTAGTTCTCTACGAAAGGGGTAATTTTGTCATTTCAGCTGTAGATTTTTGGCATGGAATGGACATCAGTTAATACCGGTTCGACAGAACCACATAAAGTTAAGTTCACTTTGTCTCCAGTCTTCCATACTAACGGAGATTACTAGTATTTATCAAAGAACTTGATATGTTCACTATGCCCCTCAAGCTTTTCAATAATTATATTTACCAGGAAAAATCACATTATATTATATGTGGCACGGATAAGTATTTTGTTAATACAATATATTATAAAAAATTAAATATAAAAAATATATATTGTACATAATTTTTTCATATATCATATTATATAATTATTATTTTTATATTTATATTAAAATTCAATGTTTTAAATAATGCCGCAATAGCACCGATGGTCCGATATAGCGTAAATAACAATAAATATTTTTAAAACGGAATATCGTAATTTATTATATAGATGCTCTATATCGCCTCTATATATCTCAATAGCAGTGATCATGTGTAAATTGCAGTCCGAATGCTATGAACCGTTATATCGCAACTAAAAACATTGCTAAAATTTAAATAAAATAAACTTAAGTAAAATTGTACTAATGTGAATCTCAAAATAAAAATAAAACGATTTATATGTGATTGCTTGCTTTAACATGATGAATACGATAGTTAATTTTGAAATACAAAAAAGTTTATGTTCATCGAAACAAAATCCAAAGACAACACAGAATGATCTCATTTTGTAATAAAACAAGTGGGTCCCGCAAATTGTAAAATTATATTTCGGGATTAATTCGATGGTTTGTATTTGTGAGTATAGAATTTTCCTTTAGAATTATCTGTTGTCGAAGAAAATAATAACAAATATGGAAAACGTGGAAAACATGGTTTGCAAATAATGACACTTACATTGTTTATTGTTAAGTAAAAAAATCAATCTAAAATCAATAGTTCAAACAATGATTAGGATTTGTATATGTCTCGTAATCAAATGACTAGAATATTCGAAATATTCGTGGCGTCGTAACTTTTTGAGAATGTCTAAGTAACATTCTAGCAAAAATCGAATTCACTCATATAATTTTGAAAATTTTCGGGGGCTAAGTGGAAAGTGTATTAGCACTGGAGGGAGTCTTCTCCAGTGATGACGCTATAATGGTCGGCCCATTATGCTCCCATGTGCTTTTCATTGTATGATATTCATGCATCGATCACATACACTACCAATATGTACATATTCCGAGAAACGGGTTAAAGAACTTCCAAATGACTCATTACAGAGTTGGCCATACATGTTTAGTAACGGTCTGTTTTAAGCATGGAAATTAAATAACAAACTAAGGGCATCTCCATTTCAAAAAAAAAATGGATATTTCCGTTTATAAATTTATAGAAAATAAATACAAGACATAGTTTCTGTACGTGACATTAATTTATACGTAAACATTATAATTTACAAGAATATTATCATCAATGATTAATTTTAAAAAAATTAATGATTAAATAAGTACTGTATTCTGTTAAATATTTGGAACTGGAGAGGATATTAGTTGTTTTAATAATTCTGCAAGACCAAAGAGAGAAACATTACACGTACCAAACAAACCTTTTCCCATAACAAATTTCCAAATCATTACAAATAAGTGTTTTTATAGTGCTTATTGCTTGTATCTGAGAATTGATTGTTTTCGATTCTAGATTTCAAATAGATCACAATTTTTTCTTAATTTCCTCTTGATTTCTTTGAGTATTTTCTCAAAAATTATATGTTGTGAGAAACTGTGGGTTCAAGTTCAAATGACATCAGTTAATGTAGGACCATTGAGCCTTCTTCATTTATTATGAAAAAAAAAAAAATCTCAAAACTCGACAACACGGATGGACGTAGAGACATGCATAACAATATTTTCATGATATTTGTTAGGGTGTATCGAAAGTTTTCCAGTTAGGCGAAAGAATTCTTGAGAACCTCTCCGGTAATCATATTTGGCACAAGTATAAAATGAACTAAATAATCGGAAGTGGATAGTATAGTACATATTGTTCCAAACTAATACTATTTTTTTTATTTTTAAAATTGATTTCTACAATTTCAAAATTGATTTTTAATTATTATGAGTTTTATTTGACTTGTGTCTTAAATTTGTTTGAGAAGCGTCTGCTTTTGGATTGATTATTGATTTACTAAGTTTTTAATCGATTCAAAAAGTTCAATTGAATTTTTCATTCAGTGATATGCAAAAAAATAAAATGTTCTTTGATTAAAGAAATGATAAATGCACTGCTAGTAGTAGTCTAATTATAAATATTTATGGTTGATATTATGTTTATTATTATCTTAATTTAAACTTTACATACATCTCAAATCTTGAACTCTGAACAAACAAATAAACTTTTGAATTTTTTTTTGTGATCATTGTTGTTCTTGTTTATAAAATCATTTAGTTTGATTTTTTATTATTTGGACAAACCATTTGGATAGTGGATTTATGTTGAAATGATGAATTATTTATTTTCTGATGCATATGTTTGCTTCCCCTTTCAAATAGCATTGTTAATATTTATTTACTTTTTTCCTTATTCATATATAATATTAAAGAAAAATAGCGATTTTCCGTCAACTTAACCGTTGGCCCGTAGTCCGATCACCGACTCAATAATCTGCAGACTCGTCCGGGTTAATGTCATCCGTTTTTAAAAATATTGTTATGAATATTCAATTTCAATATTGATGGCATGTTTGTGGTAGAATTTGAAGTGCATGTAGGAATAAAGAAGAAGTGCTTCAGATCCCGAGAATGCCCCTGAAAATAAGCAATGAGTATGCATGTCATTGACCCTACTATGATACACAATCTTGATTTTCCGTGGTGTTTCTCATGTGTGTTTGTTCATATTAATAGTTGGATAAATTATAGTGGGCCTTGTTTTATTGTTGTATTTTCAGGCTTTTTTTTTATTTGAATTTGAATTTGGAAGGGCCTAATATTTACCGAATTTTCAAATTATGGATATTAAAAATATATAAGCTTGAAAATAGGGGGGTCAAAGGCGGATAAAATGCGAATCCGCGAATACCCGATAAGAACGAAACGGATAATATTCAAAAAAATATTCGTGGACCGAGTAATATCCATATCGGATTCGGGTAAGGTACGGCAGGTAACCTATACGCTATACCTATACCCAATATAAATTTCTCCTTATTTTTTATTAATTTACGTGAACCCGAGTTCGTTGGGTATCCGAACCATACCCATTGGGCATCCGAAGTTCCGAACCCATACGGATTTTCAAATTTTATTTTTTAGATTTGATTCATCTCAAAATTTCAATAATTTTACGAAATCATGCATTTTTACGAGAAACATATATGCCCACGAATACAATTTTTGTCCGCGAGTTCGGATTTGGGGATACAAATTACTCAAAATCCAAAATGATTTTTGGATTCGGATAATACTCGAAAATTCAAATATTGATATGAGGAAGCTTATCTGTACCCACCCGCCCTATTCGATAAGAATCATGTTTTGATTAATGTGCTAGAAATTTTTGAATAATCTATATATAGTATATACTAACGCATTCCGTTCTTAACGTACGTCAGACCACCATATACCTTTCACCTTCATATTTATATTTTTTTATAACGACTCATAATAAGGACATTAATATTTATATATATATTTTTTTTCTACAACAAATATTACAAAATGTGTAAATAATTACAAGGTATAAGTATCACTGATCTTCATCCTGTCGTGCGTTAAGAACGGATTACATAATCTGAATTTTTTCTTTGAACTTTTATTAATAAAATTTGAGCCAGAGATGTTAAAAGTTAAAACTCTCCGCATTTTTTTTTAATAAACCAAATAATAAACAAAATTGCATGCAATGTTACAGAAGGTCAAACAAATCAAACGAAATAGACAAATTGAAGGGAGAAATATCTTATTTCTGTGGGTTTTGTTTTGAAATATTTTCTTCAGGACATGTCAACTTTACGCATGCATGTAAAAACAAGTCCATTGATTTACGCAATACCACATATATTTTGATAACTGCACAATACAAAAATGATGGCTTGATATAATTCCAATTTTAAAAATCCAAGGGAAAAACAAACGTCTACAACATAAACAAATATTTAAATATTAAACCACAAATGCATGAACATGAAATATTCGTAATGCATATAAGCAATAAATACCCATTTCTTTTTCATTTTTAAACTTTGCTATCATCCTTTCCATTTAGGGTTTCACTTCCATTAATGGCGCCTTTACCATTCTTGGCTTGCTCCATTTCAATGGACGAGTCTTGTGTACCGGGTTCATTTACTTTGTGGTTTCTATATATTGCATATAATATAAGTTGTAGTGCCCCCAAAAAGCTCCCACATCCATTTGGCACCTATTTAAAGAAAGATCAATAAATTTGATACATTAATTAAAAATTCAATGCATGATTAATACAAAATAGTCTTCATATAAATTAATGCTTTTCATTAATTTAGAAATTCATTTCCGAAGAAACTAGTTTATATGAAATTTGAGTTTCTATTGTTGCACTTGTAGCTTTGCAAGTTTTAGAGTCGTGCTATGTAAAATGGTATATTCGATACATGTAAAAGTATATTAGAGGATAAAATTCCGTACCGCAACGAAGGGATCGCGACCGAGAAGCCCGTATATGAACCATGAAGTACCACACAAGAAAACAAACAAGGATAGCAAGAAAGGCATAAACTCCACACTCTTTGTCTTTATCACTAATCTCTACAAGTAAATAAAACCAATTTTATTAGCCAAATATATATGTAACATAATAAGTAGTATATAATTAGAAAAAAAATATAAATTTGTAACAAGTAAATATCACATATTGAAATAAAACAAGAGTAAAATATCACATATGCTCTACAAATAAATGGAAATATCAAGTAAAACCTTCAAAAAAATAAGAAATATCATATATATCATTGTTTCCTTTTTGTTTTTTGATTCATCGCCTTTTATTTATACATGTATAAAATGAGAAAGAGGCGTAATTTTAGCATTTCTATGAAAATTAGTACTTAAATGAGGGATATTGTTGATATTTCTCATATTTTGTCGGGTATTCTTGATATTTCACATCATCGAAGGGGTATATGTGATATTTTGAGGTTTTGTAAGATTGATTAATAGATATTACCATGATGGAGAGCGGAGACGCATACATGCAAATAGAGAAAATGGCCATAGCAAATCCACAAAAAAGTTTGCGAGCTTGGCCATGTAAAGCGAGAAGCGATACGAGTACAACAATGGCAAAAACCGAGAGGACTATACTCAAGAATCCTGTCATTTTAAGCCTCAATTTTGGCGGTGCAAATATTATGAATATTATCACGTAGATCGCCTCGATTACCGAGCCGGTTCCATTGATTGTCGATACCAATAGGTTGTTCGGCGAGATGAATGGCAATCCATACCTTTAATATAACAAAATTCAAATTGGATTACTCGAAAATTTGCATAAATTTAAAAAGCTTCAATTGAATTTGAAGGGGGGAAAAGGAGATCAATCTACCAAGCAGAGAGGAGACAATTCAACAATGTCATGTGGTAAGGGACGCCAGAGAAATCTTCAGTTGATTTGCTTCGAATTATTCTTCGAAAAGTCACGCTGCATTTCATGCAATTTTTCATCAAGTTCAAACAATTTTGTCGAATTCGAAACAATAATATTCTGAAAATTCGAAACAGTAATTCGAAACAAGCTACAGATTGAAATGGATTGACACTTACACTGGGGATAGAAACAAAAACAGAGCCGATGCATTGCCTATATTCACAAAAAACAAGATTAAAAAAATCAAATTTCCAGAATATCAGCTAAAAGAACAAAATAAAAGTTTATTCATAAAAAGAGAGAGAGCTCTTGACCTAGAATTCCAAAGATGAACCTCACTACATCCATCTTTATTTCTTCTGAACTCCCAAAATCAAATGACTAAACCCTAAATTTTTCTAACTCTTTGTCTCTGTAGTGAAAGAGAGAAAGAAGAGCGAGAGAGAGAGAGGGAGAGAGAGTTGTGGTCTTTGGTTCGAAATTTTGTGTTTATATAGAGAAGAGGAGGAAACCAGGAAAGAATGTCTCTACATTAAATTCGGTCTTATCTTATGGCCCTCACGTTTAAAACATCGGTGCTGTAGATGAGTTCAGAAATACTCTCTCTCTCGCTCTCTCTCTCTCAAATGGGCCCTCTTCAAATCTCGTCTCTCTCTCTCTCTCTCTCTGATAGTTGGAAGGGGGGAAGAGTTCTCAATTCACGGCAGCTCAATGGAACTGTGCATGCATTCGGTGATATTATCTCCATTTATACCAAACTGGAGATATGTTTATCCTCAGTGTTTGCTAATGCATGTGTTACATAATCTTACTAACATGTAAAATAGAGAAGAGATTGATAATTCCTCGTGACATAGTTTGTTCAATCCATACGTAAAAATGTATATAATGAGATTTTATATGAATGGATTTCTCTGGTATAAAAAAAAACTGGAGAGGATACGAGATATTTGCATGATACGTGGAAGGGAACAAATGTGAGAAACAACAACAATTTAGTTGTCAAAACTTCTGAAGATAGATTACATACATAATCTCTCGAGGATCATAGATACATTGTCGAAGTATAAATTATATGATTATGATTATAAATTATCCATGCAGCTGAAAGCAGTGGCGGATTTTGACTAAATTTCTTGGAAGGACAAAATGAAAAATTAATTCTGAAATTACACCGTGTAATTTTTTTGGAGGAACGAACAGTAAATTTTACATCACTAGATATATACACCGTTCGATAAAAAACTTGGAGAGGCCACCGCCTCCACGAACCCAACTAAGAGTTGTCCCTGACTGAAAGGATGGGATTTTCTATTATTAAAAAGTATGCAAATTTTGACAAAAAAATGAAACACTAGGAATGGAAAATGGATTAGGATATTCTGTTAGGTGAACACGTCACTGATGGTCCAATTTGATTTTGAGGATTTCTATCCTGTCTTCATATTTTAACAAGTGTTGCCGATAAATTTTACTTAATCGTTGCAAATTTGGCATGTTCTTTAGTATCTAAATTATCTCAAATTCTCGTTTTGGCTAATATATAAGCATCTAGATGCCACATCATTAGTATGATTATCAACTATTAATTTTACATTTAATCTTTAATATATATAAGTTTGTATGTTTTAATTTATTAATCGCATCCATTGATTTTTTTTCAGAATTTTTTTACTATCATATTCCATGTAACCATGATGTGCATGTCAAGTTTTACAACATTTAATACAATTCTTTGAACCATGTTATATTTGATAATTTAAATTCAACACGTACACTTCAAATCGGATGTTTCATATTTGATTTTTTGTCAGAATGTTTTAATTTGAATCGTTAAACGTCGTAATGCAGTTTAATCTCATTCATTGTTTTTGTCAGAATTTTTGAAAAATATATTTCATGCAATCATTTGCCCGTCATATTTTACAATAACTTTTAATACAATTCATCGAATCATGTCATATTTGATAATTATTCAACACATACAATTAAAATCGGATGCTTCGTATTTGATGTCATGGTTACGAATATTAAATGTTTTATTTATTTATTTTCTTTAACAAAATTTATACATTTTTTTTATTTAATAAATCAGGTTGCCAATATTTAAGAGTGATAAATGAGAACAGTTTGTATCATTCAATGTATCAGACATTTAATTATTGTCGTTAATATCAAATGTGAATTTGTAAATGTGGATTTTTGGCATATTATTGCATTTGACATATTACTGCATTTGGCATACATGTGTGCTATGTTAACACATGAGCAAATTTGAATATTAATTTTGTTATTACATGACCAAATAGTATTAACAAATATTATTATATCTCATGAAAAAATATAACAATAATATTATATATTATTTTATTCACAATAATTTTCGAAAGTGTCAAATATACAAATAATGAATCATATTACACATGTACTCAATGCGTAAAATTAATTATGTAGTACTAATAGACATTCTATTCAATATAAAAGATAATAAAAAAAAATTAAAACTAAATGCTAAAATAGTATTATTTTGTGAAGATATTTTCAGAAATATTTTTTTATATCGTTGTTTATTTTTTATTATTTAATGCTAATTTTGTATGACAAAATATATAATAAATGAAATATTAAAATTTTGTGTATGATATATAATTTTTTAAATTAGTACATGTTAAAAAAATATTTATGAAGATATTTAAATTATTAAAATAGTACAAAAAGAGGATTAATAAAATTAAATATGAAAAATAGAGGGATATTTTGATCCAAAAAAATTCTAACACCATGAAATGTTAAGGTTAACCCCTATAAGGAGGTAAATGAAAATGAAACATTGTTTGGACGTTTTTTTGGAGTATCCAATAAGTGAGATTTTCGTTTACAAATTCAAGAAAAATTAGGGGGTTATTTTAAAATTCTTCATAATTTTTTTGAGTTAATCTTACAAGTCTTTTTCGTAAACTAAAAATAATTCAAAATAATTTTTACCAGCTCAAATAAAATAATATTGTGAAATGATACAGTAGCGCAGCGTTGTACGCAACGCACACTTCACGTTATAACAGCCGCAAAACGAATATATCGTCCAAAATCACAACAAATCTACAAAATTGCAACACACAACATTTGACATCCAGAGAGGTTTACGTGAAATTTGATTTATATTAGTTAGAAAATTCGAGGTTAATGATTTAATCCATCCACATGACATTTTCTAAAAAACGAATAAATAAAAAATGTCACAGAAGAGCGTGATCCTTAGACAGGTACTTCAGAAATCAAGGATATTTTCACTTACCACCAATACTCATGTGTTCTGAGATTTTTTATAATATAGATATTATATTAATATAAAGATAAAAAATTAGCCGAATCTATTTCTAAATTTCTAATATACAAGTCAATCACATTATCCATTTCAATACATATTCTTTTTGAATATAAATATTAATTTATTTATTATATGACATTTTTTTTAATAATAATACATACAGTTTTTTTTTTTTATCTATTTGGTATATCTTGAACTTGTCCAATATATCTAATTACTTGGCAATAATATTTTGTAAATCTTAATATACAATTTTTTCCAATATATTTTTGGTGTGTGCTTTACGTATTTCCACTGTATGTATCCATTATATTTTTGAATATATATTATATATGCATATATAGTTACATATTCATCTAATAATTGTATATATGATTTGTATACTATCTTGCTCCAATTTTCATGAGTTCATGACATGTCAAAATACTATGCAGGACGACAATTAGGAACACCCCTCGATGTGGCTCAACTCATTTATCATTAACATTCGAGCAAAAATCTCAAGCTTAAACTTGGCTTGTTTTGAATTGAGCTACCTTGGCTCGGCTTAACGATAGATTGATTATTAAAATAATTTAAATTTAACACGAAAAAATTTAATAGTTGCCGACAAAATAAATTATTTTCATCAAAAACACGTCACATAATATCTTAATAATACAAACACATAATATAATCAAACTTATCAAACCAGAGAGAGGGAGGGAGTTTTTGTTGTTACCAATCTCGAATGTTAGTATGCTCGCTTCTGGAAGTTTTAAAAGAAACGAAGAAAAAAAAACATTGTTAGAATGCTACATGTTTTTACTCGTTACCTTAATTTTATTGTCTTCGCAATTTTATTGACTTAATTAACAAGAAATAGAAGACGAGACTTTAGCTGCTTATTTTTGTTGTCTCGATTAACAAGAAGAGTGGCCTAAAACTACATACGTGACTTGGACCGGAGATAATTGACGAAAATGATGTATACACTTCTTTTACCATATTTTTTTAATATTATGTATTATATATATTAATTCTCGGTATAATATAGATTAAAAATTAATTGGAATGAAATAATTAGAGTACAAGTCGAGCTGTAATTCATTTCGAGTTTAACCATAGGGAGCTAAAGCTCAAACATGGCTCGATAATTTTTCAAGTTAGCTCGTCTCGGTTCGATTAATTTCGAGTTGATGTCGTTATTACTAAATTATAATTGAGTCGAGTACGAACAATCTATGATAACGAAGGATGGTTTATGAGTGTCAAACTTGTTCCAGATTTCTGTTAAATAAATGAAGGATAATTATATCATACCCCATTTCCCCACCACATCCTCTGTATCATCAATTAATCATTAATTGATGATTAATTAACGTAATAATTAACAAAAATAAATTCGATTAATAGTTAATTGATACTAATTAAATATTGAAATATATGTATTTTAATTATATATTAATTAATTATTAATGAAGTATCTTTTTGTTAATTACTTTTCTAATTAATCATTAATTAAGGGAAACGAGGAGGTATTGTATATGGCCTCATAGATGAATACCACACAATCACCTTTCAACATCTAGATACCTAACTCGAAGTCCATGTGCCGTTGTCAATTGTCATGTACACATCGCATCTAAATCCCCCTTCTCCTTCTATACATTAACCTATCAAATCAATTTTGAAAATAACACCTCACATTCCCTACATTAAAGTGTCCTAATTGTATTTTATGTCCAGAATTCCAAATTTAATATTTTCTTTTTTGAGGAGAATTAATATTTTATATCCAGAAATAATTGTATTTTATATCCAGAAATCCAAAATTAATATTTTCTTTTTGAGGAGAATTAATATTTTATATCCAGAAATCCAAAATTAATATTTTTTTTGAGGAGAATTAATATTTTATATCCAGAAATAATTGTATTTATATCCAGAAATCCAAAATTAATATTTTTTTTTGAGGAGAATTAATATTTTATATCCAAAATTAATTGTTTTTTATATGCAGAAATCCAAAATTAATATTTTTTTGAGGAGAATTCTAGATCACCAATCGTGTTCATTTTTTGATTCAATTTTCATATAGTATCAATGAGACTCGAAATCACAATTTATGTATTTTGTGTCAAAGTAGCTAACTATCCAAGTTATGAGTTCATTGGTGAAATCCAAATTTAATATCGAATCATTGATGTAAACCTTTATCACGCCCAGAAGGTTGTAGAACAAAATGGTATCAAGTTGGATTTATAATTACATCAATGAATAATTAAATCAAATTTCTTTTGTGATATAAAACAGGAATTTATGAAAAGAAGAAAAGACACAAAAGAGAAAGAACAGTATTATGATAACTAAAAAGTTAAAGACTACGTGGCGGAGTAATACCGATACTTTTTGGGGCCTTTTGGAACTTTGCCAAAAGTAGGAAATGGATGGCTTGTGTGAAGAAATTACTTGTTTCTTGGCTAAATTTTGTGGTTTCTATCCTCTCCATTCGTAGCAAAATTGCTATCGTGTTTCGTGAAATTTATCATCAATGGAAGTTTTTGAAAACGAAAAATTTAGATGAGAAGTTGAGAACCGCAATATTCATATTTATGTCCATAATTAATTGAATGATTAATTTGATGCGTACATTCGCTTTATTGTCTAATCATTAATTTGAGGCGTACACACACTTTATTGTTGAATGATTTCGCATTTATTTGATGCGAGACTAGATACAGATTTTCAATTTGTTCAGCTATTTTTCTATGTTGAACTTCAACGAATAAATTCGTGTCGAACTGGTTTTCGGTTAATTCAATTCGAAGTTGAGAAGATCAATCATCTACATCTGCGGATTAAACTCGAGAGTTAATCCGAGACATCGATCACGTTCTGAATAAAAAATGTATTACTTTTTTCTATTCATATTTTATGTGAAGATTTGTTACTGAACTAGACTACCATGCCCGTTCAAGTAGGATCGTCAATTCGAATCTTAAGGGGGCGTTTGGTTCGTGTTTTAAAATTACTATGCCTTGGCATCCATCATAATTTATTCCATTCTCATGTTTGGTTCAGACATCAGGTAATAAAGTAACGTCATTCACGATGCCCATGGTCATATTTCATGGGAATATGATTACCATCAAAATTGGTGGCTTTTCTTTATTCCCATGGGCATACTATCTCTTCTAATATTAAAAACTAAAATTATTCCAAAAAAGTTATTTATTTTAAATAGTTTCTAAATTTGTAGGAAAAGAATACACATCAACCAAACATAACTATTGTATATGCCATGGAATACTATTCCATGGAATGGAATTCCTTGGCATATAATATTCCAAGACATATTTTATTGTATTTTTTTGGTTTTGATATCTAAAAATCAGGTTCTATAGTAGAATATTTTTGTTTAACTAGTCTGATTAGTTCAATTAAAAAATATATTTTGAATATTCTCTCTAGATTATTAATTATAATATAATGAGATTACCCATTTTTAATGGTCTTAAATTTAATATATCAACATATTATAATTTTTTTCTTAAAAATCAATACATCAACCAAATATAATATAATACCAAAATTCGGTTCAAAAGTTTTAATTTTTTTTTGAAAACATGGAAAATGTCATATATGTCCTCTTCTAGTTCGACAAATGCTAAACCTACTGTGTTTCTTCGTAATTTTTATATACAAGCAACAACAAAAAAATAATCACTTTGAATGATAATTTCATTAATTTGGGGTTAATTAAAACCTAGAAAGAGAAAGAAAAAGTTAAATGTAACAACGAGAGGGGCCAGAGGAGGAATTAAAGGCCAGAATTAGAACCCTGTTTTTCATGGCAAAAATCCTCTCGTCACCAAACCTACCACTTCAATTAAACTCGATCCAAAATGCAAAAAATCCTTCGCAACACGGCACATTTATTGCAACATATTATCTGTATCATGTAGAGGTTGTACTAATAGTAATTTCTAGATTTGCCTCGTCATTATGATTTTTTTTTTCAAATAAACAATGAATGATATTTTCATTTCCTTCATTAGTTTGCAGACATATTTGTCAAGAACATTTTAAATTCAACCAAACAAATTATACAATTCTCTATTAATTGAATAGATTCATCGAGTAATTGATAATGGTACAACACAATCTAAAATACAAATTATTCAAAACAAAACAAAACAAAACAATTAATAGTCCCAATTGAAATTAAACCAACTATAGGCAAAACCATCTCAAATCATTGTATCATAATATCCCAACACTAATACATCCTGTTGTACCCTCCCATTGGTCCATATGGATATTGTTGTTGTTGTTGTTGTTGTTGTTGCAGCCTAGCCAGACCAGTTTGTCCGTGCATCCCGTCTCGCGCATATTGTTGCCATGCCATTTGTTCGTCCATCAAAAGTCGTTGTTTCATCTCAAGCTCGGACATTTGCACGTAACACGGAGCTGCAACTGTTAGTGATGCCGCAAATGGATCTGCGTTAGGCGGAACCATCATCCCGGTTACCGGCGGAGCGGGCAACGCAAGCATTTGCGGACCTTGTGAAACTGGCGGCCTTATTGCCACGCTACTCGCACTTCCATTACCAAGAAAATTTTGCGTAGTTGCGATATTGGTGACCTGTGTAGGAGCAGTGTACATGCCATTCAATGTCATCATATCGAGACCACCTCCAAGTGTTGGCTTTTGTGCCGTGAGACCACTCGCGGTCTGCACCAATGTAGTCTCCCAATCGGATGACGATGCATCGAAAGGCTCCCATTTCGGGGCCGTGTCCGTGTTCAAGTTCCCGTCGAACAATGCCAAAGCTAGTTTATCTCCATGCTCTTCTGTAGTCAAGCTATCGTCGTTCAAATTTAAAAAGTCGACTTCTTGCACGGCCAATTGTAAGTTGTTTTCTTGTTTTTCTTCTGGCTCTGGTTCGGGCTCGGGCTGAGGTTCGGGCTCGGGCTGAGGTTCGGGCTCGGGCTCGGGTTCGGGTTCAGGCGGAGGCTGAGGCTGAGGCTCGGGTGCCGGAAGAGCTTTGATGTCATTCATGTCATTTTCCTTGTCTTTCTTGTGATATTCGATACTAATGCTATTATTATTTTTAAATGAATTTTGTTCTTCTGGTCCGACGGCGTGTTTCTGACGAATATAATCGTCCATCAATTGTAATTTGCGTGTTTGTATCAGTTCAACGTCAGGAAATTCAGAGGGGCGTAATATCATGAGGTTGGTTTTGCACCAAGTGTAGAAGGCCTCGAGTTCGTCGAGCTGTTTGGACAAACGAAAAAAGACATTGTGGACGCGTACGCACTCGGAGATATCTAGCTCGGAGAATCGCTCGACAAACACTCCAATTATCTCTTGAACGTCAAAGTAAAGCTGGAAACTCTCTTTAACTAGGACAAAAAGAGCCGCTCCAACGATCCTGTTTGATTTCGCCGCACCTGCAAATATCGGTTTTACTTAGAGATATGATAACTATATATTCAAATATCAAAAATGTGTCCTAAAAACAAAGTACATAAATGTAAGATAATTGTAATAATATATAAGAATGTAAATTGTAATCAATTCTTCTCTAAAATAGGGATCAAAATTAATATACAATCCCATTTTCAATAGCAAAAATCTAACATTTTGTTGCTAAATTACTAAATTCCTCACCCTACCAGTATATTTTTGCGGTTTACATATAATGCAATATTTTATATTCTGATATTAAAATTTTGTTCGTATAGACGTACCTGTTGGCCGGCAAGCAAGAAATCTCTCCATCAATTGTTGCAAGTGTTGCACCCTCAAAAAAAGCCTCTCGGTTTTTAGCTCTCTGATTGGCGTGCCTCGCAAGACCAGTGCTGAGCGGACAGCTCCCTCCCTCTCTCTCTCCCGCTCCTTTTCTCTCTCCTCCCACGTATAATCATCGCCTATTGTCGCCTCTGTGTCCAACTCCACCTCGTCTCTACTCCTTCTCATTAACGAGCTTTTACCACGCTTTGTTCCCTGCATTCTGTATTCTAGACGGTCGTCTAAGTACGCTGCGTAAGTTCGTACAAATGCTGAGAAGTCCCATGCGTCAGAACGTGATTTGTCGCGAAAGTCTGACATGTTCAGCATCCTGGTCCCTCGTTTTGTCGCGAAGAATATCTATGTTAGAAAAAAAAGATCAATGACATCAACTTTTTGCTTCAATTTTTTTGAACACGGAAGGTTCTGATAATTCGCGAATTATTCTCATGTGCACATAATTAATAAACTATGTTGTCTTAATATATAACCTCTTGCTCATATGCAGGATCGCCCTCCTTAAGGAGGCGGTGAACAAGGATCAACGCCTTCAGCGCGACGGCCCAGCTATGTGTTTTACCTGTTACATACCGATAAAAAAAATCATTACAAACATAACAAAATCAAGAAACAAAGAGATAACATCAATAGATCTCCCTCATATTTTTATAACTCTTAATTATCTTGTAATATTACCGAGGCGACGAGACAAGGTGGAGACGCAGGAGGAAACACGAGCACGCGAATAGTGTGTAAGGCTTAGAATCTCGCGAAGGTGTCGTTCCTCGGCAGGGAATTCGTCATGACGTGTCACCTTTACAATGGCCACGTCCAGTTCAGAAGCCATCGAGCTTCCTTTCCCTACTTTTGCCAGACCGATGCTCGTTTGATCCTTCACCGCATCTAACGCCTTGCGTATCGATCCAGGCGCCATTTTCGTTCGTCCTTTTCGCAAAGGAAGAAATTAATGGTGTAATTTGGAAAGACGAGCTTCTTTGTTCTGAATTGTTATGATGGGATACGGTTCTTTAGTGTTGGTACGATCGAATCCGATTTTTTTTTCGTCTGAACAGATAGTAGAATAGAGAGGAAAAAAATGTTTGTTGAGAAATGACTAAATATTGATATGTTTAGGTTGAATGGCATGAAATTTACTTGTAGATAAGTTGGCAACTTAGTTTTGTATTCATGGAGAAATATACTTCTAACAAAGCTAGATTTAGTTTTAGTTTACATTACATGGGTGTTGGTTCCTCTCGATTCCTTTGATTAGTTAAAAATTCAACATTATTGTAACATTTGTTTAGTTAGTTTCAGTCTCAACCGTGTCTTAACATGTAAAACTCGTATTATTATAAAGTTTATAATATATTGAAATTAAAGAAATAGGGCATGAGTTTAGCTGAGGGTTCAATAAGTTTTGAGGAATTCTACTATCCTCTCATTTCCTCCACAATATCATAATGAATCATCAAATCATGATTAACTCACTAATTATTTCTATTAATTCACGATTAATTCATATTTATTAACTTTTGAATATTCTTAATTAATCTTTAATTGGTAGATACCTTAATTATACATTAAATTTTTAATAATTATAAATTAATTATTAATTTACTTTGTTAATTGAGGTGTTAGTGTGGGAGGGAAATGATTCCATAAGTTTTTAAGTCCGATATTAATAAGTTTGGGCTTAAATATTTGCAGAAATATCTTAGGCCTATCAATATAAAATTTGGAGCTTGATCGCTGGGCCAAAGGTTTGATTTTGTATTTAATTCATATAAACCTGATAAATACTAAAATAATCAACACACAATGAATCTCATTCAACTTAAAAAAAAAAGAAAGAATAGAAAGTGACCAAATGCATCATGCATGAATGAGAAGCACACAATGCAAAGTTATGCAGTGCATTTATGCATGAATGCGAAAATGAATTAATTATGACTTAAAAATGATTTTTGTGCACATTCTTAGTGAACTTTTTACGACTGACAAACTTTAATGTTTTTTGTGTTATTTTACTTAAGATTAATGAGTTTTCTATTATTATATTTATATTTTAAGTCATCGGAGGAAATCAATAATAATCGAAACAAGCGAAATAGGGCGTGAGTTGAGATGGAGGTTCAACAAGTTAGTCCAATATTTTTTTTTTTTGAATTAAGAGCATTAACCTTTTAGATGATGTATATAATAAAAATCAGTTGAACCATAAAAAAAAAAAAAAAAAAACCCGGTTAGCAAACCCTAATTTTTTGAGGGCCGTCCAATATTAAGCCTATCAATCTGCATAGATATTGGGCTAGAAAAAATTAACATCTCAGGTGCTTGTTCAAATATGATTCATTATTTTAAATTCTGGATTATATGGATTTAAATCTCCATCTTAATGAAATTGGAAATTTCAAAGGCTAGGTCGTCCTTGTTCACCTCACAACAGTATTCATTATAAGTGTCGTATTATAAATTTATAATATATTGTTTTTGAAAGAATTACAATTTTTTCATACAAAAAAATGTTCACTTAAATTTGAACAAAAATCAAGACAATAAATATCAATAATAGTCAATAAATTCATGATCTTCAACTAAAATAAATATTGGGGAATAAAATAATGATATTTCCTCAATTATTACTAAACAAATAGTTTATATTTATATATCGAAGTATTGTATATGTATTTTCATTATGTAAAATAAGCTTAATTATCCACGAATAATTTTTTACGGATTTGAATTACATATAAACGTACTCCGCATTGTACTATTAGATCACGGGACGTAGAGCTACTTGAATTACATATAAGCTTAATTATCCACGAATAAAATTGAGTTCATTTGAACTTGAGTTATGTTATTTACATATCTGAACAAGGCGAGTCGATTAGCTATTGACTGCTCTCCGACTGGACGAGCAAGAGAGCGAGGCGAGTTGGATCTGGACGTAGAGCTACTTGACCTAACATCTTAATTGTGAGGCCTGTCGGTGATCAAAGCAATTGAGCTCAATTTGTGAGGCGGGCTATTGGATTTTTTTTTTTTTTTTCAAGTAAAACATAATTTACGAATCGTGAACATTTTTAGTTTTATATTTCGTTTGATAATACCAATGAAGCTTGAATCTTTCATGTTTGATATCGTGTGTAAAACACTCGACAATTAGATCACGGGACCAATGGTATCGAATTACCTAAATGACAGTAGACTCAAACATTCTCTTTCTCTCTAGTATTTTTATATTTTATCTCAATTTTTTATATTTTTATATTTTGTCTCAATTTTTTCATTATTATAACTTTCTAAATATCGTTGGAATAAATTAGAATTGTTGACAATTCTCTATTTCTCAATTTCTCAATTTCTATATTACATTGTTTGCTTAACATGGCCAATATTTTCATGGGATACTGATCCGAGGCGAATAAACTAATATTCATAGGAATAATATTGATATTTACGGTATACTAAATAATATTCTCTATGTTCTGTTAGGCATTCATAAAAGTTCCTTTCCGAAGCTTCCTTTCCGAAGCTTCCAACCATGGCACTCCTGTTGAACATATTCGGATTACTCTCAGACCAAAATCCTTCCATTCTCTAAGTATTTTCTTCCATTCCTAGCTTCTCTTCAAGCCTCTCTAACTTCTATCTCCTCAAATCTTCACTTCCCTCTTCTTCAAACATCACCCTCTCACCCATTCCTCAATACTCCATAACTATGAACGCACCAGTGGCGCCGTTCCCGATTCCTCAGCAACGTCCACCTAGAAGCCGTATTTTCTTAGAGGAAACGGAGGAGCACCTATCCATTATCCAACAACTCGATAATTCCATTGTAGTTATGCTGGAAAACCCATTGCCGCAAATGGAAATTAGCCATATCTTTGCAAATCACTACGGGGGAGAAGCTGCGGACTACATTTTCTATGCAGTAGGCCCATTTTCTTTCCTTCTTCAGCCACCAGAATTCACTTCTCAGCAAATCATGCTCTCAAATGTCCCTCATTGGTTCCGCCTTGCGGGCATAGGCATCTATAAATGGAACCAAGGCATGGACTCATCGAGGTTTGAAGCGTCCACAATCTTGAACCTCCGTCTCCACCACTTCCCCATCCACTGCTGGAACCATTCAATCATAGCTGGTATTGTACGCGATTTCGGTTTTCTAGTAGCGATAAACCAGGAAGATCTCTTTGGAACACAAAGAAATACAATACGAGTTACGGTACGAGTAACGCATCGGAATAATATACCGTTGGAGCTAGTCATGGGCGTCGGCACCAATTGGTCGATATGCAGAATTGAAATACTAGATGATGATCCAGAGGCACCCCCTCCGGATGAAGATGACCTGATCCAGCCGGTTCTTGAACCAATCGCCGATAATTTGGTCTTTGCAATACAAGACGACGAGGAACCGCTCTCCCCTCAATTAGTACATGACTCAGATGAGGAATTTAATGAATACGATCTCTATCAAGAAAATATAGCAATCCACTACAAGGACTTCGCCGGAACCGAACACACCAACCAGCCACATCAGGTCACTATACCGGTCAAAAAAACCTGGTCCACGGGATCCTCCAAAACACCGACCCTATACACTAGAAATTCAAAGGATGGAATTAACCCGAGGAAAAAAGACAAAAGTCCTGACTCTCTGGAGCTGACAATGCCAGAAAAGAATCTTCCATGCAGGCCTGATGCGGAGGACACATTAGGCCAGACAATAAATGTCGGGATGTGCCATAAAGTCCAAAATATAACGGTTTCCACTCACACTAAATTTGAATTTCCTAAAGAATTGCACCCCAAGGCCCAGTTAAAACCCAATAAAAACAAGGCCCAAAACATACCTACAACCACAAACACTATAAATATCCAAAAAATTTCAATACTAGGTCCCTGTCCACCCACAACTCCTTGTCTCTCTCACAAGGTTAGAAATCAAAACAACATAGCACTACACTCTCCCATGGATCCACATCAGGAAGAAGCTTTGCTTAGAAAATTTACAGGATTACTATCTCAATCTCTCCCCGCAAGAGAACAAGCTCCGGTGCAGCTCGAAGCTTCAGCTTTTCAGACGAAAGATTGGCAACTATGCCTTCTTTTCGAGTTACATGGCTCTATGCCAAACAGTAATCTGTTTAACTTCCAAGAGACTCTAATAAGAGCCTGGCAATCTGGCCCCAACACCAAATTCTCCCGAACGGCCAATGGCCTCTATCTTGTCGAGTTCGACTCTAAAGACATGGCACACAAAGTCTTTGAGAATGGGCCGTGGACCTATAGGCATCATTTGCTTAAAATGAGAAAACCATTTTCTGAACACGACCTCTCAGCCTCAGAAATAACGGAGACACAAGTGTGGATTAGACTACAACGTCTCCCAACTCACAAGCTCACCACCGATGGCATAATCCAACTGGCAAAAACCCTAGGGACCCCATATCCTGCATCGATTCAACACCTACCAAACGACTATGGCACTACTCGCATCAAGATATCAATTAATCCTTCCAACGCACTACAAGACAGAATAATCTTCTCTAATTCTGATAATACGATATCAACCTGTTATGTGACTTATGAAAAAATCCGATCGGTATGCCTATACTGTGCCCATATCGGCCACCCATCGCACTCATGCCCGGTGAAAACCTCTCTCTCTTCCACTCTCGACACATACCCTCCGCATTTGAAAAAATTACTTGAAGAGAACCTCATCGACAAAGTAGGGCAGTGGATTAATTCCACAGCTTACACTCCCTCGGTTCCAAGATCACCGGCACCAACAGAGACCTCAAACGCAGCCATCAATCACTCCCCTCCATCTCCACCAGCACCAAAAAATGCAAAACCAATACACACTTACTCACTCAAATCACTCAAAACCCGATCCCCATCCACCACGACAACTCAGGAGCATACCCAGGCATTGACTTTGCCTATAGGCGAAGAACAACCGTCCAAAAGAGCCAAGGCAGCGATGTCCAATCCGCTGCCGGCGGATCAATGAGTTTCCTCGCATGGAACGGGCGCGGGTGCGGAGGGCCCGCCACTTTCCGTTCCATAACTAGATACCTCCGGTGCACGGCTGTCCAACTCGCCTTCATCTCGGACACGCGGTGCTCTCATTCACGTTCCGCCCAAATCATCCATCGTCTTCCACTACAGAACTGCATAACCGTTCCATCCACAGGCAGGTCAGGCGGCCTCTGGCTACTATGGAGTAACCACATAAAGGTAACCCTAATTAACTCTTCTAGATATTTTATTCATGCCACAATACAAATGTCCCCTGCAGAATCAGAATGGCACTTCCTGGGAGTATATGGTGATCCACATCACCAAAATAACCCATTTCTTTTCGACTATATCCAAGCCACTTCTCTTGCCAACCCGGAAGTATGCATAGTGGGCGATTTTAATGCAATCGCCTCTCCCGATGAACGGCAAGGATACAATACACCATGGCTAGATAACAATAACCAACTCTTTCAAACGATGATTTACGATTCGAGTCTCATAGACCTAGGTCATCAAGGCCCGGCATACTCATGGTGCAACAATCAATACAACGGCCCCTTGAAATTCAAGCGCCTAGACAGGGTTCTTGCTACGAACGAATGGTGCAACAGGTTTTCGCAAGCGTCAGTCTTTCATCTTCCTCGTTTCAACAGCGATCATAATCCTATATGGGCTAGACTAACACCAGGAAAGCCTCGCCACTCAAAAAATTTCCGAATAGAGAACTGGTGGCTCACCACCAAGTCATTCAGAGACCATTGCGATAACATAGCACAAAGAGGCAACAACAACGATTGGGACGGCACATTAGGCCTAATTAAGGACGAAATTAAAAAATGGGCTTCAAAGAATAATACGAACCCCAACAAAACTCTGGAACAAATTGATGCACAAATGACAGAAGCCCAATCACATCTCCCGATTAATCCCCAGTATTGGGCCCCGGTTATTCAAGATCTTGAATACAAACACAATGAGGCCTTACGCTCCCTGGATACATATTGGCGCCAACGGGCCAACATTAAATGGGCCAATGACGGGGATTTGAATACAAAATTCTTTCACGCTGTCGCTTCGTCCAAAAATCGCTCAAATAAAATCCTGGCTATTAAGGATGAAAATAACACCTGGATTACGGGTCAAAATCAAATAACAACAAAATTTGTGTTGCATTACAAAGAATTATTCACTACATCCAAACCGGATCCTTTTACACTAGTTGGAGACTCGGTAATAAATAGCATCCATAAAATCACGGACCAACAACAAGGTTCCATAGACCATCACCCGACCCCAGAAGAAATCCAGCGCACGGCACTCTCGATCGATCCAAACAAAGCAACGGGACCAGACGGTCTTTCAGGCCAATTCATTCATAAAAATTGGAAGACAATTGGGCCGGCCCTAATCAATTTAGTACAGAATTTCTTTAACACAGGAAAGCTGCCTTCAACTATTGGTCTGGCGAATATTTGCTTAATACCCAAAGTGAGCCAACCCGAAAAAATCATGGATTACAGACCGATCTCAATCTGCAACTTCAGCTATAAACTAGTAGCAAAGCTCCTAAGTAACAGAATCAAATCGGTACTACCAGATTTAATCTCCCTAAATCAAACAGCGTTCATTCACGGCCGTTTAATTACAGATAACATTATAGTGATGAAAGAAGTTTTACACACTCTTACCTCCTCAAAGAACCACAAATCTGAATTCATTTTAAAACTGGATCTCAGCAAGGCGTTCGACCGAATTGAGTGGTCTTTTGTACTGGATACCTTAAAAGCCTTCGGATTTAGCAACAATTTCATCCTTTTAATAAACGCATGCCTGCAATCAACTAAATGCTCGATCACTATTAATGGACAAAAAGGAAGTGGATTTTTCGTACCAGCAAGAGGACTCCGGCAGGGATGCCCACTCTCCCCCTTCTTGTTCGTCCTCGCCACGGATATCCTGTCACGAATTCTGAATAACTCAAACCATCTAAACCCGATCCGTGGCATTCGACTAGGACGCCGTGCTACAGCTGTGACGCATCTAATGTATGCGGACGATCTAGTTATTTTCGGCGAAGCAACCTTAACTGAAATATCCAATCTTCAATGCCTCATCTCCACTTTTGAAGTAATCTCGGGACAAAGAATTAACAAGGAAAAATCCATAATCTGGTTTAGCAACCATACCGAGCAACAAATTAAAGAACAAATTCTACAGATCTTAGGGGCTAGGCCAGCTGAACAGGGAGAAAGATACCTAGGCATACTTCTTTTTTGGGGGCAGAATAGAAACGCAAACTATACTCATCTGATTGATCAATTTCAGTCCAAGCTTAACGGATGGAGTAGGAACTGCCTAAATCAGGCAGGACGGTTAACACTTGTACAATCAGTGCTGTCATCTCTTCCCCTCTATACCATGTCCACCACATTATTACCCTCAGGCATAATATCAAAATTAAACTCCATAATCAAACGATTCTTCTGGTCGAACAAAAATTCGGGGCATTACATGGCCTTTACCAGATGGGATAATGTCACTATATCGAAAGACTTAGGCGGTTTAGGAATAAGAGATCTAGAATGCGTTAACAAAGCTCTTATGCTAAAATTGGCTTGGCGACTAAATAGGGGTGAACAAGCTCTATGGATAGAAATCATGAAATCCAAATACTTTCCTAATTCCAATTTTTTCCACACCAACCGACACAAGAATACATCGAATACATGGAAGGCACTCGTCTCTACCAGAAAGGATATAGCGGAAAATTCAATTTGGCAATTAGGAAACGGGGAGCGAACTCCGGCAATTGGCAGTCCCTGGTTTATGGGTTGGCAAAATTTTTATCCAGCCAATCAAGCACAAGAGGCTCTAAAAGTGGCCGAACTTTTTGACCCAGTAAATAGAACATGGAGAACAAACGAAATAGCATGTATTTTTGGGCCGGAAGCACTAATAAATATTCCATTAATAGATTACGACCCAATAAATAGATCCACTCAAACAGATGAGTTAATATGGACTGCGAGCAAAACCGGGAAATTAAACACGAAGGATGCGTATCATTACTTCTCAACGAAAAAATTTGGTCAACCCACAAATTCTCTGGACAATAAATGGTTGTGGTTAAATAAATCAATTCCTCACAAAATTAAACTCCTAATGTGGAAGATTATACATAGAGCCCTACCCTCGAAAGAGGAATTACATAAGCGCATCGATTCTATTAACCCTCTCTGCCCAATTTGTCTATCTCACGATGAAACACCGTCCCATATACTATTCCAATGCTCACATGCCAACCAGACTTGGTCCTTTCTGAGACCTCAGCCAATGAGTTTACCAACAAGCCAGTCGGATCTCATGCTATTCCTGCGAACTTACACCACTTCTAATAATTCCCTGGCCATCTTTGTACTCTGGGAGATTTGGCTTACAAGGAACGCACAAGTTTTTAAGAACACCAATCCCTCTCCCTCAAGCACTTTCTATAAGGCGGTAAAGCACTACCAACTTCACAATCAAACTCTCGAGGCGACACTATGTTCAATTAATCAGAGCTACCCCACGGACAACCTTAGGTCCACAGATCCGACGAACTCTGCCTTGCTATGTTGGACGGATGCATCATTGGACAACAAAGGGGTCGCAGGCTATGCTTTCATTCTAAAAGACGCACAAGGCTCGCTAAAGTGGATCTCATTGAAGCCATCCATGGAAACGAACGTTCTCAGTGCTGAATTTCAGGCATTAGAACTCGCATCCAGGTATGTATTTACACACTTTAACTCGTTATCTTGTACGTTCTTTTCAGACTCTTCAGAACTCGTCTCAATCATGCAAAACACAACGGAGACTACCAACATTAACATCTCAAACTGGGGGGCCCTCCAACGAGCGAAGGACTGCGTGCTGTGGAAACGAAGACTCAAAGACCCATCTTACGTCTTCTGCTACAGAGACCAAAACAAAGAGGCCGACAACCTTGCGAACATGGCCAGAATCTTTGGCATTACACACGACGACCAGTGCTGGCCTCTTCAACGATTATCGTAATCTGCCTGATGCAGGATCAAGCTACGGAATAGGTTAAGTATTTAGGTTTTAATTCTTGTATTTCTGTTCAAGTATGTTTGTATTTCATTTTGTTTGCTTTAAGTTATGTATGTTTTATTTCTGTTATTTTGATTCATGTTTTAAGTTTTATGTGTAATCAAGACAATGTAATTCTATTTTTATTATTAACGCGTAATACCTACGGGTTTCTCTCAAAAAAAAAAAAAAAAAAAAAGTTGAACATACAATTCAAAATATTATTAATAGTTCTAATCGGTAACATTGGGCCGTAAAATCCCGCTTCCACGTCGAAGTTACTGTAGTCGTAGTTACTGTAGCTTCTCTGAATATAATCCCTTCCTCCCGCTCTCGCTTCTTGCTCTCATTCTCTCAGAAGAACACCCAAACGTCAAACCCGCGAGACCAAGGCGATTTCTAGGGTTTCAGAGGGCGACGAGCTGCGAAGGAGAAGGCGGTCCTGCGCCTTTTCTTGGATTGGGCTGTTGTCTAAAACTGGCGTCGGGTTCGTAAGGCCCTAGAGGAACGCCGTTTCGTCTGTTTGATGGTGAAGAAAGAGGGAAGAGAAGACGGTGGAGGTTGTCCAGCCTTTTTTCTTCGAGCGACAACCGGAGTAGCTCTGATTCATCTTCTCAAGCGACCAAAAAGGCCATGGCAAGAAGCAAGCAGCGACTGGGGCGATTGTGGAGTCGTTTGCTCGGGCGACGACGGGTCGGTTCGATTGTTCTCCTCAAGATTAAGGTGTGTTCATCGTTCTTGATCCAATTTGTTAATTTTCGTAAAGAACGAAGCTTTCGACTTTTTTTTTGCTAATTTGTTGGGCTGTTCTTCTTCTGTCAGTGATGAATTGCAATGATTTCGTCGATATTCTGATGTATTCTGAAAATTTCGTACAGGTAAACTCTTTTCCCGATGTTTGAGCTCATGAAATTGTGCCATTTGACCTTTTTCCTGAAAAAACGGCTCGACTCATGAGAAACCCTAGCAGGAGATAGCGGCCGATTTTCCTGGCGCACAAGGCCGAGCATCCACATCACGATTTTCCAATTAGGGAGCTTCATTTGCAAACCCTAGAGAGTGCTTCAGATCTGGTCAAAGTGTTTCTTTCATGTACTTTCTTTTGTGAATTTCTGCAATTTCAATTATTAATTGATTTATTTTTATCACGACCTTTTGCGATATTGGCAAAAGATACTTATTAGTTTTGTGTATGATGAATTTTACATTATTTTGTTCAAGTTCAGAGATGTCGCAGATTTTAACGAGAGGCATATCTCACTGAAGTCACCAGAGATCTTGCATTTGTTCTTATTCAAGTTGACGAGGGGTAGACAGAGGAGGCAAATAAATTGACGAAACTGCATCGAATTGAACAGACACTTGCTGAATTTTGAATTTGATTTGATGAAGATAGTCGAGGTATGTGTTCAATACCATTAACTATGCTAATATTGATAGGTGGAGGAATATCTTCAATTCATGATTTAATTTAACCAATTTCAGTTCGAGGATATGTGATTTTGCAGGTAAATCAAGGAAAAACGATCCTGAAATTGTTGATAAGTTGTGATGCTTGAATTGGGTGCAGTTGGTAAAACCACCAAGCTTTACAAACCTCGAATTCGTGATGTCCTTACTACCTTACCAACAACGTACGTACTTTCGATATTTACAGAATTTTCTGGGACTTACATGCAAAAGTTACACTTCTTTATTCAATGAAGCTCTTATTTCTCTAATGTTTAAACAAATTGATGTTGCAATATTTAGATCATTATGTCTCGCACAATGGCGCGAATATGCCGATACAAGTGGAGCTGCTAATGATGTCTATTGATTAGTATAATCTTAATTTCACTTTTATCTTGATTTTTAACATTTTACTTATTATTATTTGTTTTGATTAGTATATATCAAATTTGGATGCCGGTTGAGAAGAAAAAAAGAAGATTTTTTTTTTTTATTAACAGAACGTGATTACATATCATCAACTGCCGAATTTGTATTGCTTTTTTTCTGCTGAATTTGTATTGCAATACCAAAAAATTATATTCCCTTACATCTGGTGAATTTGTATTGCTTTTTTGATATTTAATGTTTTTTTATCTACTTGCTTTTGTTGTTTATTTTTGCATTTTGTTACTTCAAATATTAGCATCGTCTTTTTTTTCTTTCCTGTCCCAATTTTCTTCATGTAAAATTTTCTCCTCGGTAAGCAAACGATTGATTGTTTATCGCATGACAGTTCTATACACGCATGTATATTTAGCAAATTGGTTGTTTCTTATTGGGTTTGGTTCATATACTAAATTCAAGGGCATACTAGAGTAACTACTTGACAGTGAATTAACATCACACTTTCCATTAACAAAGTATGCAATATGAAACACATTTAAAAACAATTAATGAACCAAAATACACATCGTGACAATCACATATGATAAGAAATATTAAAATAACTATACAAACATACACAAATAACATGTCATCAAACTGCGACAAATCCAAATACATAGGCAATCCCGCGCAATTTGCGCGGGGTAAAGCTAGTTTGATCTAAAACCATTCATTATATATTAGTATTTACATTAAATATGCATGTGCGTGCGTGCGTGTGGTTTTGCTTTTCTTGAAAGAGTTTTTTTTTTTTTTTTTTTTTTTTTGAAAAGGAATTCTTGAAAGAGTTGACATGCGAATATTTTTGAAGTATGAACGGTAGAGAACGAGAAATTTGTTTGGATATATTATATTTTAGGAAAAAAATATATTTGTCCTCTATATATTTTTTTACATCATTCATGTGTTGGAAATTTCAGTACATTAAATAAATAAAATAAATACATGTGTTAGTTAGAAGAAATGTATATGTTTTTTTTTTTAATAGAGAAGAAATGTATATGTTAAATGAAATTTATTTACTGAATATTCATCTAACACATACTCATTTTTATGTGTTAAATCGAGTTAATTTATTAATTTATCATTTATTCATTGACATCACACGTAACACTAATAATAAAATTTCACCTCATCAATACAATAAGAAAATTGTACGGGAACTTCATATCATCGTTTTATATTTTATTATTTCAAAATAATGTATACGGCAACTTCCATGAATGAATTAATATCATATTTGATATTTTTTAGAATATAGGTGACAAATTTATTTGATTATCGGTATTTCTTTTTTGCAGTAAAATCTAATTCATGAAATATGAATATTATTGGTTTTATTTTTTTATTTGTGATATCTATGAAACTTGAAACCTTGATTTTTGATATCTTGTACTAAACACTTTATCACTGGATCAAAAGACCATTGGTATATTTGATTATCAGTATTAGTCTTCGGTTAATAAAATACAAAACATCGAGTTGGGTAGTTTGGATTATGAAAAGAATGTGGATATATGTTTTTATAGAAATGATATTCAATATTTTTAAGTCTTTGCATATGAAATTTTGATCGGGCTGTATATTAGATGAGAGATATTTGGCACATCGCGACGAAATAATTATGGAGTTCTAAGACACGTCAATAGATACCGGGATCGATCCCTTGATGTGAGGAGACGAAGATTTGGAGCTTAACCGCTGGGTCAAAATTCCGGTTCTGTATTTAAAGATCGGACATGTGTCAATATCTCGTGAGTTTTATTGAATTTTAAAAGAAAAAATAAGAATAAGAATACGAAGTTATCAAATGCATATGAGAATCGCATTAATGGGAAGTTACCGAATTATCCATGAACGAGAAAAACGAAATATTTATGACTTTGAAATGATCTTTACATGAAGGTGAACTAATAGATGGAACATAACATGTACGTTTGTGTGAATTACCTAACCTAGAACGGCAAGTACTTCGAAAAAAATGAAATATTTATGTTGCTTCTTATTTAAGTCCGGCAAACTTGAACGATTTTTGTATTATTTTACTTAAAACTAATGCTTGTCCATTATCATAATCGTTTTAAGGTATCGGAAGAAATCAAAATGAAAATAATAAATTAACTTGTTTGGTATACACGGAGAAATATACTTCTAAGAAAGCTAGATTCAGTTTACACTATAACAGTATTCATAGTTTTTGGATTTAGAAAAAGATAAAAATCAAGATTTACTGTTTAGGCCGATTTCATTTGAAACCTGCAATTCCTTCAGATTGTTCGTATCCAAATATTTGTGAAGTCATACATGATTGAATATATACGAGTGAAATGTCAACAAAAGATCTAAAAAACGAGTAATTTATACAAAAACGAGTAAACATCTCATATTGAATTTGAATTTGTCAGAATATTTTTTGTTCAATTTGCAATAATTAACCTACAAATTATTTTTAGATTTAATCGAATTACTTGATTAAATTGTTTTCAGTTGCAGTTAATACTAGATATTTGATCTTTGTTCAATTCTTCAATTTCAAAATTCCCCGAAAATGCCAATTGTTTATCAATTCCCCTAAACTGTATTGTTTGTTCTTCAAATGCCCTAAAATGCAGATTGTATGTCCAAATTCCCCTTTTATTTTCAGAGAGTAATTTTTTTTTCTTAATAATAAATACAGAATGTTTATATGTCCTCTGTACGTTGATGTCAATAAAAATTGAATCCACAAAAACTCACAATGATTTTTCTGTTTCACACTCGACCAACTGAGCTATGAACACATTGGCGCGAGTAAATCTTTTGTTGTATTTGTTTTTGTTTCTGATTCGTAATTTTGTATGTATTTTATCGAAGGTTACGTATTAATTTTCAAAAGAGCCCAAATTTACTGCTATATATTCTTTTTTATTTCATAAGGAACGCAAAAGTCAAGAAATTATCGAAAATAATTGTGATTTATAAGAGGTAAATTAAAGTCAAACTAATTTCAGTGCGAAAACAATTTCGATAATTATTACAAATTGCACAAAAAAGTTTCAAATTTCATTACCATATTACCAGAACTCTTAAATTTAGTTAATCTGTAATTTTTAAAACGTAAAATAACAAAGTAAAGAGCACAAGATTTCGCCCTTCCACTTTCATTATTTTCGTATTTTTCTACATATTTTATAATACCATAATATTTACATTTTACTCTTAAAATATAACAAATATTGTTTTTCTACCTTTTATAAAAAAACTCTATACAATAAGTATTACCATCTATTGTCTAAACTACTCCATATCAAATTTCATTTTTTTGCCACAAAAGTATTAAATTATATTTATGTGTAAATAATATATAATTTCATTTATTAGTCATGAAAACAATTTCAATTATGTGTTCTATAAATTTCTACCTATTTATCACATAACTGATACTAAATAAGTAAAAAAAATGAGAATTTATGCCGATTTGATTATTTTTACATTTGAATATCCAGTAGTCATAAGCACACTAAACGACAAACCATAAATGCATTTCATGAGATCCGTTACTTTACAAAATTTCTCATTTGGTCCTTTGGGTTTTTTAGCAAATTTCCATCATTAACAAAACATGATCTATATGATCACACTAACTATGAACATCCTTCCTATGAAAACACACAAAAAGAAGCAAAATATTCATAAGCACCCTAAACCCTACTAAAAATTACCAAAACACCCCTCCTATCTATCATCCAACATTCACAACCTTTTCCTGCACATAACCTCCATCGCCACCACCGTCCTCATCATCATCATCATCATCATCATCATCATCATCGCCGTCCGCGCTTCTAGAACTTTCCGGAGCATAAACCTCATCATCATCCTCCTCGTCATCACACTGATAATTCACCTGTCTTTTTACTCTTTTACCCCTCCCAAAATCCTCAATCCCGATTTTCTCTTCCTCTTCCTTCACAACCCCGCCCAAAACCTTCTTCCAATCCTCCTTCATCGGACTCGGCCCCACCACCTCATCACTCGCTCCGTTCTTAAAACTCTCGATACTCCCAAGATACCCATCTTCGTCTAGTCCGCACACTTCCCCGTGGACCGGGTCCATCTTCAATAAATTCTCGATCGCCACGTCATCGTACTCGATGGAAGTGGCGAGAATCTTTTTTCGGTTGAGAATGTCGCGGGCCCTGTGGAGGAGAACCGAGTGCAAATCGTTTGTAGTTGGGCTTTTTGTTTGGTTCATCACGAGATTTTCCATTGCGAGTTTTTGCTTTGATTTTTGGAGAATTTTTTCTTCGATTGTGGATTTGGTTATCAGTTGGTAGACCATAACGGGTCGGGTTTGCCCAATTCGGTGTGCCCGTGATTGTGCTTGTAGATCCATAAACGGGTTGAAATCGGGGTCTGTCAGAAATAAAGAAATTAATGATTCATAAACCCTTTAATATTAAGAGAGAGAGAGAGAGAGAGCGAGAGAGAGAGTTTACCATATATGATAACTCTATCGGCACTAGGCTGTTAAAAAAAAATTATATTGATCATCAATAAAGTTATTAAAGATGCGAAATATTTTAGAGAGAGAAAGTAGAGAGAAAAATATACAAGATCGATTCCTACGCCACCGGCACGAGTGGACATGAGGAAAATGAAAATATTACTTTCTGCAGAATTATAATCTTTCATATTTTCTTGTCGTGTAGATAAACTCGTTTGTCCATCGATCCTGTTTTTAAGAATAAAATAAATTACGGGGTTCATTTTGTAATTTTCCAAATAAAAAATTGTCCATCGATCCTGTTTTTAAGAATAAAATAAATTACGGGTTTCATTTTGTAATTTTCCAAATAAAAAAATGTCCATCGATCCTGTTTTTAAGAATAAAATAAATTACGGGTTTCATTTTGTAATTTTCCAAATAAAAAATTGTCCATCGATCCTGTTTTTAAGAATAAAATAAATTACGGGGCTCATTTTTATAATTTTCCAAATAAAAAATTACCGAAAGTACGAGAAATTGAGGAAAGAGAGGAAGTCCTCTAGTATGTCGAGCATCTTGGTCATTTGAGAGAAAATTATAACGCGGTTTCCTCTCTCCTTCAATTTCGGCAATAACTGAAAACAAAAATTAGACAAAATTATATATATTATTTTATTCGTGAAATATAAATTTTGACAAGTAAAATAAAATACTACTTTTTCTAAGAACTGAAGTTTTCCTGACGAGGCAACAAGAGAGGAAAATGCAGATTCATCTGACGACCCGTACGTTTCTTGTCCTTCAAATAGGTACTGAAAAAAATAAAAAAATATTTATATTTAAAAAAATAATAATAACAATAAATTGACTTTTATAATGAAATAAGTTTCTACAGGGTGATTGCAGCATTTCTTCAGATCCATCAAAATCCAATTTAACGCATTCTTTTTACCTAAACGTAAACACAAAAAACCATAAATCAAATAAAAACATCTAATAAATAATTAAAGATTGAATTATATATTTAATAAAAACAAAACTAACCGCCTTCAATTTTTTTATTGAGTTTGGCATAATTTTTCTCCAAAATATCAATATACAGCTCTCTTTGTGATTTGGACAGAGCACAAGGAATTTCCACCCATTTTTTAACCGGTATTTTCTCTCTCATCACGTTCGATTTCAATCTCCTCAACATTCTACACCCAAAAAAATAATACAAAAGTTCAAAATTTCATAACAGTAAGTACGATTATAAATAAATTACCTAGGTTTTAAAATTTCGTGGATTTGAGAAATTTTCAATTCGGATTGTTGCAAATTTGTAAACGATTTCGCTTCGAATTCAGGATCTGAAAACTCATCAGGATCGATAAAATGAAGCAACGCAAATAATTCCAGAATTGTATTCTGCAATGGCGTTCCCTAAAATTCAATACAAAACATGAAAATATAGTAAACAAATGCAAAATAATTTAAAATAATAATAATTAAATACATACAGTTAGAAGTAGCCGAAAATCAGTTACGTATTGTTTGAGACATGCAAAAAGCTTGCAATAAAGATTTTTTAATTTGTGCGCCTCATCAACTACATTACAAAAAAATAATAAATTCATAAATCAAATATTATTATTTATAAAGCAAAACAAAAAATAAATAATTAATTAAAAGCTTACTAATAACACAAGACCAATTGAATTTTTTCAGAACGGTACTATCGAGTTGTACAATTTCATAACTCGTGACCAAAGCATTGAACAAGGGCTTATTCGTGAAAGAATAAAATTCATGGGCTTGAATGCATTTTCGCGATTCTTTGTCTCCTTGATAGACAATCACGTTCATTTCTTTGCCCCACTTTCCAAATTCCTAAACAATAAAAATGATTGCTAATTATTTAGTTATTAAATTGATAAAAAAGGGTATATATTTGATAATTAATACCTTTTCCCATTGAAATAGGATACTTTTGGGAGCAATAATTAATACGGGTTTAGGGTTTAGCTTCTCTCTCAATAGACTTTGGAGAAAACAAACCACTTGTACCGTTTTTCCTAAACCCATTTCATCTATAAAAAAAATACAAATATTAATAAAAATATTAAAAAAAAATTTGTGGATTTTATTTTACGTACCAGCAAGAATAACATTGTTATTCTTTTTAAAATTGTTAATCATCCATTGAACCCCTTGAATTTGATAATCATACAAAATATCCTTACAAACCTCTGGTACGCTTTTCCCAATCACCCCCTCATTTTCACCCAAAATATTTTCACACCGCTCCTGATTATGCCTCTCGACAAATTTTGCAATTTCACCCCTCAATTTGTCCCTAATTAGAGATTCTTTTAAAGATTCCCACGTGGATTCTGAGTAATCGAGACCTCTCCATTTCACCAAGAATTTGAATTCAGACTCGTTTTGATTTTCGAGAATTGAATTCGAGATTTCGAATGGGTAATTCGGTTCGGATTTTCTGCGGCAAGAAATTACGCGATGAATTTGAAACCATTCTGGTTTTCTTAAATCCATTGATTCTGATCCATCCTTTGATGAACTGCCAAAAATAAAGAAAAATAATCAAAATATGCAAATTAGTATTATATGCTGCTAAGAAAAAGGAAATTGTATTTTAAATTTACGTGTATTTTCTTTGGTAACTATAGAGGCGAGATCTATCGAAAATATGAAGCCATTCGAGTGGAATCTAAGTAAAACAATAACATGTTTAGTTTAATACGTTAATTAAAAGATGAATAAATAAATAAAATAAATGCGCATTTTAAAATGTACCCAAGAATCATGATGATGAGAGAAAGAATCCCATTTGACGAGGAATTGAATCTGAGAATTGCATTTCGAGCCCTCCAAATCGAGTTTTCTGTGGCCAACTAAGCGTTGGATCTTTCTAGAAGAAAGTTGAGTATCGCTATCTGAGCAAACTGGACATATCCAGTCATTTTGGATCTCATTTAGTGGGGGATTGAGACAAAATGTGTGGAAAGATTTAGTGCATTTTGAGTTTTTGCATTTTATCACAAAATTGTTTGCTACTTCCGTCTGCAAAAAAGCAAAAAAAGTTTTTTTACAAATTTTCGCTATTAACCTATATAAATGAGAGAGAGAGAGAGAGACCTCGCAAATAGAACAGGTTGGGCCATTAGACATGGCCATGTCATAATTTGAATCATTTTCAGAAGATACTTCATCATCGTTAGAACAATTATCTAAAACACACAATTAAACAATTTTAAATCAATTCTTATGTATTTTCAAGAAAACAAAAGGAAAATCCCCAAAATACAACAAAATATATGTTTTACCAGAATCTGAAGGCTCGGATGGATCTTCTAAATCATCGTCTTCTTCCTAAAACAAATTAAATCAATTTAACTTTTCAATCCCAAAGATTTGAAAATTTTAGTAATTCTTTCAGTTGAATTGAGATTCATACCTCAGAATTTCGTGAATCTTCCTTGGTTTTTAATTTCTGAAGCCTTTGTGACCGTCTTGTAGGAATGAATTTCTTGTCACCTGTATAAACAAAAAAAATTACAACAAAAAAAATTTACACCAGTCCATCTTTTCTAGGTTTTAAATCTTTGAAACTCGAACAATTTTAAAGAAAAACATCAAACTGAGAATCAAAAACGAAAACATCGATGCTCCTTTTTACCAAAAGTATGGACTATGGAGGCGATTACGATAAAAATCAACAAAACTAAAAGAACCTGAATCCGAATGCTCTGGCGATGATTTTTCCCCACTCGAAGCATCCAAATCAACCTCAAACCTCACTTTCTTTTGAAGCCGTTGCGATCTCCGAGTACGAGGAACCATACTCTCTACCCCTAACAATAAACAAATGAAATTATACAATAAAATCAACAAATACGCAAACACGCGTTTCATCCATAAACTCTCACCATCGCTGACACTGTGAACTTCATCTTTTGCGCTATTCTCCCCTTCTTCACCGTCACTACCACTATCCCTCTTTCTAGTCTCGATATTCTTTCTACTCTGTACATTCCGTAGAGAATAGCGCTTAGAAGATCGATCGGAAGCCATGATTGTAGCACAGCTGCACAAGACCTCCGAATCCCCTGTTAATGGAGCTCCAGTTTTTATCAAGGGCAGTGCTACAGTCACTCCCTCCCTCACTCCCAAATCTCCTCCCTATGACATGTGGGACCCACACAACATTTCACAAAAATTAATGTATGTGGGTCCCACATGTCATAGACCAAGGAAGGGGATATGGGAGGGAGAGAGGGAGTGGCTAGAGCATTACCCTTTTATCAATGGCACTGTCTTATATCAATAACTCAAGGGTTTTATCACATTAAATGTGACGAAGCTGATGATAAACTATAAATACACCTGGTCTTTGTTTAATAAATAACATATTTTCATTATCTATAGTTAGTTAGTTTCACTTTCACATAGGATAAATTGAATATTGGTTTAAGAATATTTGTAGTACAGGTTTATATGAAATATTAGTGAAAAAAGGACGAAGGACAAGAATGTGTGTATGGATGAACATGGTTCGTAGTAATCGCGTAGTTAGTTCCTTATTTAAATATATGGTTCTTGTGAACCGGACGTGAATGAGTTTAGGAGGAGTACGAAGAAGAATTGGCGGGAGAATTGACGGTATTGGGAAGTGGAAGCAGCGTCGCTTTTTAGGGGTTAAGTTCTCCAGTGTATTAGTAACTGGAGACGACTTAGTGTATTTTTTGGGGTTTATATATAGGAAAATTTTCAAAACCTCCTGTCTTTTTGGGATATTTTAAAAAATCTCATATTTTTTTGAAAACTAAAAAAAAAATCATCTATCAAATTTTTATTTTCAAATACGCCTTATGAATTTAAAATTAATCATTAATGGTGTTAAATTTTTTATGACCAAAATATCCTTCTTTAAACATATGTAGTAATTACAATAATATTTTTTTTATTTGTATTAATTTTTAAAAAATAATAATTTTTTTTAATTTATAATAATTTTAAAAAAATCATTATCATATGTTATATTTATATAGTTTTAATATTTTATACATTATATATATCTGACTTCTATATTTTTTTTCTGAAAAACTAACATAAAATAATAATAAGATGAATAATAATATTAAAAGAACACCTTGCAAATATTTAAAAATTAAAATGTCATCAAACTATCAAACAAAATAAATAAAAAAATATAATGTTTAAATAAATATTTTTCTATCAATATATTTTCAAGGTGTTTATTTTATTATTATTTGATGTTAATTTTTTATGAATAATAAATGAAATATTAAAATTATACAAACATAACGTTCAATGATTTTATTTTAGTGAAATCACTACATGTAAAAAATTATCTATGAATTTTTTTAAAATTAACAAAAATTAATGAAAAAATAACGAAGATATGCATATGAAAATATAAGGGTATTTTGGTAAAAAGAAAAATTAACACCATTCATGATTGGCTTTAATTCCTATAGGGATATTTGAAAATAAAAGTTGGATAGAGATGGTTTTTTTGAGTTTCCAAACAAATAGGAATTTTTTTAGAATATCCAAAAAAAAAAAATTCAAAATTTCCCTTATATTTATATATGGTGCTTCCAAAAGTTACTCAAACATCCTCCACGAAATGACAAAGATATTTAATTAAATTGATTAGTATTATTAATTGAATAAATGAATATATAAATTGATCGGTTAATTAAATTAATATGTCAATTAACATATATTAATATTAATATATTAAAATAATTGATGTATTAATTAACTAATTAATTTAACTAATCCCAAATTGTACATCTCATTAAGAATAAAATGTAATATTATTATATCATAGTTTATTTATGTTACCATAATCATTGTTTCAAGCTTATGTGAGTACTGTTATTATCGACAATATATATATCAAACAAAACAACGAATCTTATCACTTATACATGTCTCATAAATATCGTGACGACTCGCAACATCTTTGATATAATAAGTGGATTAGTCTATTCAATTCAATATATCAAATTGATCTATTCCATTATTTAAGCGTGTATAAATATCTATGTTGCACGGATACGACGATACGCTAATTTTCAAAAATATATAGGATACGATACGGTCATTATATATAATATTTTATTATTTTATTAATTATAATTTTTATATTTAATATTTTTATACAGTATATATTTGACATAAAATATCCTAAAAAATTATTTTTTACAAGTATCCGACAAGTATTCGGAAAATTATTTTTATTATTTTATTATTTTTTATTAATTATAATTTCAAAAATTATTTTATACAGTATATATTTTTATATTTAATATTTTTATTTTATATATTCATTTGTTTATATGTATTAGTCATTTATTTCAATTTCAAGTTTTTAATTTTTACTTTTCAAGTACATTTTTGTATACGTTAGAAGTATCCGACAAGTATTCGGAAGTATTCGAGAAATATTTGTTATTATTTTAAAATAAAATATTCAGATACGTCATGTGCAGTATTCGATACGTATCTGACGAGTATTCGACGAGTATTGGTATCCGATACGACATCAGATATTATACAACTTGATTTTTGAAGTATTCGCGCAACATAAATAAATATAGAACCAAAATACTCAAATGCACTAGGCAAGGATGAAACAAACTAATAGATCCAATAGAACTTGTGCATTCATTTGACGCTAATTAGCTACTTCAAATGGTCCATCCATATACATTCTTCATATGCTTTTTTTTCTCTCTATTTTCTTATTGCGAAGTTCTTAATAAAAAAAAAAATCCTTAACTATTTTCAATATTTCAGAAAACCTCTATTGTGATATTAAACTGAATAAATTCTAAATCAAATTTCTCCCAGACATCTAAATCACAACCAACTCCCTACAATATAAGAAAACATAAATAATTAACAAAATCGTAACTAAATCAAAACACTAACCACTAAGCACAATCGTAACATTATAGTAATTTTTCATACTACGCTAATCACGAGTGCTATTAGTTTCTTCCAATATTTTAGATGACATGTTGTGCTTTGTGCAAAAATAGAAAATAAATTAGTAGTGTTAATGAACTACACGAAGTCATTTGATCATTTGCAATTTTAAAAGACGAGTATCTGTTTGCATTTAAAAAGCACATATATGAAAAGTGCATTATGCATGAATGGGAAACTGATTTAATCATGACTCGAAAGTGCTTTTTATATGAAAATCAACCAATGAATCTCATACGTGACTAAATTATTCTAGTTATTGTACGACAACTTATTATATTTGATACAATTCATGATAATATCGTATATATTGTTCTACTCCATGATATATCTATAATTCTTTCAAAAATAATCTTTTCATTTTATAACATTCTACATTTTGTTGAATTTTTATTCTCATTTGCCGCATGTTAGTTATTTATATAACTTTTTTTAAAATTTTACATATACGTTTAAACTTCTGATTAATTTAATCATGGTTGTGACAAACATATTGCCTAAACGATTAATTCGAATAATGTAATTGTTTTTATTTTATATAATCAACTCTTAGTTAATAAACATAATTTCAATTCGTCCAATACATGTGTATGTCAAAAAAATAAACAATTATATTATTATTATTATTAACATAATTTTTCTTCCGGACCAATATAAATAGTTACTCTTCTAGCACAATCAAAACGACTATTCTAGAATAATTATAAATATACACTCTTATAATTAATATACATGTTTCTTTATTAATCGAATCAACACGATCTTATTATTCCGATCGACAACCTTGTCGTCTTTATTTTTCTTTGCTTCTCTTCAAGAGGTTTGATAAATTAGTTTATTGTTGGACGAGAACAATCAAGTCAAGCCACATATCGAAGCACATATTTTGAATCCTTGGTCATTATATTTTGATGATTTTTTTGTGTAATACTTTTATTTCATTGCCACAATATTAATCTTAATTTTGAAAAAGTACTATCAATTTTGTGTAATACTCTTATTAATAGTGGGTGTTTGGATAACCGCATTCGAAACTACAACAATAATTTGAACCAATGCGGGTACAATTTTCGTAGTAGCTACTTAATTTTTGGTGTTTGGACTTAAGAACTTGAAATGGTTATAAATGCAATTCTTATGTTTTGATCATTGTAAATAGTGTTGTAAATATAGAGTGTTGCAAATATGCATTGACTAAAAGTTATTGAATTCATGCAACTATATTATGTATGTGCATCATAACATAATGAGATATATTCATAATAAAACAATGAGTAGTGATACACCTCCCCTTGATCTATCCCCCAGCATCATTGATGTGCTGGAAAGGTGGCATGTTAAATCATGTAGGGTTTTTTTGGATCCCTTTAAGGCTTTTTACATTTATTACTGTTCATTGTCAGAATTTATAATCATTTGTGCAGTGTTAACTGCTATCTTGCAGAAACTCATTTAATGTCATTAATGGCTGTTGCTGACTTTTAACAGTGAACACTTGTTGGGGGGGAATTGAAAAAAATTTGAAATTCAAAAATTTGAGTACCCCTATAAAATATGATCGAACCACCTCCTCCCCCCCCCCCCCCCCCCCCCCCCATTCGTTCTTGTTATTCATTGCTCATTTTCACACTGTTCATTATTGTTGTTAACTGTTCACTGTTGAATTGAGTTGTTCGCTGTTAATTGATAGCAGAGAATATCATTATGAAATAGTAATATTTTGTATTTGTGGACTCGAGATTCATACCCATATTTGTATTGTTAGTATAGATGTTTATTTGTTGATTTAGTGATAATTGAATCTTTTGAAAAGATATTTTCAACATTAATTTGCACTGGTATTGAAACTGATTTTTTGATAGCAAGAATTTGTTGATAGCAGACAATTTTAACAGTTTTTTGAACTGGATTTTGAACTAGTATTTGATTCTTTTACACTGTTAGTTTTGACTGGTATTTCAAACATTTCATTGTTAACTGTTATTTCAAACATTTCGCTGATAACCGATTTTTTGGACGGAAATTTTGAACTAATATTTGAATTTTTCACAATGTTAGTTTCGACTGATATTTCAAACATTTCACCGTTAACTGTTATTTCAAACATTTCGATGTTAACTGATTTTCTAAACTGTTTTTTGAACTAGTATTTCAATTGTTTACACTGTTAATTTTGACTGGTATTTTAAACATTTCACTGTTAACTCGTATTTCAAATATCACTTTTAATTGGTTTTTTGAACCGGATTTTGAACTAGTATTTGAATTTTTTACACTGTAATTTCAAAATTTTCATTGTTAACTGGTATTTCAAACATTTCACTTTTAATTTGTTTTTTGAACTGCAATTTGAACTAGGTAGTGTTTGAATTTTTTTTACCCTATTAATTTTGAATGGTATTTCAAAATTTTCAATATTAACTAGTATTTAAAACATTTCATTTTCTATTGGTTATTTATATGAACTTTGAACTAGTATTTGAATTTTTTACCCTGTTAATTTTGACTGGTATTTCAAACATTTAACAATTAACTTGTATTTCAAAAATTGCACTTTTAATTGGGTTCACACTTAGTTCACTGTTAACTAGTAATTATGTTCACTGTTAATTGGTATCCTGAATTTTTTACATATTAACCCCTAAAAATTAACTGTTAATTAGTAATTATATTGCAATATTTATCATTGCAAAAATTGTTGAACTATTTTCATTGCAAAATTATTTTGTGAACTTGACATTTGAAATCTAAAGACAACAAATACCAAATTTCTGTCTAATAGAATTAATTTATAAGACTTGCCATTTGAAATCGATATCTAACAATTAATAGACACAACAAAATACATAATTATTACAAATATTGTTCACAAATAACAAATTCTAAGTAAGTATGAACAAAATGAACATCAAAACATAACTATTGTTAAAAATTATTCCAAATCATCTAATAATTCTTGTCAAACATTATTAACTCATAAGACTTGACACTGGAAATCGGTATCCAACAATTAATATACACAACAAATCAAAGACATAATTATACAAGCATCGTTCACAAAAATCAAATTTCAAAAAAATATGAACAAAAAGAACATTAAAACAAAACTATTGTTGAAAAATGACTACAAATCATCTAATAATTCCTGTCAAAAATTACTAAATTATAAGGATTGACACTGAAAATTCACATGAACTTAGTTATTTTATGATGAACTTAAGGATTAATATGAATTGATTTACATGACCTTAAGGATTAACATTAAACAATTATGTGGGATTAAGGATTAACATGAATTGACACTAGTAGACAGTGAAATCAATTCGAATTGGACACCAAAAATTGATGCCAGTGTGAATTAACACTAGTAAATAATGAAATTCACTAAAATTGGGCATTGAAACTGTAATAAATATCAAAAATATGGTTTTGATATTTGTAGAATATTAGTCCTAAAATCCCAGAATATAAGACCCATGTTAAATATGACTCGTCCCACGATCAAAACCGACTTCTTATGCGTCAAAATTGTCAAAAGGGTATAACCGTAATTTCATTTTTATGGTTATTTAAATATATATATGATAGGGACTTATTTGCATAATTACCCAACCATTAATAATACAAATAAGTAGAGTTTGCAAATAAACCCCCATATAGTTGTAAATCCAAGGGCTTGCAATTATGAGAGTTTTGTGGGTATGTACGTAATGTGCCATCCACCTCATTAACCCCTGCGACCCACACCTCACCCCTTCCATAGCCATTAGCACACATCAAACACTCATGAAACCCTAAGGAAAAGAAGAGAGAAAAATAGGAAAAAGCAAGGAAAAGAGGATATTTTGCAAAACGAAAGCTGCCATAATCTTCAGGAGGTTGAGTTGTACGAGTTGGGAAGATCAAAAGAGGAATTCCTTCGACGTTTCGAGTTGCTCCATTTTCTGCGCCGTTTCGATTTCTCTCTTATTTGTCGAGTTTCGTTCCATTAAGTGAGTGCTACTTTCACTTCTCTCTTATTAAGAATTCAATTACGAGCGTTTCTAGACCTTACTTGTTAGTCTAGGGTTCTCGCTTTAGAAATCCGTATTTTGCTTTAAAAACCGTGTTACTTCACAAAATATATATTATGTAGATTTGATCATATATATGTATGTAGAATTTGAGTTTGATAAAACGTAAGCCGGGCTTACGGTTTTGAAAGAGGGTCATATGTGTACATACGCGGCTCCTCCGGTATGTTTTAGTTTGATAGGTGTAGTGTCGCGTGACCCCGTGGCGCTCTATGGAGGGAATTGCGTAGCAAACTTGATGTAGTGCAAAGTCCCGACCCATGAGGGGTCTGGCTGTGGCGCATGAAAAATGTTGGGTATCGGTGTCACTACCGAGCCCCGCGGAGCGGATTGTGAGGCTCGGTCCGACCCGATCCCGAGGACCACGCCGACGACTCGAAAGTACGAATCATGAAATGCAACTAAAACCTATGAAATTAGTTTTTAATTCATAGAGAAATCATACCATGTGAAATTGATGACGGTGAAGGGTTGATGCTTTTAGTTGCTCTTTCTTGCTTGCTTCGATTTCGACGACACGCACGTCCCATGCCCGCGCGATTCGACACCTTTCTTGAAGCTTTTTGTTGTATACAACCGTATACGATCCGATTCGTCTCCGAATTTGCTCGACCTTGTTCTCGATTGATCACACGAGAGAATCTCAGTTGAGATTCCTCTACTCGTATCCACCTCGAGCTATATGTCTTTCGGTTGCGGCAAATTTCCCTAAAATTTGCCACAAACTTGCTCTAAAATCCCTCAATCTCCAATGGAGTTCTATTCTCTCTTTTCTTGTCTAACAAGTCCCGATATAGAATTGTATTCAATCTTGAGAGAGAAAAAGGATCAATATCTTATATTAAATTCCTCCATTAATGCCATGATTAATGAGTATCAAAACTGCTAATCCAGAATTTGGATCACAGTGCGTCATGATGCACAATATGGTGCGTCATGACGGACGTGTGACGAGTACTGGATCTGGCCGTTTCATATGTGGTCCGTCATGACGGACAAGATAGTCCGTCATGACGCATTGAATGATGCATCACGACGTTATACTCACAGATTGGCCTGCACAAAAATACAGTAGTGTGCGTCATGACGGATTATGTAATGTATGTCAAATTTGCGTAATCTTATTATTCACCCAATTGTTCCGACGAATGTGTACGTTCATCTATCCTCATGTGTACAATATACTAGTTGATATGTTACTGTATTTCCTTCATGTACGCTCGAGTATTCTCCTAGTTATGATGTTAATGATGAAGACAAAATAATAACCATCAAATTCTCATTTAACAGTGAAAAAAAAAAAAGCCAGAAAAGAGTTCGAATATAAAAATCACAAAAAACAAAACACAAGAACCTTAATCGATGAAAATTCTCGGCAGACAATAATATTTTTTCAAAACTGAAGAAATCTCAATAATAACAACATAATACAGAGGAAAATGAAATATCATTTTTCATTTGAAAGCAATAATAATTAATTATACCTACGATTCACACCTTAAGATCTTTAGAGATTCGTGATGATAACATGATATAATTGGAAGGTAAAATGACACAAAATATATGGAGTAAAATCATTATAACTAGACTGGAGATCATCTACATAAACATTCTTATATAAACATTCTTATATAGAAAACATAACATTCTTTGATTAAATGAATGATTCCAAATAAATGCTCCAATATGTAATTTTTCATATTAATATATTTTCAAGATTGTCCAACATTTCACACTCATAATTACACACATAACATATTAAATTATAATTAATACATTCATATTTGTAACAAAATTGATAATTTTTTTTTATTAAATGTAAAAAATCAATTATAATAATTCTATTTCTTTTTATTTTTTAAAAAAACACTTTGCCACCAATTTATTGAAGACGTTTCAAAGCTGCCAGTTACTTAACGATCGTAAAACAAATCTATTGAAAATTTACTGAAGTATTTTCTAACTTTGAGAATAAGATAACAAGTAGAAAAAAATATATTTTATTTCTCAATTTTTATGTTTAGCCATATTAACTAATTTTAAAAGTTTTGCATGACACACAAATACTTATTTGCATTTAGAATAATAAAATAAAAATTCAAAGAAATAATAATATTAAAAGTAAAACCAACAAAAAATTCAATCATACAAAGAGATGCAACAATCCCCTTCTAGGTACATAATCATGCTTGTGTTTTTTATGTCCAATAGAAGAATATTCCAAATACATTTCATAATTAAAAAAACGTATTTCATAAATTTTGATAAAAAATTAAATAATTATTTTAGATTCAGAAATCTCAGCTTTAAAAATAAGATTCTCATTAATTAATGAAAGTAATAAATGTCCTTTATCAATATCAGCAAACCTGATGCTGATGCTTGGAGTTAATTTTGTTATTCGATTTGCTTGATTTTATTTTATGATCTAACCCTTCCTGTACTTATTTTATATTAAAGAAATGATAAATAAAAAGTTCATCGTTTGAAAGCGAATTTACATTTGGAAACTTCACTAAATTTAAAGTCTAAAATGCCATTTTAATCTCACTTCTCAAACTATATATATCCAAACAAAAACAAAAATAGAAAAAAATAGAACATAATCGCATAAATTATAAAAGGCGACCAATTCCTTAAATTATAAGAAAACACAAACCACTAACAAAACCCTAACTAAATTAAAACACTAGGCACCAAACACAAATACACAATCGTAACATTATAAATGTTTCCTTCTCAACTTTGATCAGGATTCAGGAGTGTTATCAATTTTTTCCAACATCTTAAATGACATGTTTTACTTTTTATGTTTTTTTGCCAAAATAGCAAAAAACAAATAAATTAATAGTGTTAATAATAAAGTAATAAACAAAGGAAGTCATCTGGTCTTTTGCAATTTTAAAAGAAGAGCGCCTCTCTTTGCATTTAAAAAGCAAGCTAATGCATTATGCATGAATGGGAAAAATGAATTAATCATGACTTGAAAATGCTTTTTATGCGAAGGACAACCAACGAATTAATACATAACTAAATTTATCTTCTAGTTACTGTTGCGACAATATATTCATGATATATCTAATATTATTTCAAAAGTAATATTTCATTTTGTCAAATACTACATTCTACTCCGAAATTTTATTCTCATCTGTCGCGTGTCAATTAATTATATTTTATTCATTTAATAGGTAAATGACACGTCATCGATTGAAACTAATAGTTAAAACATAAAACTAGAATTTCCAACAAAATACTCGAATATAAAATTATAACAAATCTTAAATATTATAAAATTTGGAGGAAAAAAAAAACGCCATTTGTCTAATTATCCCTCAAAATCACATAATAAAAGTAAAATAAAATACCAAATAATTTTAACTCCGCGATCGTACTAAAAATATATCTAATAATCATACCTAACATTTAATTCTAATAATTTGAAATTTATAAAAATAAAATAAAATCATTTACTCGTAAAAAAATCAATTATAATAATGCTCTCCGTTTTTTAAATTTATTTATTAAAGACCACCTTCCCACCAATTTAATAATTAATAAATTAATAAATAAATACGTTTTTTTTTTCCGACAATAAAGCCGTAGGCTAATAAATACGTTTCAAAGCTGCCAGTTATTACCACCAGTATGCTGGAGCAACTAGATGGTATCTTGACTACCCCATATGTGACCAGGGCTCAAACTCCAGTCGAGACAAGAGGTCTAATTAAGTATAGCCTGTATGGGTAGAATTAGGGTAGCCTGTAAGTATAGCTGTAGGAGTAAAAAAAAAAAAAAGCTGCCAGTTATTTGAGTCTCTGACAATGGTCAAAAGACTCACAACAAAAATCTTTTTAAGATTTAGTTATTCCTTTAGTTACCCTTTCCAACCAATGAGAGCGCGAGGCGTACGTGCTAAGCATCTCCTACCCGCGCCACAAAATCAAACATCTTATAATATTTTTTAAACCCCTCACTTTTACATATCTACTCCAGGTGCACAAAACGATAACACAATTACTCACTGAATTTGGCTCCCATATTGTAAAACTACTCAACACCACGTTCGACCAAAAGTATGTACGGAAGATATGCAAAGAATAAAAATCGAAGTCAATCTTTCCCCGAACCAAGTCCTCCACGTGGCAAGTACTTAACATAATTGCACATCGGTCTACTGAGCTGGGTCTGTTAAACAATTTCAAGGAACTTTCCTAAGCTTCTTATGTTTTTCTCGTCTGGGAAACAAATATCTGGTCCCCTCACTGACAGTGGGTCCCAATGTTAGTATATTATATTCGTACATGACGCGGCGGCTTACGAGATTAACAAACTGTTCCCGATTTTAATCATATAAGTATCATTGTGTGTAGTGGTTCATAATAATATTTGACTACGATTCACTATATAGAAGTTTATATATTTTCATCTTAGAAGAATTTCATTTAATTTATATTTTGCATGGACCAGGTATATTATTTGTCGTAGATTACGTCTTGCTGACATTTGGAGTAGGTCGGTTATGTAAGTTCATACACCGAGCTTATGGAAATTTCGAGGTAAATTATCGTCTATTTGGCTATTTAAGACTATTGTACTCCACTTGTTATCTTCTTCTACACGGCAGAATTAAGGGCGGCGCTAAAGACTTCCAAATCCTCTTCTCGCCTTCGTCCTCTCGAGTAAGATTTAACTGTTTTTTGTTGATTAGTAGTAAGATTAACTCTTTTTTGTTGATTAGTAGTAATATCAGTAGTTAATCTATGTATTATCTAGCCGAATTTATCACTTATTGATGCAATTTGGTTTGGTAGTGTTCTTGATGTAGTCTAGGGTTTTATTGTTTGTTGATCTTGTTTTCTTTGATCTTAGATTTGAGTTTATTATGATCGATCGTGTTTTTTCTTTAGATTTGCTGTCGTTTATGTGATTTATATAAAGTTTTTTGGATCTGATTGGGGTTTAGATCTGTATCCTTTGGTTGACTTGGGATTAGTGATTTTTTACTTCATTTTCTTTGTGAATTTGTGATTAATCTTTTTCGTATTGTGTATTTTCTTTGAATCTTAGATCTGGACCTAGTAATTATTATCTAGCCGAATTTATCACTTATTGATGCAATTTGGTTTGGTAGTGTTCTTGATGTAGTCTAGGGTTTTATTGTTTGCTGATCTTGTTTTCTTTGATCTTAGATTTGAGCTTATGATGATCGATCGTGTTTGTTCTTTAGATTTGCTGTCGTTTATGTGATTTATATAAAGTTTTTTGGATCTGATTGGGGTTTAGATCTGTATCCTTTGGTTGACTTGGGATTAGTGATTTTTTACTTCATTTTCTTTGTGAATTTGTGATTAATCTTTTTCGTATTGTGTATTTTCTTTGAATCTTAGATCTGGACTTAGTAATTGTTATAGAACTAACCTGGTCTCATCTATACTTCTTCTCAAAGTTTTTTACCAAGAATTAACCTACTGAACTAGTTTTTCTTTCAGAAATTAATTTGATTGAATATACTCGAGTTGTATCATAATTGTTGTTTGTTTTTTTACAGAATTGTTCATGCTTCATGCTTGAGATGATTTTTGTCGCCATCAAGAAAGAGCATCCCTATTTTCTTTGGGGCCTCTTCTGGTTGAACCGAAATAGGTTGTGGTTTTGGAACCGAAACATGTTTAGACACTGGACCTGACAAAAATGTCTTTCTGATCACCACTCCCACAAGCTAAGACCAATCTACTAATGTCTTAGCAATTAATCGAATCTGCTTTCGTTTCCTTTTTGCTCTGAATTTTCCTCCAAGCAAACCCCTTCTTCTTTTCCTACTCTCTCTCAATCTCTCTCAGCCTACTAAAAACCCTGAGAAACCTTGCTTCTCCGATTTGCATTTTGATATTTGAAAAGTAAACTGAAGTAGTATTTTGTTTGCGAAAGTTTACTGTTTGAGAATGGCCAACAAGACGCTTTTACCCCCGGGCTTTCGGTTCCACCCTACTGACGTGGAACTGGTCTCCTATTACCTCAAGCGAAAGGTAATGGGCAGACCTTTTCAATTCGTGGCCATTTCTGATGTGGAACTCTACAAATTCTCCCCATGGGATCTCCCCGCTAAATCTTGTTTGAGGAGCAAGGATTTAGAGTGGTTTTTCTTCAGCCCGAGAGACAAGAAGTACCCTAAAGGAACACGAGCGAATCGGTCCACTACAACCGGTTTCTGGAAAACCACCGGTCAGGACCGCACCATAACCCTAAACGCTCGCACTGTTGGCATGAAGAAAACCCTAATTTTCCACACTGGCAAGCCTCCTCGTGGCGAACGTACTGACTGGGTCATGTATGAATATCGTCTCACTGACGACAATCTCTCTGCTTCTGTTGCACAGGTATATCATTTTTACCTCCGTTATCTATAAATTCTTTTTGGCAAATTAAATTTTTTGATTAACATTTGTGTATGAATGATGATTAGGATGCGTATGTGCTGTGCAAAATATTCAAGAAGAGCGGTATGGGTCCCAAAATTGGGGAGCAATACGGGGCTCCTTTCAACGAACAAGAATGGGAAGAATATGATGATGTTGATTACGAGGCGGCGTCTCATGCATTCCCGTTTCTTCCTCCTCAATCCGGCGCCATTGTTCTTCAAAATGGTGCCACTCCTCCTCAATCGAGCGTCGTTCCTCCTCCATCTGGTGCTGCTGGGTCCGTTGCAACTGGAGATGTTTCTGGAGCTATTATGCCCTCTCCAGTTGTTCCGGAAGCACTTGAAATGGAGGGGATTGAACTGGATGAGCTGGCGCATTTGCTGATGGATTCTCCTTACCGTGCTGACAATGCTCATCTCCAGTTTTTGCCAGCTCAGCAGGAGGCTAATCTAGCCGAGAATATCTGTAACTATAATGAAGATGGATTATTCAACGAATTAGAAAATCTATTGAATTCGTTTCCAAACAACAATGAAGCGTCTTCTTCGATCCAGCCAGTTCTCTCTGAACTCGGCTCTGAAAATTACCTCGAGTTAAACGACATCTTTGCCCCTGGTAATGGGCAAGACGGGTATGGGTGGTTGTACCCGCAATTCTCTTATGAACCCTCACAGATGGACGTGAGTGGTGGTTACATGTCATCTGTACAAGGGCAAAACGGTCCAATTTCTGAGTTGGATCAGGTGGTGAATTATAATGGCTATCCCTCTTCAAGTGATCCCCATTTTGGGTCGTCTATGTTTGCGCCCTTTCAATGAGAAATAGTTGAACTGATAACTATTCTCTATCTCTTGCTCGTCGACGCGGCAAGCATCTGCAATACACATTTCTGAACAGTGTATTTTTATGGGGATTCGGGTAATGTGGTCGTGTATGGTAAATTATTGCCCCATATTATTATTATTATTATTATTATGAAGTACTATTGTATAATAATTAATAATTATGTATTGGAGGTATTTGAAGATGAATTTTGTTTCCTAATGTGATTTGTTGGGACTTATTGTGTTCTTATAAATATGGCGTGTTTCTTTGAAGATGATTTTTTTGATTTTAATTGTATGGTTTAGGTAAGAATGTTAAAACTTAAACTAGACAATTCACGTGAAATAACGACTTGAAGCAGTCTGTACTGTACATGAACATTCCTCTTGAACTTCTTGCCACGTCTATTCGGCAACGTTAAATAGTCTGCCAAACTTCATTATGTTTATGTTAATATTTAGTTTTTAGAATTAATGATTGGCTTTTATTATAACTTATAAGAATGTTCAAGTTATTGGAGGAAATCAAAATAATATATCATTTTCATTGTTACATCAATTGATATTAAATTGGCAATTTGTTGTGTAACTAAACAATTATGTTTGCTTGACTGGTTTTTTGCGAATTGTTTTTCACTTTCCGTAATATTTGTTTGTAAAAATGTTTAGTTCCAACCAATTTTTCATTTAGGTTACAAATATTTGTATAGTACATGTTTTCTTAAGATAATTTGAATTATATTTGTTACTTATGATAACACCCTAATTGGTGTTGCACAGCACAGGTATATCATTTTTACTTCAAATTATAAAATACCCTATTTGAATTATATTTTTCATTTGGATAGTAAATGATTAGTTTTATTTCATGTTTTGATGGGTATTCCGTATTTGTATGGTGGAATTATGGGGCCGCCATATAAATTAGTGATTGATAAAGGGTTTTTTACTTTCTTATCGAAACATATAATTAAACGTAATAATTAAATAATGGAAAATTTGGTGGGTACATTTTGGAGGAGAATAAAATTTTTATATATTTTTTTTCAACCGTCAGATATTAAAAAAAGAAAAAATTACTCTCCTCCAAAATGTACCTGCCGAATTCTCCATTATTGAACTATTACATTTAATTAACGTGATAATTAAAACATATAATTAAATATTCATTAAAATTTATTCAAATTTATGAATTCGAATAAATATTAATTATGTATTAAATTAACAGTTAACATGTAATAGTTCTTATCTTAATTAAATATACTAATTAGAACATAGAGATGTTATGGTAAAATTTGAATAATTTCGGTTCGTATATTTAATTAAAATGATAACCAGTACATGTTAGCTGTTAACTTAATACATAATTAATATGTATTCGAATTCAGAAATTTGAATAAATTTTAATGAATATTTAATTATATATCTTAATTATCACGATAATTAAACGTAATAACTAAATAATGAAGAATTCAGTGGGTACATTTTGGAGGAGGTATGAACAAATTTAACATAAAAAACATCACAAAAATAAGGCGTGCTTTCATTCAGCGCCTGGCGCTGTTTCATTCGGCTTTATTTTATACCTCAATTACTTCTCATTTACATTAACTAACGAATTAAAAAAAAGGCGCACAATGATACATCGCCAGGCGAGGTATGAAACTCCGCAAAAGACAAATTTGGAATATTTTTTAAAACTTGGTTATTTCGTTAATTAACTTCTTACACTTGGTTATTTCTGAAAAATTTCCGATTTATATTATGTTAGTTCTTATTTAAGTTGGGTTAAATATTGTGTTATTATAGTTTGTCTTTTTATGAATCCACAAAATCGGGAGATAAGATAACTAAATGAATAATGAATAATAAATAATCATCATTATATGATTGTCTAAGTTATTGGAGAAAATTAAAACAATTTATCATTTATCCTTTTACTTTAATTATTATTTTTATGAAATTACATCGTCATATCAAATTTTAATTGCTTATTTCAATTATCTAAGTTAGTTCTTCAATTTTTAATTATTCACGTACTGTCAATAAACTTGTAATTTTTTTCAGTGAAATTTGTATTCATCAAATATTAATCATTCAGTATTTAATCGTCCAATTTAATAATTCAATTTTTAATTTTTTCAACGTCTTCTTAATTGTTAAAATTGCTTATTTGTGTATATAAGATTTTGTTTTGTCAAATTTTAGACAATAAATGTCGAGTTGTCCAAATTAGCCGATAAATTTATAATCATCAATACGTTGTAAATAAATTTTTGTTTTTTTCAAATTAAAATTTTAGTCTTTCAATATTTAGTACTTCAAATTATCCACTTAATTTTTAATTTGTCATACAATATCACCGAACTTTTTCTTTTTAAAAGAGGAGGCGATTGCCTCTCTCAAGTTTGCATTAAAATTAGAAGCAAGGTTCCCATTGATACATCCATCAATTTAGAAGAAATTGAGCTACTTAAAAATAATACTTAAAATGAGATCGTGAGAAAACCAGGGGAAGAGGCAGAGAGTAACTGATGTGGCTCTCCATTTTCTTATATCATCTTGAATCATCGTGATGAGAAGTATAGTCGAAACGGCCTTGAACGAGAAAATTCTCCGGTTCCTCTCTTTCCATAGATTCCAGGCAATTGCTACCCATGCCGTGCTCCACTTGTCGTTGTGTGATTTATTTCCCCCAATTCTATTTATCTTCCACACTCCGATTAGATCTTCCGCCGGCCTTAGGTTGTTAGATAGATTAATAGTCGCAGATCCTTCCCATACCAGGCTTGAATAGGGACACATCAGCAGGAGATGAGTTACGTCCTCCCGGTGTTGGGCACAGAGCACACACCCCTCGTTGTTTGGCCAATCTCGCTTTTGTAGATTAACCGTCGTCAATAACCTATCATTCAGAGCCAACCACGTGAAAAAACGGGCCTTGCTCGGGGGCTCTAATTTTCCAGAGAGCTTCATTCCATGAGCTCAAGACTCCCGGGTTCCGTAAGGCTCGATACGCGGAGTTCACCGAGAATTGACCATCGTTGGACCAGAACCAAAGTAGCAGAGGGTTTTGGGGATTTGATCTCGTTGAGAGAGTTGCGAAGTTTGATACGGCTTGCAGCTCCTTTATGAAGAACGAGGCGAAACACTTGCTTATGGATGTTAGATCGATTGAGATCGGCCCGTAGATATCCTGCAAGGTTGTAGTCCGGGTGGCCGGTTGTAACACAATTTTCAGTAACACTTTTAGAAGCAAGGCGTTATTTTGTGTTTTGATATGGTGTATCCCTAAACCTCCGTTAGGTTTTGGCAAGCAAACCTTATCCCATGCCACAAGGCAATGCCCCCCCCTTTAGATACCTTGTCTCCACGCCAAAGAAAATATCTCATTATGGTCTTGAGCTCTTCGATCAACCAAGCCGGAAAAGCAAAAGCTTGCATGGAATAAATCAGCGTTGCTTCCAAAACCGAACTAACTAGCGTTAGTCTTCCGCCACTTGATAAAAGCTTTCCCTTTAAAGCGGCTAAGCGGGAGTTCATCTTGTTTATTAGGGGTAAGAAGTGAATTTTTTTCGGTTTTTTTTATGGATAGGGGGAGTCCCAAATATTTGATGGGACGCGTCTTCTTAGGCAGAACCGGTCCCAGATTTTCGGATATCCGAAGTCTAGTCTGAGAATGGACCCCATATCCAATTAATTATTCGAAAAATATCAAATGTAAAATTTCAAAAAAAATCATTATTTTTAATATAAAAGGATATCACAATGTTAAAACACGTCTCTCTCAATTGGAAAATGCCGATTTTTTTCATCGTTATTTTTGGGAAATTTAAAATCACTAATTTCAATCGGTCTTTTTTGATTTTTTGATCAATTTCGTTCCAATTATTCGGATCATCAATATCGGGAGGTGCAAATTTGACATTAAAATATTTTCTACTTCCACTTCCACTTCCACTTCCTCCACCATCGCTAAAGTGATTTTCCAATCGGTCTCTTTTGCTTTTTTTTTTCTTTTCCTGTTTTGATATTCGGATACAGGCATGACGATTGACGTCGATGTATCTATTTTGGAAACAAAATTAATACTAAAATGAATATCAATATCAAGAACTAAAATTAACACACTAAAGTGAAATTTTGTGCAGCAGCAAACACCTCCTGTTGGACCTCTTCTGACAGATAGAGAGAGAGAGAGAGAGTCTATGCGCCAGACGCCAGCAGAGAAACCCCGCTGCTCCAGGCTCCAGCATATGCACGACGCGATTTCTTCTTCCAACACGGCAACAACGACTCAGCGAGAAACAGAGAGAGCTTCCTTGTTCCTTCTAGCACAAGCCATAAGTGACATGATAATTGACAGCGAGAGCGCTCGTGCGAGAGAGAGCGAGAGAGAGAGAGAGAGAGAGAGAGAGAGAGAGAGAGAGAAAACACGGGAGGAAAGAAAAATGAAGAGGCCATATACTGTTACCCTCTATTTCCCCCCGACACCCTCTATTCCCTAATTAATGATTAATTAGGGAAGTAATTAATAAAAAGACACTCGATTAATAGTTAATTAATATATAATTAAAATATATATACATTAACATTTCTTAATTAATATCAATTAACTATTAATCGGATGTATTTTTGTTAATTATCATGCTAATTAATCACCAATTAATGAATAGAGGATGTGATGGAAAAATGAGGGAGTATGGGATAATTATCCAAAAATGAATAGGGCCAGTTCCGTTGGGCTGTAGGAATTGTGAAAATAATAATAAATAGTGTAGTATATAATTTGCCTGGGCTAGTTCGGATGCATAAGTAATTCATAGTATAGTATTAGTTATTCCTAGGATTTGGGATTCTAAAATCATGAAACCTACAGGAAATAAAATTTATAAGAATTTATAAAGTTGTTGTTTGGATACAATTTTAGAAATTTATAGTTGACATGATTTTTTTAATCTTGTCACAATTTCCAATGCATGATTAACAAGACAGAGAAGAGATAGAAAATTTTCCTAAAATTTTTCTAGAAAATACTTGTCAAAAAGACGAGTTTTATTTTCTCCAAAAATTATATATAAAAATTAGTACAAGTTCCTTACCCAATCCATACCACATATTTCCTAAATTGCATCCAAACAAGCTCTAGTAAAAAATACCTAATTTTTTCCTTGTCTATAAAAAACTTGATATTCCTTGACCATCCAAACAAGTCTTAGTATATATAAATAACATATATACATATGGACCCTCTCAAGCAGGGATTCCAAAGGCCAGGCTTCATTGACCTATGCTTGGGGCCGAGTCTGTTCTTAGGATCAGTGGATCACCAAACTTTTTAATATGTACGAATATACAAATTAGATCGACTCTATCAAATTTGTCCCTCAACTTTAATTTGTCCAAATTATCCACTTAATATTAACTTGCTAAACCTTTTATGTGTGCAAAGTATATCATTATATCAAATTTTGGTTATTCAGAATCGGGAAATTTTTCATAGGGGAATTCTTCGAAAACCCCCCAACTTTTCTGAAAATTCTGAAAAACCCCCTCTACTTTTAGAAAATCCCCTATCTTTTTTAGATTTCCTCAAAAACCCCCTATATTTTTTGCTTCTTCAAAAACCCCCTAACTTTTTTAGATTCTCTCAAAAACCCCTAACTTTTTATTATGTTTTTTAAAAAATAACCATTATACCCTTTAGTTTTATTTTTTAAATTTTTATAATTTAATAAATAATGAACATATATTAAACTATTATAAAAAAATAAAAAATAAATAATACATGATATTATAATATTATAATAAATAATATATAGTATTAAAATATTATAATAAATAATATATTGATATTAAAATATCATTTTCAACAATTATTATAATATTTTAATATCAATATATTATTTATTATAATAATTTAATATATATGTATTATTTATTATAATATTTTAATATCATGCATTATTTATTTTTTATAATTTTATTGATATTAAAATATCAATAAAAATGTTATAATAATATAATATCATGCATTATTTATTTTTTATAATTTTATTGATATTAAAATATCAATAAAAATGTTATAATAATTTAATATCATATATTATTTATTGATATTAAAATATTATAATAAATAATACATAGATATTAAATTATTATAATAAATAATATATTGATATTAAAATATTATAATAATTGTTGAAATTGATATTTTAATATCAATATATTATTTATTATAATATTTTAATACTATATATTATTTATTATAATATTATAATATCATGTATTTTTAATTTTTAATTTTTTTATAATAGTTTAATATATATTCATTATTTATTAAATTATAGAAATTTAAAAAATAAAACTAAAGGGTATAATGGTTATTTTTAAAAAAACATAATAAAAAAATAGGGGGTTTTTGAGAGAATCTAAAAAAGTTAGGGGTTTTTTGAAGAAGCAAAAAATATAGGGAGTTTTTGAGGGAATCTAATAAAGATAGGGGGTTTTCTAAAAGTACAGGGGTTTTTCAAAATTTTCAGAAAAGTTGGAGGATTTTTGATGAATTCCCCATTTTCATAATATACACGTTTCTATTGTTAATTACCAAAACATACATCTTTTGCATGTCCGGCCTCTCAAAGATATTCAATACAGATGTTATTTCAAATAATTATAAACAATATAATATTTTATAAAAAAAATATGTTAGATATTGAAAATTAATATTCCTAACTAAATAATATTATGATATTTAAAATATGATATTATCTTAAGTCAGAATATTTGTAATCAATACAATATCGTGCCCACTTATTTAAAATTTTATGATATTTAAATATTATTTTTTTTAGCAAAGCAACACATATTTAAAATATCCATAAAATTTTATTTCAAAATAGATATACATTTTTTGGAAAAGTCTGATTTTAATAGATATGCAAATTTGTATGCAAATTAAAATTTCATATTACATAAAACATATTTTTTATTATTGTATTTATATTTTAGCACATAAGTTTTTTTAAGAATTCCCAAATATAAAATACTTTTTAATCATTTTCCATTGAAAAAAACCACTTTATTTAAAAACAATGCATGCCCGTGTTGAAATAAAACTCTATGTAAGGTATTGCATTGATAAAAACAATTGTAATTTAGGCATCATATCGGCATAGCAAGAATCACACAATTCATTGGGGCGGATCCACGGGGTGGCGAGCGGGAGGCCCCCCCCTCCTATGAAACCGTTTTGTTTGTTAAAAAATTAATAATTATAATAATTTGTCTTATATTTCACAAACAATTGAGTAGTTTGATGGCAAAATCCATGCTTAGTAGTTAAGAGTTCTCAAGTTCGAACATCCTACTACAACAAATTTTCATTTTAAGTTCGGTCCCTCTATTATGTTTGCCCCCTTTATAAATCATCCGCCTCTGCTGGATTCAATATCCAACTAAAGGAGTTCCCCGGTAATAGCTTGATAGGCTCACTCGTGCTGGTTCTCATCAGCCGTGCCACAAGCACTTGTAAGTACATGATTGTCAGCTTGTATCGCTAATTTGGCAGTGTTTCCATGCGATACTATAGTCGAACGTTCTCGAAACGACGTGTACGGTGTACATGAACCCTAACTAAGGGTTTTTCTCGGTACCGGGATCCTGGTGAATTATATATTTTCTTTTTCTTTTTTTTCAAAAGGATGAATGTTTAGTAAAACCTGTCACATGAATCATATCTGGCCCGGGCTGCACGGGCTCGTAATCCTTCCACCGTCGAGAACAAGAGGTAAATCTAAGTTATTGGTTAAAATCAATTCAAAGTATTTAGATATTAATCTTATTTCCCAATGCTAATTTCATAATTAACTAAATTCGACCGACTTTTCTGATTGTATGATTTTAGGCGTGACAACAGAGGTACAGACATTTCACGTGAAATAAGTATAACTACCTTAAGCAGTACATGTACAAGCTTGATGTACTTTCAACAGCACAATATGCATGATTTATATTATGTTAGTTTTTACTTAAGTTCGGTAAACTCTTCTAGTATTGTGTTATTTTCTAGTTTATCTTTGCATTAATCCGAAAGAGGGAGATAAGATAACTAATGAATGATCATTATTATATGGTTGTCTAAGCTATTGGAGAAAACCAAAATAACTTATTATTTTCCCTATATTTTAAGATTTATCTTGATTTTAGTTATTTGGTTTTCGGGGCATGATAGCGATTCAACCTGGCTGTTCTTTCGTATAATATTAAGAGGTTATATGTGATGTCTCCAGAACTCACCCGAACATTCTTGATGGAGTAAAACAAAATAATTTAAATATATTGATTATTATTTTTAATTCGAATGAATTAACGGATTAAATGACCGTTTAATTGAATTTACATGTCAATTAATATATATTAATATTGACATATTAAAATAAATTGACGTGTCACTTGACATGTCAATTAATTTTGAATTGAATTGGGAATCAAATGAAAAATATTATGTTGAAAGACATTGCCGAAGTGAGATGTAGGTGGGGACATAACATATTTTTCCTTAATATTAATAATACTTAATATGTCGATTGAATTTTTTGCAAAGGAAACTGTTAGATGTATTTCGATCTCTTCTTGAGGAAGATTTATAACGTGAATATGGTTTAATAGTTTAAAAATTAAAATTTTAATTTATGACTTCAAATTTTATTTGAGTGTTCTATGACTTAATAGTTTAAAAATTAATATTTTAGTTTATGATCCGAAATTTAGTTGAGTGTTCTATCATAAGATAATAAACTAAAATATTAAATTATGTGCTTTGTGTGTTAATTCTTAACGAATTATATTCACGTCCTCAAACTTCAAATTTCTCGGCGGAGAGAGTCTTAGGAGGTGTACACAGTACCCACTACAAATATATTATTATTTATAAGAGGTCATATATGGTGTCTCTCAAATTCTTCTTAACATTTTATATATCACCGATTAACAATTAATTAACATGATAATTAAAAAAAATACACCTCATTAACAATTAACTGATATACAATTAAAATACATATGGCTTAAAATTTCTTAATTAATATTAATTAATCGTTAATGTAGTGTATTTTTTATTAATTATCATGTTAATTAAATGTAATAAATATCAAAAATAGGGTTTTGATATTTGTGGAATATTAGTCCTAAAATCCCAGAATATAAGACCCATGTTAAATATATAAATCCCTACGATCAAAACCAACTCCTTATGCCTCAAACTCGTTAAAAGGGTATAATCGTAATTTCATTTTTATGGTTATTTAAATAAAAATATTATAGGGTCTTATTTGCATAATGATGAAACCACTAATAATACTAAAAACAAGATTTTGTAAAATAAACCCTAAAAACTTGTAAATGAAATTGTTTACAAATATGATAGTTTAGAGGGTCATATATGAAATGTACCATTTTCTTATTGGACCATCCATTTACTTCTTATTCGGCCACATCCAGAGAGAGAATTATCTTCATTCATGGCTCTTGAACATTCATGAAACCCTAAGTGAGAAAGAGAGAAAAATAGGAGAAATCAAGGAAAAAAGGAGATTTCGCAAAACGAAAGGTGCCATATTCTTCAGGAGGTTAAGTTGTACGAGTTGGCGAGATCAAAAGAAGGATTTCATCCACGTTTCGAGTTACTCCGTTTTCTGCGCCGTTTCGTTTAATCGTGTATTTGTCGAGTTTCTTTCCATTAGGTGAGTGCTGCTCTCACTTCTATCTTATTAAGAATTCAATTTCGATCGTTTCTAGACCTTACATGATAGTCTAGGGTTCTCGCTTTAGAAATCCGTATTTGCTTTAAAAACCGTGTTACATCAACAAAATATATATTATGTAGATTTGATCATATATATGTATGTAGAATTTGAGTTTGATAAAACGTAAGCCGGGCTTACGGTTTTGAAAGAGGGTCCTATGTGTACATACGCGGCTCCTCCGGTATGTTTTAGTTTGATAGGTGTAGTGTCGCGTGACCCCGTGGCGCTCTATGGAGGGAATTGCGTAGCAAACTTGATGTAGTGCAAAGTCCCGACCCCGTGGCGCCCTCTTTATGGTGGGGTCTGGCTGTGGCGCATGGATATCCGTCGCTAGCTCATTTTTTGTAGGGAATTCGCGCTTCCCGAGCTTATGTTATGTTCCAGCCCGTTTGTGATTCGCTATCCACTCGGGGTTGGCACTTCAGTCGAGTGTTATTTGCACCCTCACCCCGGTAAAAGTATTAGTATGTATATGATTATGTATGAAGGTAAGTGATTTTGATTTCGAAAAGCCGGGGCAAGTACTTTGAGAAGTATTTATATACATATATGATTTATGATTTGATTATTTTCGAGCGAGGTTTTTGACTAGCATGTAAAAGGTCGATCTTAATAAGCTAGGCTCAAAACTCACTCACTTAGTCACTTCCGTGACTAACCATTTTATTTGAATGTTTTGAGTCTAGGTACGGTGGACCAATGTTGCAGATGACGGGATACGGGACGGAACGGTCCGGCACCGTTTTAGTGTACTAACCGTAAAACGGTCGTAAAACGGTAAAAAAACGGTAAAAAACGGTCACCCAAAACGGTAATATTTTAATTAAAGTATGAAGATAAAACAATAATCATATATAAAAAAAAAAATTAATAGTCAAATAAAATATAACTAAATGTCCAAAATACATAAAATAATATAAACGCCAAACAACATACCAGAATTCAACAATAATTGAGTCAGAATTTAATTTCAAAAACAAAAATTGAATTAAATTAAATAAAAATCGAATCGAATTGAATTACATCAAAATCGAATTGAATTAAATCAAATTCAATTGAGTCAGAATTAAATAAAAATCACACCAGAATTAAACAATAATTGAGTCAGAATTTAATTTCAAAAACAAAAATTGAATTGAATTAAATAAAAATCGAATCGAATTGAACTAAATCAAAATCGAATTGAAGTAAATCAAATTCAAACTCATATCATACCAGAATTCAATTAAAATGCCACTCGCTAGTCGCCGGATTCCAAACTCAACGTCAGACTCGCCAGACACCTTGTCGCCACTCGCCAGGCTCCACTCCAGAGAGCTTGTCACCGTAGTTTTGCACAGGATAGTCGAAAGATCGCGCCAGAAGCCTTGTCGCCGGCGCCACTCGCCAGAGAGCTTGTCGCGAGAGAGAGAGAGAAGAGGTAAACCTGGTCGCGAGAGAGAGAGGTGGGCTGTGAGCCTGGAAAAACTAGCCAAAATTGAATAGAGAGAAGTGGGCTGGGCCTAAAAAATATATAAAAAATCAAAAGCCCAATCATTTTTGTTGTAAAAAACGACCGAAAAACGAACCGAAAAACGTTTTTGGCTGAAAAAAACGGTCAAACACGTAAAAAAAACGGTTGACCGTTTTTCTCCTCCGTCTTGGAAAAAACGGTACGGTTTTTCACCGTAACACCGTTTTTTCACCGTTTTTCACCGTAAAACGCCGTTTTTTACAACATTGCGGTGGACAGATCATCCGGGGCAGCGGGTATTTAGAGTGTGAGTTCGACGGTTTCGTTTTCATCGCGGAACCTCCATCTTGTGTATATTTGTTTATTTCCGTTTCTGGCCAGCGAGCCTTTTGTTTATGCGACATCTTGTTTAGTTTTGGTGTTTGGTTATGTCGCATTTGTGTTTATATGCTTCCGCTAGGTTTATTTGTGTTCGTGTGTATATGTTATGGTGATGCATGTATATATCTGCGTGTGTCGTTGTTTTCGAGTTGTGGTATTTATGTTTTTGTGAATTTATCATATAAGAGCCTGTGGTATACGAGTTGTATACTGGCGGGTTGCCGCACCCTTTTCCATTTTATTTTTGGGGTGTGACAGTCTTGTGTGGTATCAGAGCAAAACATCGAAAACAACCATAACATTCGTTGTGAGAGTTGGGAATTCCGAGTCTTCTTAGTTGTGTCTTTCTCGAGTCAAATTCTATTTTCCCAGAAACTCAATTCTGATGTGTATTGTGTCGCAGGATAGAATGTTTCCGCGGAGGGACCGTAGGCGTGTCCATGGGAGTGGCCATGAGGAGCCACCGCAGCAACACCACTCTAGGAGACGCCATGTCTTTCCATCTCCCTCTCCGATTCAGAATAATCACCCTTCGGTGACTTCACGATTGCAAACCCAAACGTCCGCACGTACCGTTGGTCGTCCTTTTCAGCCTCGACCTTTTGAAGACGTAGAAGGAGCTAGAGTAGAGGTTGAGCATCGTGTTGGGGATCAGGATCGAGTGACTCCCCAAGGAAATGTCGGAGGGCATGCGCCCGAAGTGCCTTATGGTACACCCCCACCACCACCCCCACCACCCCCACCACTTGATGCGAGGAGATTCATTGAGAACCTAGTTGAGCTTGTATCGGATCAAACACGCCAACCGAGGCAGGAGGCAGAAGTTACTCTCATCAGCCATATTTGTAATTTCCTGAAAATGGAGCCGAGAACATTTTCGGGTGCGCGGGATGCAGTGGCTGCGGATAATTGGCTGTTGGAGACTACATGGAACCTCGAAAGGGCACAAGTGCCCGAGCGATATTGGGTTGAGGTCGCCGTTACGAGACTCCGAGGTGAGGCTTTACATTGGTGGGAGTTACAACGCCAATCTTATGATGGAGGTGATAGAATACCCTGGGATTGGTTCGAGAATTCGTTCGATGAATTCTTTGTTCCAATGGCATCGATTCGTGATTTTGAGGATCAGTTTCGGGAATTAAAGCAAGGGACACGTTCGGTCGATGCTTTTATTGCAGATTATAATCGGCTTTCACGATATGCGACATCGTGGGTGCCTAATGAGGAGAGGTTGGTTAGCGAGTTTGTGCATCGTTTGCACCCGGAGATAAAACGAGATGTTGATATTTTTGGGAGGCGATATACCTTCGCGCAAGTCTGTGATGCGGCTCGTCACTATGAGAGGAATTTGTGTGAGCGTGGGACTAGTGAAAGGTTTCATGGAGATGTTCAAACGGGGAGTTCGCGACCTAGTCCAGCGCACAAATCCAGCCCGCCAAGAAAGCGTTCGCGTAACGAAAGGAGGTTTTATCCGAATCAAGGCGCAGGGCAATCCCAACAAAACCGATCCAAACAGATTCGGAGATGCAACCGTTGCGGGTTGCCGCACCCTTTTCCATTTTATTTTTGGGGTGTGACATTAATTATTAATTGATGATATAGAAAATGTCGAAGAAAATTTGAAGAGCTATTTATAACGTCAAACTAAATTGAACTCATGGCCAATGAACAAACAAACTAGAATTAACAAAACTACCCTCAATCTAAACATCCTCAACAAACTAAAATCTCACACCCAAGTTTAAATCATATACGAATACCAATAGGAATCCCCAAACTCTTGCAAAACAAACCATAAAAACATCAAAATTCAAATAACCACAAGTACTATATCCCAACTTCTCGATCGAAAATCCAACTAAATTTAACGGGTTGGAAGCCATCATTGGCTCGATTTTTCTTATCTTCGAATCGCTCTTGCAATTTCCTCATCCGTTGCGGGAGTCTACAAACAAAATCTCGAGCTCGTCTCCCTTCGCCACTCAATCCATACTCTAAATGCTCCAAATTCCATCTCTCTACCAAATATTCAACAATGTCTGCATAGTCATTTGCACTGTAAACACCGAGCCTTTGCGCCACTGCTGCGAAATGATCGAATAATTTTGGATCTTGTCCATCCTGTCATAAAACAAAGACAACAATTAGTAATAAGCCGACTTTCTCATCATCGTGGTTAAAAAATAAATATACACTATTTAATAGAAATGAAGGGAAAATTTGTCTTAGGAGAAATCAAATTATTTATATGCAATACCTGCATAAGATGGGCTGGCATGGTGATCCTTTTACGCATCATATCGGCGATGGCAAGCATCGCGGAGTCGGTATCTAAGTAAAGAAGTTTCTCGATAATAGCTTGATAAGCTCGCTCGTGCCGTTTCTCATCAGCTGCTATGGAGCCACAAACTCGTGCAAGTACAGGATCTCCAGCTTTCATCGCCAGCCTGGCAGTATTACCATGCGATACTGCAGTTGCACGTTCTTGGAACGACGTGTACACGAACCCCAAATATGGGTTGTTCTCGGTACCGGGATCCTGGTGAATTATAATGTAAACGGTTATAATTTTGAGGATAGAATGGTAATTTTGTCAATGTGTGATTTTTCAAGCATAGTAGAGTAAAAGGACCAATTAGTAATAAAGTAAAGTTTAACTAGATTCTGAAAGGAATTGGATTTTACAAGAAAAGAAAAGAAATTGAAAAGAAAAACAGAGAATAAGTAAATTTGAATTTGGGTTTAGGCCAAAAAAAATTTGAATTTGGGCGTGACTTTATCACCTTGCTTAGCATTTTGGAAATAAATGCTCAAAATAATAGATATGTAAATAATAAAATATGCAATAAATACAATAATTTCTTAAGCAAAAATTATGTAAATGTTAAAGAAATTTCCAATTCATACCATTCCTGATCCAATAAGGTACTGGATAGTCTTTTCGACCATGCGCATATCAACCCGACCCGATAAATACAAATATTTGGCGAGCAAATCGCCATGCCGATTTTCCTCAGCTGTCCAAGCCCGGGTCCAAATGGCCCATGGACTCGAGCTTGCACCGGTTTCGTCTTTGACTCCATCGAGCGTGTTAATCATGGTTTGATAAGTTGGTAATGCCTCCTCGGTTATCATGTCTCCTACGAGCACCACGAAAAACTCGTCTGGTAATTGGGCTGCTCTATCGCGCAATGCTCGTACCTGTAATTGTATTATAAAAACAAAATTCAATTGCTTATACCAAGTTAATCAATTCTATTGTCGAGCGAAAAATAATTAAAATATTAATTAACAGATTATTAATTCCATCACCTCTTCCTGAAATTCATCGGTCGATTTGCTCGAATCAGGCAGGAAATCGGTGGGTTGCCAGCATTTTCCGACCGGTTTCAAAATAGGTAACAAAGTCTCTTTTGCCCACCCTTCTAGTGACTTGAACACCATAGCCTTCTCAGGTGGGAGGGAATGAGTGACGTTCCGGCGAACTGGCGGAGCAGCCACTGACGAAACTTGGCACCTTGTACTACTTCTCGACATGATCTTAACCGTTGGATTCGCCACGTGCCCTCCCGTGGAGATATTGTAAGTCTGCATGGCTTAGTTAGTATGGTATGAATGACAAGTGAAATATTGACGAGGCAAAATTGGACCTATTACTTGTCAATTCCACAAGGGAGATTTTATAGAGATGACCCATGCAATATATGCCCTCAGGTTTTGCAGGAATTACCCAGATATAGTGAGGGGCATGAGGTTTTTGTAGGGATATTTTGGTAATTTGGCACGGTGTACTTGGCAAAAACAGGGCGAGAAGGAAACCAGTGGGTGCAGTGGTTTTGTAAGGGGTTTATATTTCAGTGGGTCACTGAATATGGTTTTGAAATTAGGGAGTGAGAATATCATCGAATGTATCGGTTTGGTTAATTACAGGATTAGGGTGCAAAAAGAACAATAGAATTATAGAACATAAAAAATTATAATGCTAAAAGTGTTAGTTAATAATAATTCCTCTGGTTTACAGAGAAATCTGAACATGCTTGAATAGTGAAATTGGTAAAAAGCATCACAATTATGCCAAATTAGAAGTCATGAAAGCTTTTGTATAATTGTACTATAGAAAATTTATGGGGAATTCGAAAATAAATAAAAAAAAACTATTTTTTTTCTGAAAATTATAAAAAAAAACCTATTTTTTTGAATATTTAACAAACCCGTCTTATTTTAAAAAAATATAAGGATACCATTTAATATTGATGGATATTAATTTTTTTAATCAAAATACATTTCTATAGTTGAAATTTAATTTCACTATGCCTTTTTGGTATTTCTTTGTTAACATTATTAAAATTTGAAAATATAATTCGTTTACCAAACTCAATATTTATAAAGTTTTCATTTTGTACCAAATTTAATATTTATAAATATTATTTTAGAAGTTTGAGAACATCGTGGTAAGAAAATAAACAACAAATGAAATTAAAAAAATTATACACCTTGAAAATATTTTAACAGAAAAAATTATTTTAACAAGAATGAATAACAAAACAAGCATATGATTATGTTCATTACTTGACAATAAATATTTTTTTGCCAAAATATTTAAGGTGCATAATTGTTTTGTATTATTTCTTTTATTTGATGTTAGTAATTCATAAAAAAAAATATAATACTAAAATTCTATAAATATAATATCCAGTCTATTTTTCTTTTTTTTTTTAATTTGTAAATGTTAAATAATATTTATGGAAATTTTCTATATTAAGAAAAAAAAAATAACAGAAGAGGTTTTTATAAAATTAACACAAGCAAATTTCTATTTTTTTCAATTTTTTTTCGAGTATTAGATTTTTGAAAAATATATGAAAATTGAGTCATTTGCTCATTTTAGACTTCAAATTTTGCGTTATTTAGAAAAATAGGATAATTGATTTTTTTTAAGGCAATAGACATTATTTTTTGTTTTTTTGAGAATATTTTGAATTTTTTTTTGCTTGTTTTCAATTATGGATTTTTTTTGAGAAAAACATGAAAATTGAGTGTTTTTCTAATGTCAGACTTCAATTTATGGTTTTATAGAAAAATAGGATAATTGATTTTTTGAAGGTGTTAGTAAGCCTTTTGCATTTTCAAAATGTTTTTGAAAAAAATAGAAACTTGCTTGTGTTGGTCTTCAATTACGAATTTTTTGTAGTAAAACATGAAAATTTAGTATCTTGCTCATGTTGGATTTCAATTTGCGCATTTTTTTTGTTGTAAAAATAAGATAATTGATTATTTTTTAAAGTGTTGGACTTCAATTTTTGTATTTTTTCGAAATTTTTGAAAAAAAAGAAATTTGCACGTGTTAGCCTTCAATTGAAGAGGTTTTTTTTTTGACGAAAATGTGAAAATTGAGCATTTTGCTATTTTGGACTTTAAGTTTACAAATTTTAGAAACACTCGATAATTGATTTTTATAAGGTGCTGGACTTCCATTTTTACATTTTTAAGAAATCTTTCAAAAAAATGAAATTTGCTTGTTTTAGTCTTCAATTACGGAGTTTATTTAGAATAACACGAATGAGTATTTTGTTCGTTTTGGACTTCAATTTTGGCATTAAAAAAAATGATAATTAATTTTTTTTCGATGGTGTTGGACTTCGTTTTTTGAGTTTTTGTGATTTTTTTGAAAAAGTAGAAATTTGTTTGGTATAGTCTTCAATTACGGAGAATTAGAAAACATGACAATTTAGGCCTTTTGTTTGGATGTAGGGATGTCAATGAGTTGGATAATACCCGTGTCCGATGGGTACTCGACCCGGAGGACGGATCGGGTAATCCCTGATTAAGCCTACCTGCGGGGGTATTATTCGATTAAAAATATCAGACACGGGTACGAGTAAGGTATGGGTGAGGGCGTACCCGCTCCGTGGGTATACCCGCTCCGTGGGTATACCCGACCCGAACCCGGCTCCCAATAATCCTAATTATATTAATATTTTAACATTTTTTATTATTTTTTCTGTTTTCTTTAATGATTTTAATCTTATTTTTGTACTATTTTTATTATTATACGGTTTATTTCTTTTTCTATTTATTTAGTAAATTAAACTCAAATAAATAAACTCCTAGATTTCGGTTTATTTATTTTTGTCTTTTTATTGTTATTTCATGTTTCTGGTAGTTTCTATAATTTCAATTTATCGTATCTTTTACTACGTAACTTTTCACCAAATTTCACAAACACTAAGAAAGTTTGTTTTTCGATTCAAAACAAGATTTTAACGCTTTGTGGAGTTCAAATAACGTGTTTTGAGATCATTTGTATCGTATCTTTTACTACATAACTTTTCACCAAATTTCACAAACACTAAGTAAGTTTGTTTTTCGATTCAAAACAAGATTTTAGCGTTTTGAGGAGTTCAAATAACGTGTTTTGAGATCATTTGTATCGTATCTTTTACTACGTAACTTTTCACCAAATTTCACATACACTAAGAAAGTTTGTTTTTTGATTCAAAACAAGATTTTAACGCTTTGAGGAGTTCAAATAACGTGTTTTGAGATCATTTGTATCGTATCTTTGACTACATAAATTTTCACCAAATTTCACAAACACTACGAATGTTTGTTTTTCGATTCAAAACAAGATTTTAACGCTTTGTGGAGTTCGAATAACGTGTTTTGAGATCATTTGTATCGTATCTTTTACTACATAACTTTTGACCAAATTTCACAAACACTAAGAAAGTTTGTTTTTCGATTCAAAACAAGATTTTAACGCTTTGTGGAGTTCAAATAACGTGTCTTGAGATCATTTGTATCGTATCTTTTACTACATAACTTTTCACCAAATTTCACAAACACTAAGTAAGTTTGTTTTTCGATTCAAAACAAGATTTTAGCGTTTTGTGGAGTTCAAATAACGTGTTTTGAGATCATTTGTATCGTATCTTTTACAACACAACTTTTCACCAAATTTCACATACACTAAGAAAGTTTGTTTTTCGAATCAAAACAAGATTTTAAGGCTTTGAGGAGTTCAAATAACGTGTTTTGAGATCATTTGTATCGTATCTTTTACTACGTAAATTTTCACCAAATTTCACAAACACTAAGAAAGTTTGTTTTTCGATTCAAAACAAGATTTTAACGCTTTGTGGAGTCCGAATAACGTGTTTTGAGATCATTTGTATCGTATCTTTTACTACATAACTTTTCACCAAATTTCACATACACTAAGAAAGTTTGTTTTTCGATTCAAAACAAGATTTTAACGCTTTGTGGAGTTAAAATAACGTGTTTTGAGTTCATTTGTATCGTATCTTTTACTACATAACTTTTCACCAAATTTCACAAACACTAAGTAAGTTTGTTTTTCGATTGAAAACAAGATTTTAATGCTTTGTGGAGTTCAAATAACGTGTTTTGAGATCATTTGTATCGTATCTTTTACTACGTAACTTTTCACCAAATTTCACATACACTAAGAAAGTTTGTTTTTTGATTCAAAACAAGATTTTAACGCTTTGAGGAGTTCAAATAACGTGTTTTGAGATCATTTGTATCGTATCTTTTACTACATAAATTTTCACCAAATTTCACAAACACTAAGAAAGTTTGTTTTTCGATTCAAAACAAGATTTTAACGCTTTGTGGAGTTCGAATAACGTGTTTTGAGATCATTTGTATCGTATCTTTTACTACATAACTTTTCACCAAATTTCACAAACACTAAGAAAGTTTGTTTTTCGATTCAAAACAAGATTTTAACGCTTTGTGGAGTTCAAATAACGTGTTTTGAGATCATTTGTATCGTATCTTTTACTACATAACTTTTCACCAAATTTCACATACACTAAGAAAGTTTGTTTTTCGATTCAAAACAAGATATTAACGCTTTGAGGAGTTCAAATAACATGTTTTGAGATCATTTGTATCGCATCTTTTACTACATAACTTTTCACCAAATTTCACAAACACTAAGAAAGTTTGTTTTTCGATTCAAAACGAGATTTTAACGCTCTGAGGAGTTCAAATAACGTGTTTTGAGATCATTTGTATCGTATATTTTACTACATAACTTTTCACCAAATTTCACAAACACTAAGTAAGTTTGTTTTTCGATTCAAAACGAGATTTTAACGCTTTGTGGAGTTCAAATAACGTGTTTTGAGATCATTTGTATCGTATCTTTTACTACATAACTTTTCACCAAATTTCACAAACACTAAGAAAGTTTGTTTTTCGAATCAAAACAAGATTTTAACGTTTTGAGGAGTTCAAATAACGTGTTTTGAGATCATTTGTATCGTATATTTTACTACATAACTTTTCACCAAATTTCACAAACACTAAGAAAGTTTGTTTTTCGATTCAAAACAAGATTTTAACGCTTTGTGGAGTTCAAATAACGTGTTTTGAGTTCATTTGTGTTGGTTAATTCTAACCTAGAGGGGGGTAAATTTGGCAATCTAACTTATACTTACTTTAGATTTAACCTAATTTACGGTGCGGAATAAATAATAATTTAGATGATAAAGATGATACCGTACAAACACTTTGACACAAGATGTTTGTTTACGAAGTTCGGTAGGTGGTTGCTTTGTAGCTTTAACTCACCCTTTAAAGCTACAAAGCTACAAAGCAACCACCTACCGAACTTCGTAAATAAACATCTTGTGTCAAAGTGTTTGTACGGTATCATCTTTATCATCTAAATTATTATTTATTCCGCACCGTAAATTAGGTTAAATCTAAACTAAGTATAAGTTAGATTGCCAAATTTACCCCCCTCTAGGTTAGAATTAACCAACAATTGGTATCAGAGCAGGGTACTAACCATCTCTTAAATTTATTAAGGATAAACTTGTACCTTACGATCTAATGGCTGAAGTTAATCCCATGAGCGCGGTGGAAGCAGCCATTCACTCTCTCCGTATTGAACGAGGTCTAACTTCGACACACCACCAGCCCATAATTGTAGACGCAGAACCTTCCTCTCCCACTCTAAGCTCGACACATGACAAAAGTTATGAGGTACGTAAGAACTCTCTATATGGTATCAAATCATTACCCAGACCTGAATTTTCTCCCGCATCCAAACTAGAACTCGAATCTTGTGACGAGTTTCTTAGGGATGAAGGTAACTCTCAACTAAATGAGGGTAAACTTGAAAGTCCCACCCAAGCTCTAAAGGATAAGGTAGCTTCTCTTGAGCTATCCATTTTGGCATACAAAACTCAAATAAATGAATTTAAAGGATTTTCAAAATGTGAATGTAAAACCCTGAAATGTGAGATTTCTCATTTAAAAGTCGAAATTCAAACTATGAAAGTTGAAAATGAGTCCTTGAAGAGGGCATGTACAATGATTGCATTGATTCCCCCTTCATTGGATGATGTTTTAAGATCGTCATTGATAGGACAAAAGCCAAATGACAAATCCGGTTTAGGATATAAGAAAAATAACGGTAATAAACCCGATTTTTCAATATCTCAAAATCAAAAATCTAAATGGGAAAACAATAAAGTAAGTAGTCATGGAAATGCTTTCATGTACCATGACTACAACAAAGGTAAATATGCTAAAAATGAACAACCTAAACGTGTCAATAATAATTATAGGAAAAATCATTTTACACAAAATTCACAACCTAGACATACTAATTTGGGAAGAACCGATTGTTTGTTCAAAAGGGGACCAAATGGGTATTTCTATGAAGTGACAAACTACACCGAAGCTTCATATCAACAAGGGCCTCCCAAACATTTCACCAACACACGTAAACAATTTAAACAAAATAATTTTAAGCAAAATAAATTTAAATCAAATAACCTTTATCAAATGCCAAAATCGATAACTTCTAAGAGAAGTAATCCGAATCAACTCTCGGACTATTTTGTGAAGAGTACCACACCCACAAATAAGCCCACCGTAGCATTGTGTAACTATTGTTGCAAAATTGGTCATGTCTCAACAAGTTGTGATCTTCGCAATCCAAAATTAACGTCAAACTCAATATGGATGCGTAAAGATCGTCACTCGATGGGTCCCTCTACGTCTTTCGGTATAGGACCTCCTAGGGCTTAAGCCCTAACATAAAGAACTATACTCCTTAGTATTCCACACCTTAAGCCAAATATGTAAGGAGAGTATAGGAAATGAGCTAAATTAAATTCTAGTCAAATTGGTCGAGTCTCATGTAGCTACCTCACAAGTGTTAATAGAGGATTACATTAGAACACTTGTCTCGGTAAATAAATCACGAATTCAGTCCAGTGATCACATCTCAGGAACCAGTCCGTTCGAACGAAAAACATGTGCGTTCGGAACGGACAAATGAAGTCACCAAATACCCTATTAACAGTCTCAAGTCCGGTAGAACGGACTAAAATGCGTTCGAAACGGACAACTGGACTATAAGATCCAAAGTCACAGTTAAATTATGGCGCCATCAAATTTCCTTACCAGGATCAAGTGCGTTCGAACGTACAATTGAATGCGTTCCGAACGAAAAAATGAATTATAGGATTATGGCGCCGGATCATCCTTTGGCGCCGACTCTTAGTGTCAACAGTGTTCAGTGCGTTCGAACGAACAAATAATGCGTTCGAACGCCCATGCCTCATTCAGCGAACCTACTTCAAACCCTTACACTCGCGCCTTTTCATATTCTGGCGCCTCTTCTCAGTTGTAAGTGCGTTCTAACGAACATAGGAGTACGTTCGAACGGACTTAACAACTTCCCAGATACAACTTAAAAACCCGAAATAGCGCCTTTCTCAGACATGAATGCGTTCCAACGCACTTGAGAAGTGCGTTCGAACGGACACGTCGTAATAACTCTTCGTCCATATGCAACCGACTGCATTCAATGGATGTGATGGCCCCTTTTTCCCTTACGGCGTGACTTGAAGGGACACGATTTCATCAGTTACTTAGCCCCCCTTCATTCTCTCTCCTTGTTTCTTTTCCAAAACTCTCTCTCTCTCTCAGAAAAACTAAAACCTTCAACAACAGCCATGGACGCCTCAAACTCAAGATCGAAAGCCAAGGCAAAGGGGAAGAAGATAGTAGGCGAGAGTTCGAACGCTCAAAGAAGAATGAAGCAAGCGGCCAAGAAGCCTACTCTTGAAGAACGCATTCAAAGTGACTATGACTTCTCTGACCCAAACAACGAGCATCTGTTTCGAACTCCGGAGGCTGGTATCCTCTTCCATGAATGGGTATCCAAGAGACCAATTGCTCCATGCTACTACTACGAGTTTCCGCCAAACATACATCACCTCCTCGACAAAGTCGAGGAAATCGAACGTCAATGGGGATTCGCGAATTTAGCATGCCTAAACGTCAAATCGCATGATGTAATCACGCGACTATTTTACGCAAACGCTGAATTCCACCGTGACGAAGAAAAGGTAACGTCATACACTATCAGTCCAGAAGCAAGTGCGTTCGAACGCATTACTTTTTCCGTTCGGAACGCACAAAAAAAAAAAAAAAAAAACTGTTATATTTTCTTAAAAATCTGCTAAATTTTGAAAAGATTGTCATCATTCAAAACAAAAGAATTTGATCATATTTACGAGCTCATACATTCATCAATTCATTCTTTGAGGGGGAGCTCACATTTAGGGGGAGCCTTCCGTTGTTGAAGTCTCCTTGGCCCTTTTGATCTCTTTCAAAATGGGGGAGAAACGATCGTACGGAAAGTTCTCAACTAAATGGTGAAACTCTCCAAACCGACAGTGTTTTGAAAGTAATCAAAAGGGGGAGTTTGTTGGTTCAAATTTCCTGATAGTTTGATTATTTCAAAACACTGTCAATACTAATGTATACATCCAGAAAAGTGCAGGATAACATAGGTACGATACGAAGGAAGGAGGACTTGTGAAGGAGGACTTCATTGGATTACATCAAGAATCAGGACATGAAGTCTCAACATAAACAAGAAAAGAAGAACACAAGGAAGGCCATTGGAATACATCAAGACTCAAGATGTTGAAGCCTTCCGTGAGTGGGATACGCCACAAATAAACCATAGGTACAAACCTAGTAGAACTCAAGTAAAATCATGTTCAAAATAACAAAGAGTTCAGTCAAGCAGGAAGTGCGTTCTGAACGAACTCAAAGTCCGTTCAGAACGGACTTGCTAAATATCAAAGCTTTAAAGCTTGATTAGAACCAAACGTGTCACAGGGAGGTGTACGTTCGAACGAACAATCATGTCCGTTCGAACGGATAATTATAATCCGTTCACCCACCTTCTGAGTGCGTTGAACGGACAATCCTTCCTGTGAACGGAAAACGTCACAGGGATGGGTGCGTTCGAACGAACACACATGTGCGTTCGAACGGACAACCTGGAATCCGTTCACCCACTTTTCAGTGCGTTGAACGGACTCTTGTTCCTGTGAACGCAAAATGCTATGTATAATTGAGTCCGTTACGAACGGACATTGTCCGTTCGAACGGACCCAAGATGTACTTGCACGTTATTTTGAAACGGCTAGTGCAAACTTCAAGTGCGTTCTGAACGGACTGTATGCGTTCGAACGCACTGCAAGTTTTCTGAAGGATTTCTATAGAGAGTATAAATAGAATCCTTCATGGGTCTCTCTCTCTCACTTCCTCATTTTCAAACATTCAAACCTAAAAAGAGAGAAACCCTAAGCTGTGATTATCTATATCCATTGATAGCTTGAGAAACCTCTTTAGATCGTTGATCTACTTTCGATATTCTCCACTAATCGTATCCCACTCACGGGACCGATCACGTTGTAGCTCGATTAGTGAAAAATTGTAATAGGCTAGTGCAACAAAGTGTAAAGAGCCTAAGCTATAGATCGATAGAAGCGTGTAAATCGATCTAGGCAAATCCTTGTAATCGAGTTGAGTTGGAATTCAATCGAAAGCCAAAAAGAGGCACAAGGCATTCCCGGAGACGTAGGTACTCGCAAATAATTGAATCGGTCAATTAAGCGAGTAAAGGGTGAGTTAAAGCTACAAAGCAACCACCTACCGAACTTCGTAAACAAACATCTTGTGTCAAAGTGTTTGTACGGTATCATCTTTATCATCTAAATTATTATTTATTCCGCACCGTAAATTAGGTTAAATCTAAACTAAGTATAAGTTAGATTGCCAAATTTACCCCCCTCTAGGTTAGAATTAACCAACAATTTGTATCGTATCTTTTACTACATAACTTTTCACCATATTTCACAAACACTAAGTAAGTTTGTTTTTCGATTGAAAACAAGATTTTAATGCTTTGTGGAGTTCAAATAACGTGTTTTGAGATCATTTGTATCGCATCTTTTACTACATAACTTTTCACCAAATTTCACAAACACTAAGTAAGTTTGTTTTTCGATTGAAAACAAGATTTTAATGCTTTGTGGAGTTCAAATAACGTGTTTTGAGATCATTTGTATCGTATCTTTTACTACGTAACTTTTCACCAAATTTCACATACACTAAGAAAGTTTGTTTTTTTGACTCAAAACAAGATTTTAACGCTTTGAGGAGTTCAAATAACGTGTTTTGAGATCATTTGTATCGTATCTTTTACTACATAAATTTTCACCAAATTTCACAAACACTAAGAAAGTTTGTTTTTCGATTCAAAACAAGATTTTAACGCTTTGTGGAGTTCGAATAACGTGTTTTGAGATCATTTGTATCGTATCTTTTACTACATAACTTTTCACCAAATTTCACAAACACTAAGAAAGTTTGTTTTTCGATTCAAAACAAGATTTTAACGCTTTGTGCAGTTCAAATAACGTGTTTTGAGATCACTTGTATCGTATCTTTTACTACATAACTTTTCACCAAATTTCACATACACTAAGAAAGTTTGTTTTTCGATTCAAAACAAGATTTTAACGCTTTGTGGAGTTCGAATAACGTGTTTTGAGATCATTTGTATCGTATCTTTTACTACATAACTTTTCACCAAATTTCACAAACACTAAGAAAGTTTGTTTTTCGATTCAAAACAAGATTTTAACGCTTTGTGGAGTTCGAATAACGTGTTTTGAGATCATATGTATCGTATCTTTTACTACATAACTTTTCACCAAATTTCACATACACTAAGAAAGTTTGTTTTTCGATTCAAAACAAGATATTAACGATTTGTGGAGTTCAAATAACATGTTTTGAGATCATTTGTATCGTATCTTTTACTACATAACTTTTCACCAAATTTCACAAACACGAAAGTTTGTTTTTCGATTCAAAACAAGATTTTAACGCTTTGAGGAGTTCAAATAACGTGTTTTGAGATCATTTGTATCGTATATTTTACTACATAACTTTTCACCAAATTTCACAAACACTAAGAAAGTTTGTTTTTCGATTCAAAACAAGATTTTAACACTTTGTGGAGTTCAAATAACGTGTTTTGAGTTCATTTGTATCGTATCTTTTACTACATAACTTTTCACCAAATTTCACAAACACTAAGAAAGTTTGTTTTTCGATTCAAAACAAGATTTTAACGCTTTGTGGAGTTCAAATAACGTGTTTTGAGTTCATTTGTATCGTATCTTTTACTACATAACTTTTCACCAAATTTCACAAACACTAAGTAAGTTTGTTTTTCGATTGAAAACAAGATTTTAACGCTTTGTGGAGTTCCAATAACGTGTTTTGAGTTCATTTGTATCGTATCTTTTACTACATAACTTTCACCAAATTTCACAAACACTAAGAAAGTTTGTTTTTCGATTCAAAACAAGATTTTAACGCTTTGTGGAGTTCAAATAACGTGTTTTGAGTTCATTTGTGTCGTATCTTTTACTACATAACTTTTCTCCAAATTTCACAAACACTAAGTAAGTTTGTTTTTCGATTGAAAACAAGATTTTAATGCTTTGTGGAGTTCAAATAACGTGTTTTGAGATCATTTGTATCGTATCTTTTACTACGTAACTTTTCACCAAATTTCACAAACACTAAGAAAGTTTGTTTTTTGATTCAAAACAAGATTTTAACGCTTTGAGGAGTTCAAATAACGTGTTTTGAGATCATTTGTATCGTATCTTTTACTACATAAATTTTCACCAAATTTCACAAACACTAAGAAAGTTTGTTTTTCGATTCAAAACAAGATTTTAACGCTTTGTGGAGTTCAAATAACGTGTTTTGAGTTCATTTGTATCGTATCTTTTACTACATAACTTTTCACCAAATTTCACAAACACTAAGTAAGTTTGTTTTTCGATTGAAAACAAGATTTTAATGCTTTGTGGAGTTCAAATAACGTGTTTTGAGATCATTTGTATCGTATCTTTTACTACGTAAGTTTTCACCAAATTTCACATACACTAAGAAAGTTTGTTTTTTGATTCAAAACAAGATTTTAACGCTTTGAGGAGTTCAAATAACGTGTTTTGAGATCATTTGTATCGTATCTTTTACTACATAAATTTTCACCAAATTTCACAAACACTAAGAAAGTTTGTTTTTCGATTCAAAACAAGATTTTAACGCTTTGTGGAGTTCGAATAACGTGTTTTGAGTTCATTTGTATCGTATCTTTTACTACATAACTTTTCACCAAATTTCACAAACACTAAGAAAATTTGTTTTTCGATTCAAAACAAGATTTTAACGCTTTGTGGAGTTCAAATAACGTGTTTTGAGATCATTTGTATCGTATCTTTTACTACATAACTTTTCACCAAATTTCACATACACTAAGAAAGTTTGTTTTTCGATTCAAAACAAGATTTTAACGCTTTGAGGAGTTCAAATAACGTGTTTTGAGATCATTTGTATCGCATCTTTTACTACATAACTTTTGACCAAATTTCACATACACTAAGAAAGTTTGTTTTTTGATTCAAAACAAGATTTTAACGCTTTGAGGAGTTCAAATAACGTGTTTTGAGATCATTTGTATCGTAACTTTTACTACATAACTTTTCACCAAATTTCACATACACTAAGAAAGTTTGTTTTTTGATTCAAAACAAGATTTTAACGCTTTGAGGAGTTCAAATAACGTGTTTTGAGTTCATTTGTATCGTATCTTTTACTACATAACTTTTCACCAAATTTCACAAACACTAAGTAAGTTTGTTTTTCGATTGAAAACAAGATATTAATGCTTTGTGGAGTTCAAATAACGTGTTTTGAGATCATTTGTATCGTATCTTTTACTACGTAACTTTTCACCAAATTTCACACTAAGAAAGTTTGTTTTTCGATTCAAAACAAGATTTTAACGCTTTGAGGAGTTCAAATAACGCGTTTTGAGATCATTTGTATCGTATCTTTTACTACATAAATTTTCACCAAATTTCACAAACACTAAGAAAGTTTTTTTTTCGATTCAAAACAAGATTTTAACGATTTGTGGAGTTCGAATAACGTGTTTTGAGATCATTTGTATCGTATCTTTTACTACGTAACTTTTCACCAAATTTCACATACACTAAGAAAGTTTGTTTTTCGATTCAAAACAAGATTTTAACGCTTTGAGGAGTTCAAATAACGTGTTTTGAGATCATTTGTATCGTATATTTTACTACGTAACTTTTCACCAAATTTCACATACACTAAGAAAGTTTGTTTTTCGATTCAAAACAAGATTTTAACGCTTTGAGGAGTTCAAATAACGTGTTTTGAGATCATTTGTATCGTATCTTTTACTACGTAACTTTTCACCAAATTTCACAAACACTAAGAAAGTTTGTTTTTCGATTCAAAACAAGATTTTAACGCTTTGTGGAGTTCAAATAACGTGTTTTGAGATCATTTGTATCGTATCTTTTACTACATAAATTTTCACCAAATTTCACAAACACTAAGAAAGATTGTTTTTCGATTCAAAACAAGATTTTAACGCTTTGAGGAGTTCAAATAACGTGTTTTGAGATCATTTGTATCGTATATTTTACTACATAACTTTTCACCAAATTTCACATACACTAAGAAAGTTTGTTTTTTGATTCAAAACAAGATTTTAACGCTTTGAGGAGTTCAAATAACGTGTTTTGAGATCATTTGTATCGTATCTTTTACTACATAACTTTTCACCAAATTTCACAAACTCTAAGTAAGTTTGTTTTTCGATTGAAAGCAAGATTTTAACGCTTTGTGGAGTTCAAATAACGTGTTTTGAGATCATTTGTATCGTATCTTTTACTACGTAACTTTTCACCAAATTTCACATACACTATGAAAGTTTGTTTTTCGATTCAAAACAAGATTTTAACGCTCTGAGGAGTTCAAATAACGTGTTTTGAGATCATTTGTATCGTATATTTTACTACATAACTTTTCACCAAATTTCACAAACACTAAGAAAGTTTGTTTTTCGATTCAAAACAAGATTTTAACGCTTTGAGGAGTTCAAATAACGTGTTTTGAGATCATTTGTATCGCATCTTTTACTACATAACTTTTCACCAAATTTCACAAACACTAAGTAAGTTTGTTTTTCGATTCAAAACAAGATTTTAACGCTCTGAGGAGTTCAAATAACGTGTTTTGAGTTCATTTGTATCGTATCTTTTACTACATAACTTTTCACCAAATTTCACAAACACTAAGTAAGTTTGTTTTTCGATTGAAAACAAGATTTTAAAGCTTTGTGGAGTTCAAATAACGTGTTTTGAGTTCATTTTTATCGTATCTTTTACTACATAACTTTTCACCAAATTTCACAAACACTAAGTAAGTTTGTTTTTCGATTGAAAACAAGATTTTAATGCTTTGTGGAGTTCAAATAACGTGTTTTGAGACCATTTGTATCGTATCTTTTACTACGTAACTTTTCACCAAATATCACATACACTAAGAAAGTTTGTTTTTTGATTCAAAACAAGACTTTAACGCTTTGAGGAGTTCAAATAACGTGTTTTGAGATCATTTGTATCGTATCTTTTACGACATAACTTTTCACCAAATTTCACAAACACTAAGTAAGTTTGTTTTTCGATTGAAAACAAGATTTTAACTATTTGTGGAGTTCAAATAACGTGTTTTGAGATCATTTGTATCGTATCTTTTACTACATAACTTTTCACCAAATTTCACAAACACTAAGAAAGTTTGTTTTTCGATTCAAAACAAGATTTTAACGCTTTGTGGAGTTCAAACAACGTGTTTTGAGTTCATTTGTATCGTATCTTTTACTACATAACTTTTCACCAAATTTCACATACACTAAGTAAGTTTGTTTTTCGATTGAAAACAAGATTTTAATGCTTTGTGGAGTTCAAATAACGTGTTTTGAGATCATTTGTATCGTATCTTTTACTACGTAACTTTTCACCAAATTTCACATACACTAAGAAAGTTTGTTTTTCGATTCAAAACAAGATTTTAACGCTTTGAGGAGTTCAAATAACGTGTTTTGAGATCATTTGTATCGCATCTTTTACTACATAAGTTTTCACCAAATTTCACAAACACTATGAAAGTTTGTTTTTCGATTCAAAACAAGATTTTAACTGAGGAGTTCAAATAACGTGTTTTGAGATCATTTGTATCGTATATTTTACTACATAACTTTTCACCAAATTTCACAAACACTAAGAAAGTTTGTTTTTCGATTCAAAACAAGATTTTAACGCTTTGAGGAGTTCAAATAACATGTTTTGAGATCATTTGTATCGCATCTTTTACTACATAACTTTTCACCAAATTTCACAAACACTAAGTAAGTTTGTTTTTCGATTCAAAACAAGATTTTAACGCTCTGAGGAGTTCAAATAACGTGTTTTGAGATCATTTGTATCGTATATTTTACTACATAACTTTTCACCAAATTTCACAAACACTAAGAAAATTTGTTTTTCGATTCAAAATAAGATTTTAACGCTTTGAGGAGTTCAAATAACGTGTTTTGAGATCATTTGTATCGCATCTTTTACTACATAACTTTTGACCAAATTTCACATACACTAAGAAAGTTTGTTTTTTGATTCAAAACAAGATTTTAACGCTTTGAGGAGTTCAAATAACGTGTTTTGAGATCATTTGTATCGTAACTTTTACTACATAACTTTTCACCAAATTTCACATACACTAAGAAAGTTTGTTTTTTGATTCAAAACAAGATTTTAACGCTTTGAGGAGTTCAAATAACGTGTTTTGAGTTCATTTGTATCGTATCTTTTACTACATAACTTTTCACCAAATTTCACAAACACTAAGTAAGTTTGTTTTTCGATTGAAAACAAGATTTTAATGCTTTGTGGAGTTCAAATAACGTGTTTTGAGATCATTTGTATCGTATCTTTTACTACGTAACTTTTCACCAAATTTCACACTAAGAAAGTTTGTTTTTCGATTCAAAACAAGATTTTAACGCTTTGAGGAGTTCAAATAACGCGTTTTGAGATCATTTGTATCGTATCTTTTACTACATAAATTTTCACCAAATTTCACAAACACTAAGAAAGTTTTTTTTTCGATTCAAAACAAGATTTTAACGATTTGTGGAGTTCGAATAATGTGTTTTGAGATCATTTGTATCGTATCTTTTACTACGTAACTTTTCACCAAATTTCACATACACTAAGAAAGTTTGTTTTTCGATTCAAAACAAGATTTTAACGCTTTGAGGAGTTCAAATAACGTGTTTTGAGATCATTTGTATCGTATATTTTACTACGTAACTTTTCACCAAATTTCACATACACTAAGAAAGTTTGTTTTTCGATTCAAAACAAGATTTTAACGCTTTGAGGAGTTCAAATAACGTGTTTTGAGATCATTTGTATCGTATCTTTTACTACGTAACTTTTCACCAAATTTCACAAACACTAAGAAAGTTTGTTTTTCGATTCAAAACAAGATTTTAACGCTTTGTGGAGTTCAAATAACGTGTTTTGAGATCATTTGTATCGTATCTTTTACTACATAAATTTTCACCAAATTTCACAAACACTAAGAAAGATTGTTTTTCGATTCAAAACAAGATTTTAACGCTTTGAGGAGTTCAAATAACGTGTTTTGAGATCATTTGTATCGTATATTTTACTACATAACTTTTCACCAAATTTCACATACACTAAGAAAGTTTGTTTTTTGATTCAAAACAAGATTTTAACGCTTTGAGGAGTTCAAATAACGTGTTTTGAGATCATTTGTATCGTATCTTTTACTACATAACT